>OY804606.1:30596137-30956756 GCA_963680895.1 Fragum sueziense | reverse complement strand
TCACCTGAACCAAAATGATATGAGCAACATTTTTGTTCAATTCAATAAATATTTATGACTTTAAGACTGAAAATGAACTTAAGGTCAATAACGTTGTGAAAATCGAGCTCATCCAAGATCTTATGGTGCTCAACATTGTGTCCAAGATTTGTCTTGTTTGATAAATAATTGTAGATTCTGGAGTATAAACAAGATCGAAAACAGCCGAAAACAGCAATTTTGTCAAATTCAAGGGCACACAACTCTCAACTTTTTTTTTATCAGATCAG
The DNA here is from genome assembly GCA_963680895.1 of Fragum sueziense. Taxonomy (NCBI): domain Eukaryota; kingdom Metazoa; phylum Mollusca; class Bivalvia; order Cardiida; family Cardiidae; genus Fragum; species Fragum sueziense. Next base: position 30,956,487 of record OY804606.1, on the reverse strand, counting down.
ACTGAAAACCAAACTCATCCCAGAACTTATGATCCCCAACATTGTGTCCAAGTTTTGTCTTAATTGATCAATAATTGTAGATTCTAGAGTATAAACAAGGTCGAAAACAGTCGAAAACGGCAATTTTATCAAATTCAAGGGCACATAACTCTCGACTTTGTGGTAAGATCAGGCTGAAATTCAAACTCACCCGAGATCTTATGATACCCAACATTGTGTCCAAGATTTGTCTTGATTGGTCAATAATTGTAGATTCTAGAGTGTAAACAAGTTCGAAAACAGCCGAAAACAGCAATTTTGTCTAATTCAAGGGCACATAACTCTAGACTTTTTAATCAGATGGGACTGAAAATCAAACTCATCCAAGATCTTATGGTCTCAAACATTGTGTCCAAGTTTTGTCTTAATTGATAAATAATTGTAGATTCTAGAGTGTAAACTATGTCAAAAACAGCCGAAAATGGCAATTTTATCAAATTAAAGGGCACATAACTCTCATTTTTCAAGTCAGATCCGACTGAAAATCAAACTCATTTGAGATCTTATGGTCTCCAATATTGTGTCCAAAATTTGTCTTGATTGGGAAAAAATTGTAGATTCTAGAGTGTAAATAAGGTCGAAAACAGTCAAAAACAGCAATTTTATCAAATTCAAGGGCACATAACTCTCGACTTTGTGGTAAGATCAGGCTGAAATTCAAAGTCATCCGAGATCTCATGGTCCAAAACATTGTGTCCAAGTTTTGTCTTGATTGATGAATAATTGTAGATTCTAGAAAGTAAACAAGGTCAAAAACAGCCGAAAATGGCAATTTTGTCAAATTCAAGGGCACATAACTCTCGTCTTTCTGATCAGATCAGACTGAAAATCGAACTCATGTGAGATCTTATAGTCTGCAACATTATGTCCAAGATTTGTCTTGATTAATCAATAATTGTAGATGCTAGAGTGTAAACAATGTCAAAACTAGGTATTTTTGGCATTCAAGGGCAGATAACTCCTGACTTTCTGGTTCGATCTGACCCATAATCGAACTCATCCGAGATCTTATGGCCATACATGTTTTGACCAAGTTTGGTCAAGATTGGCTTATATTTGTAGATGCTAGAGTGTAAACACGAAATTGTGGACGGACGGACAGACAGACAGACGGACGACGGACAAAAAGTGATCACAATAGCTCACCTTGAGCACTTTGTGCTCAGGTGAGCTAATAAACATATATAACTCAACATATTAACACTAAGCACACATATTGAGTCTTTTCAACAAAAACCTCCTAACTGCAGCTTGTTTTAAGCTGCAGTTACCAGATTTTGTTGAAAAGTGACAACATATAACTGTACATAAAATATAAACACCTACTTGACTCTCTTTGTTTGTTTATTAAGATCCTCAAGTATGGTGTGACTAGTTTGTGTTAACCTCAATATAAACACTACACCTCGAGGCCCTTGTACTTCTACATACACAGGATCCCTTTGTTCTGATGTATCCTGTAAGGACAAATAATGTTACTGTTGCAACTACAAATTGCGATCATGCTAATAATTTAAATTTACAAACATGGAAGATCTTATGGTCAACAACAGTGGCGGATCCAGAGGAGGTTAGGGGGGTTCAAACGAACCCCCCTCTGTAGCCAAATTATTTCATTTTCATGCAGAAATTTAGTCAAAATTGTGTAATACTAGGAAAACAAACCCCCTATTTTGTAGATTCGGACCCCCCCCCCCCCTCACAGAAATCCTCGATCCGTGGCAGAACAAGATTCTGTCAAAGTTTTGTCTTGATAATTTATTACGCCTGTTATGATAAAATTCCGCCGTCATTTCATTTTACACCTCTAGTTTCTGCCACTACTTTACACAGTGACTGAGGCAGAAAGAATAATTCTGCCACCGTTACAAGCGTAAATTGCCAGCCTGTTTTCCATGCGGAATCCGCCTCTTTTTCTCATACAGGTTGGTTTATACTTAAGGTTGTAAGCATGAAAATAAATCGAAAACGGCAATTTCGTCAAATAAATGTTTGATCTGTTACATGTGTCTTTAGACCCCAATCCCTTGCTGTTTCATGGTGCCTTCCCATCATAACTACAGCTTGCAACCCAAAAATGGGTCGCACAGAAATGGGTCGCACAGTAACAGATAAGATGGGGTAAAGAGTATTTTAAATTTCCATAATTATTCTAATGAACGCCCATATTCTAATAAACGCCCATCCCCTAAATTTCAGCTGAAAATCTGCTTATTTCCAGCACAATTTTAATTAAAAATGGTGATTCTAATAAACGCCCGGTCATAAAGAAAGATCATTTCCAAAAGCAATGAAAAAGGGGATGTCCAGCCCTCAAGCTAGCTATTACCAGAACTTTTGAAATGAAGGAATTTCATTGAAAAATGCAGTCCTTAGAGCAAAACTTTCCTAAATTCCCTCTGCTGAACTTCCAGTCCATGAATTGACTCTTGATTTGCTAATTTTGACAAACAAAATTAGAGTATCTCTAATAAACGCCCACCCCCCACTTTTCCATCGACGATGTTTCTAATAACCACCTGAGCGTTTTTTAGAATAATTATGGTTGTTATTTTAGATCCAAACCTTATGTTGTTGGTACTCATTGGAATTGTCTTGACAAGAAAATTCCAATGAGTATCCACAATGAGCAATAAAAGAAACAGAAGCAGTTTGAAAAGCCATTACCCCCTCTTAACCCACTACCACACAATAACTTTTTTTGACTCCCCACAAAATAATGCAATGGAAAGCATCATTGAAAATGAAGAAATTGCTTGTGACAAGCAATTTCTTCATTTCTCACAATGTTTTCCATCCAAAAAGACCTAAAAATTAAAAATTCCATTCACTTGAAATTGTTGTCTGCAGGATCTTTCAATTTTGACCGCCCAATAATTTTGTCGTTTGGTAATGAGTTAAATGTAACTCTGGGCACCAATCATGAATCAACTTACACAGCTTTTTAACCATGACTGTATGGTATAGTCTATCGGTTATAACTGTAGACCTGTATACAAACACTAAATAACAAAGTACAAAGTTTTAACCTTTACCAAACCATTTATCGTGAGTTATACGGTCGAATTAAAATCCTAACTCGTTAATTCTTGAAAGACAAAGGGTTTGTGTTGGGTCAATTTTCATCAACAAGCATTAGTGTTTGTATACAAGTCTACAGTTATAACCGATATACTATAGCTTTAGGTACAAATCATTTGTTTTCATTAGGGTTATTGTGACTGAGATTTGAAATGAGGCTGAGCAGTCGGTCCTGCATCTAGGGGGTCCAACCAGGGGCATGATTTGATGTTTAACCCTGGAACCAAATAAAATTCAACTTACACAGCTTTTCAACCATGACTGTATGGTAGCCTTAGGTACATCAGCCGCAGCACATTCTTTCAACACCTTCTCAAGGCCCTTGTTTAACTTGGGGTCAGTAGATCCGCCCTCTAAAATACAAATGAACAAGGGGCCCTCTTTAGCACTAAACTCTTTCAGGGTTCTCCGCAGAATAATTTGAAGCTGTAGTAGCATACTATTAGTATTAGTAAAACTTTGAAATACAACGTGTTCATGCAAATAATTGTGAATACAAGAGGACCATGATGGTCCTATATCGCTCACCTGAACCAAAATGATATGAGCAACATTTTTGTTCAATTCAATTGATATTTATGACTTTAAGACTGAAAACGAACTTATGATCAATAACATTGTGAAAATCAAACTCATCCGAGATGTAACGGTGCCCAACAATGACATTGTGTCAAAGTTTTGCTTTGAATGATAAATAATTGTAGATTCTAGAGTATAAACAAGGTCGATAACCGCCGAAAACAGCATTTTATCAAATTCAAGGGCAGATAACTCTCGACTTTCTGATCAGATCCATTTGAAAATCCAACTCATCCAAGATCTTATGGTCCCCAAGAATGTGTCCAAGATTTGTCTTGATTGGTCAATAATTGTAGATTCTAGAGTGTAAACAAGGTCGAAAACAGCCAAAAACAGCAATTTTGTCAAATTCAAGGGCACGCAACTCTCGATTTTCTGATCAGATCAGACTGGAAATCATCTTGAACAGAGATCTTATGGTCCCAAACATTGTGTCCAAGCTTTGTCTTGATTGATTGATAATTGTAGATTCTAGAGTGTAAACAAGGTCGAAAATGGCAATATCGTCAAATTCAGGGGCACATAACTCTGGACTTTCTGATCAGATCAAACTGAAAATCAAGCTCATCCGAGATCTTATGGTCCCCAACATTGTGTCCAAGTTTTGTTTTCATTGATTGATAATTGTAGATTCTAGGGTGTAAACAAGGTCGAAAACAGCCGAAAATGGCAATTTTCAAGGGCACGTAACTCTTGACTTTCTCATCAGATCAAATAGAAAATCGAACTCATCCGAGATGTTATGGTCCCCAACATTGTGTTCAAGTTTTGTATTGATTGATATATAATTGTAGATTCTAGAGAGTAAACAAGGTCGAAAACAGCCGAAAATGACAATTTTGTCAAATTCAAGGGCACGTAACTCTGGACTTTCTGATCAGATCAGACTGAAAATCGAACTCATCCAAGATCTTATGGTCCCAAACATTATGTCTTAGTTTTGTCTTGATTGATCAATAATTGTAGATTCTATAGTGTTAACAAGGTCAAAACCAGCCGAATATGGCAATTTTGTCAAATTCAAGGGCACATAACTCTGGACTTTCTGATCAGATCATACTGAAAACCAAACTCATCCGAGATCTTATGGTCTCCAACATTGTCTCCAAGTTTTGTTTTGATTGATCAATAATTGTAGATGCTAGAATGTAAACAAAGTCAAAAACGGCTTTTTTGGACATTCAAGGGCAGATAACTCAGCACATTCTGGTCCGATCTGGCCCATAATCGAACTCATCCGAGAACTTATGACCATACTTGTTTTGACTAAGTTTGATCAAGATTGATTAATATTTGTGGATGCTAGAGCGTAAACACCAAATTGTGGACGGACAGACGGACAGACGGACGGACGGACGGACGGACGGACAGACGGACGACGGACAAAAAGCGATCACAATAGCTCACCTTGAGCACTTTGTGCTCAGGTGAGCTAATAAACATAATGGGAAACAAAGAAATTGCTCAATTTGAGCAATTTCTTCTTTTCCCATGTTTTTATACAGAATTATTATATTTTATTAAAATGTAAGAATGCATTATTTATCACTTTTTGACATGGAAGTGTCTACAAACCCCCATATTCTGTGATCTTTTTGATGAAATTAAGCTGTGGGGTAGTTTTGAAGCTGTAGGGGTATTACACTGATTTACATGAAGCAGTAGTGGGGCCGATACAGCTTATTGGTCTGGGGAGAACACTCTTTCCAAAACAGCAAAAAATAAGACTTTTTCATTTTGAAAGCTGTTGCAGACAATAAAATAGATGTTTCAAAAGAAATGATTAGTACACTTTAGAGTCAAGAAAATATTGAGACAAAAGGAGAAAATGCTGATTATCAGCATTTTCTACTTTTGCCTCGATGTTTTCCCAAGCATTATCTATTGGGGACATCAAAACCAGTTCTTGTTTGGGAAAAAGTTAAGGCAACCATGTTTCTAGAGCACTCTATGGGCAAATTATGTCTAATATAAAGTATCCATAATGCTAATGGACAGTCATTTAACCCATCACCAGACAACAAAATTTTAGACTGTTTCAAATTCAAAGATGATGCAAACGACAATTTCAAGTGAATGAAAGTTTACATTTTTTAGTCTTTTTGGAAAAAAAACATTGAGGGAAATGAAGAAATTGCTTGTCACAAGCAATAATTATTTCTTCATTTTCCTTGATGTTTTCCAAAGCAATTATCTTGTGAGGAGTCAAAAAGAGTCAGTGTGTGGTAATGGGTTAAGGTAGTCCAGCTGTAATGAGATTCGTGGGACATCGGAATTTATTCAGGCGACGTCAAAAACATTCGGCGGTGGAACTTTTCAACACCAAATGTTTACCACCGCGTCCGAATAGGTCCGATCATGTAATGACGCAGCTCGAAAGAATGTTTAGATTTATGAATTTCAAATTACAAGTACAAGTACAAGTATTCTACCTTAAGCTAATGAAGGAATTATTATAGATCAACATGTCAGTATTTTTTCACCCGAACTTTGCTTAAGTATTTACATGCTTCAATGGTTTTCTAAATATATTTTTGAGACTCTCTGTCATATTATATTGACATAAGAAGCATGTGCAGAATACAGTAACAATCATTACAGAAACTATCGACTCTGCTCAACAGTGTACGATTAGTGGCAAGTATTGATTATTCTGCGTCACAAATTGCTTGTTGCATATTCGTCAGGTTCAGATGAAAATTTATTAACTTTAAGGTAGAATACCCATAGTGTGGACATTTTGTGATTCATAAAAGACTTTTTTTTCGAGAGGCGTCCTTATGTCAACAAAGCTATTCGGGGGCGGTCATAAATATTCGGCAGTGGAAAGGTCCATCGCCGAATGTATTCAACATCGTCCGATTAGTTTCGACGTCGCACGAATCTCATTAGGGGTGGGCTACTTTAACCCATTCCCACACAAAGACGCTTTTTGATGCCAATAAGATAAAGACTTTGGAAAACATCGTGGAAAATGAAGAAATTGTTTGTGACAAACTATTTCTTCATTTCTCACAATGTTTTCTACCCAAAAAGGCCAAAAAATCTTAAATTTCACCCACTTGAAATTGTCCTCTGCAACATCTTTGAATTAAGTCTAAAATTTGCTGTTTGGAAATAGGTTAAATGAAACATACCTTTGCAAGCTACGACAACCTTTACCTTCAGAGCAGAATTTATCACAGATGTTTTTAGGGACTCAGCTTTCTTGGTACTTGCTACGTTCTGCCAATGGGCATGACCTAAAAAATTCATTAATTGTGGTGTATGTGGTTTATCGCCATTTTCAACAGTCTTTTCCTTCTTATCAAAGCAGCTAAAATATTTTACCCTTTCCCAAATGGCAAAGACCAGGCAGGGGTTCTTTTAATGCAAAGGGGAAGGGGACTGCGGCCCTTAATTTGGGGGTAAAATGCACTGAACTACCTGTTATAAGGGGAAAATGTTCACTTGTGAATTTTGCTTCAATACTGAAAATACTCGAAAAAAGTTCATTAAACAGAAGCACAAAGAAGATAGCTATTAGATTAGAAGCAGTCTATAAGCTGATTATCAAAGATCTTTTGGTTTTAACATAAATGTTCCTATGGGAGTACCATGTAAACCTTGAGACATTGATTTATGAGGGGAAAATTGCAATTTTAAGGGGGGAAAAACCAAGAGGGGAAGGGGCTGATATTCAGCTCATAGCCCCCAGCTGGGTTAATTTTTTTCAAGTGACAATGCTACGCGACCCTTTCCAATGATTAATTTCAATGCTAGGCCATGTGACACTGACACTAAAGCTATGACATTAGCTCCCCAGACATAAAATCCAAGCACCCTTAAACCAAAACCAGTAACCAGTTTTCCCTGCTCATTATTTGTGAGCTTATATTGTGTAATTATCTCCAGATTTTGTTTTAAGTTTCAATTTGTTGTCTGCTATTTCTTCGCATCTGGTCAAGCCTTTAACCCTTTCCCAAATAGCATAATTTTAAGGCAGTCCAATTCAAAAGCTACTGAAGACAACAAAATTCCTCTTGATAAAGATCAGACATGTATAAAATGAAGCCTCAGAAAATATTGAGGCTAAAGGAGAAAATGTTTTCCCAAGCCTTTTGTACTAGGCACATGAAAACTAGGTCTTGTTTGGGAAAGGTTTAATTTTGTAGGTAAGGATTTTTATTGACATGTTCTCACAATACCTTGAGGCAACAGATAAGACAGGGTGAAGAAATTCTGAATTTTTCATTCTAAATCCAAATGCTATGTTGTGGGTTCTCATTTGAATCATTTCAAAGAGACGATTCTAATTAATAGCAGTGATTTTTTTTCTAAAAAAAACGGTCATTATTCGGCCCCTTTCCCCTCTCTGAGGAATATACTTTTCCCCCATTTCAGATAAATTTTCCCCTCCTGGTACTAGATTTTTTGTTGCAAAGAAAAATCCAAATCATATTTAGATTCTATGCATCTCTAACAGTTCTAATGGTTGTTTGAATGTCCCATTGTAATATGTATACAAGCAAGTTAAATGCATTTATAACACTGCATTTGAGAGTATAAGCATGCATTGAAATTATCCCTTTTTGGGCGTACACACGCAAATTTTCCCCCATCTATGGAACCTGACCCCCTTCCCCCAAAATCAAAAATAAACACTTAATAGCAACAACACAGGGTTCAGTGAACATTGAGCGAAATATTTCATTTTGAAAAGCCATCAATCCCTTTTATCTGTAGAACTTATACCTTTGAATCTGACTTGATTGTAGGTCTGTTCAAGGAGGACTGAATACGGTAAACAATGCCTATCTTGTAACTGTTGTTGTTGTTGTTTATCTTGTTGTAATCTGTGACTTCTCCCGACATAACTTGACAAACTTCTCTGTTGTAACATTGATAGCTTGTGCCTCTGGCAAAATCGTCCCAATATCCAAACAGTCTTGTCTTTAGGTAACATGGTTTTCTTCTAAGCTTTCCTACTTAGGACAAGAGAGTTGCAAGGATTAGTGAACATTAGAAGGACTGGACTAAAATTTATAAAAGAAACTTCATTCAAAATTTCATGGGACAGAAATGATCCGGGAATTCAGATTGATCATTCACTACAATATTTCTTGAATATGTTTTTTATCTGTTTGTATGTCTGAAAACCTAGCATCACAGTAGCATGTGTCCCTTTATCCTTTTCGAGGAAATCTGAAGGATGACAGCACGATTGTCATGAGTTTTCGCGCATGGAAAAGATACGTTTATCAAATAAAATCAAGCCTTAGAAATAAAAAATAAAGTCGACGTAAACAAAAAAAATCATTTAATTACAGCTAAACCGTTCAAATCATTAACTATCGCTAAATATAGTAATAAACATAGAAAATAACTTTCACCTTCTTGTCGGGTGTTTTCGTAACGGTCCGCGCTTGTTTATAGACTAGAGTCTTTGCCTGAATCTAGACTGGATTTTACAGTTCTTTACTTGGAGCTCTATCAAATACATATCTCTTTAAACCTTTCCCAATTTTTCAAACGGTAAAAATTTAGGACGGAAAACTTGACAACAGCTTCAGACAACAAAATGGATGCTGATAAAGATATAATTTGGGAACAATATAACATAGAAAATAATGAGACAAAAGGAGAAAATGCTGGTCTTTGAACAGCATTTTCTTCTTTTGTTTCAATGTTTTCCTAAGCCTTTTATCGCAGCCCTGGACTTCATTGAAAAAGTTGATGAATCTTATTTTATATCAACACTCTTGAAAGTGTGTCCAACAATCTACAGCTCACGATAAATGACCCGGCAGAGCATCTCTAGATAGCTAACAGCCAGAGATGCTCTGCCAGGTTATTTATCGAGACCTATACCATCTTGACACAGGACTACTTAATGAAATGATTTAACTGTGATTGCCTAGTTTCTGTGCAGGAAGTGGTTACTGCCCTTTGCATAACCGATTTGTGGAGTTTGCTGAACAAATGCCCACTCATCATGGGCGGATCTAGAGGGGGTGTTATTGGCCGAAAATTAAATTTTGATAGATATAAATTTAGTGTAACATTACATAATTATTGCATTTTAAATTTTAAGCCATGATTTGAGCTTGGATCCCCCCGGAAAAAATATTGCGTTTGGACCCCCCCCCCCTGGAAAAAATTCCTGGATCCGCCCTCGCTCATCTTCTGGGAACGACCGATTATGTACAGTGCTCTCAACAATTTGATTAAGATACGACTCCATGTGAACTTTTCCACCATTTTACTCTTTTCAGAAGGTAGTTTCTAGACGTTGTGCGCTTGACTTGAAACTCAGCCCCTGGGACTCTGGTTCAATCACACACCTCTCAAGTCTTTCGGATGAGACTTTAAGCCGAGGTCCCCGTCTCCATATGACCTAAGCTGTTGAGCGGGACGTAAAACCCTATACGATCCCATCTAGACGCTGTGAATCTCGCTGTTCAAAGATCGGATTTGCTACATGTCATTTCTGTATCTCTAGGAATTACCCCCAAAATATTCTGTTTTGGTTAATCAATTGGGCGAATCTTTGAAGGCACCTTTTTACGTTGTAAAAAATATTGGCAGGAAAGAAGAAAGTGCGGACAAGAAATACTTCTTTTCCATAAATGATTTCTTTGCCGCCATTCATAAATCGCATGTTTTAAGGTAGAATACCCGTAATGTCGTCATTTTGAGATTCATAAAGAATCGGCATTCTTTCGAGCGGCGCCGTTACGTATCCGAACCAATTCGGGCGCGGTCGTAAACATTCGGTGGTGGAAAAGTCCCACCGCCAAATGCTTTCGACGTCGCCCGAATAATTCCGACGTCTCGGTTCAGTCTCATTAGGGTAGGATTACCTTAACAGGGCTTACTTTTTGGTCTTCTGCATTTTTTTACAGTTTGTTCTAGCACTGCAACACTTTTTAGTTTGAACATATGGCAAGTCTCAACTTTTGCTGTTTGGGAAATAGATAAAATCTGCTAAATATGTAACATACCGATTGAAGGGGTGTAAAAGTATCAGAGATTTGGTAGGTGGGGTGGATCTATTAAACGGCAACAGTTAGGCCTACAGATGAAAAAATATATTGACGAACAAAAAGGCGTTTTAACGGATGTTGTTTAAAGATCTATTTCTACCCAGCAAATCCCTGACATCCATACACCTTCTCTTAACGACTTTTCTAACGTGTTCTTATACAATTATTTACGCGTTCACACGTAATTTTTATGCATGCCTTCATGAATAATACGTTAGACGCATAATTATTACACATGTATACGGGTGGGCATGCGTAAATATACACGTGTGTGCATATTTTTATTTGTTTAAGCTAAAAGTAGACTTTTAACTATTACATATTACGATTCGTCATGAATTTAATTGAACCATTGAGCTATACGCAACTGTAACATTGACACAAGTTTTGGGACGAGTTTTGCCCCTCAATAAATGTCTGGGATGATCCGAGATCGAAACAGCGATTAATTGTTAAGAAATTTAGCGTATTAACGCTTGTGCGCTCTAAAACATGACATTATTAGTTCTGGGCAACAATAATTATTGCGTTCCTGAAATGAGCCAGGATCTGTAAAAAAGGCCCTTATAGTATTTTAGACTTTCCTGTTTCCAGATGAGCCTGTGCTGAGGTACAGTTTGACTGGGATCTATGCTGCTACCTCGTGGTTGCTTCAGGTCACCAAGAAGCTATTGGAGATCAACATGGTTCATGATCAGACTGCGTGTAAACGCAGGCTGGTCTTGAACTATGTTGGGCTCAAAAACTTTACGGGACATTTTTTCAGGTCCTGGCCCAAATATGAAATTAACGTTTAGTTTGCCCCAATTTACGTCACAAGCCAAAGGGAAATCCACAACGTGACGTCTTGTCTGTATTCAAGTATGAATAGGCTATAGCCTAAAAATAGATGGGTCCAACCGTGGCTAGCGAAGATGTATTTAGCAGTGAATGCGTAAGTTTCGAAGGAAAATATTTCAGTAAGGGATACACTATAATTATATTTATGTGCTTTTAATTATGTTTTCTTATTATTTAACAGGATAATTTTATGTTGTAGTATATTTACAATCATGTTTAGTCCTTTACCCCGAAAAACATGGCTATGGCGGTTCAAGCATATCGTCGGTGTAAATGCAAAACCTCGTATGTCGATTCTTGCGATTTTCAAAGTACAAACTTGTGTGCCCAGTTTAGACAATTCTCGCAGGTTTTGAGATATTTTCACAGATCAGTATCAATGATATGTAGCCTATTATTTATGAACAATGTGTCCAATTCAAGTAGATCTAACGCATTTCACTTTGGGAAATGTTATTACACCTTTTTCTCTCCCCTTTGAAATTTTCCAAAAACGAGTTACGAGGTTTTGCATTTACAACGACGATATGCAAAACTAAGAAAAAACAACAACAATCGGATGCGTTGATTTCCAGCATTTTCTACCTCTCACATAACGTTTTGTAGTCCCAGGTATATTTTAGCTTTCTTTATCCGTTTTCTTTAACATTAAATTGTGCAATTGGATCTAATTTGGACGATTCTAAAATATTCATCTTGAGAATGGTTTAAATCAATTGGAAACGTGATCATGAAACATACGAGTAGAATATGGAATATTACAGCGACATTACAGTTTTGATTCTATTTTACATGCAAAGATGCGCATACATTACTGACGCGAACATTTCCAAGTTCGCAAATTCAATTTTAAGGTAGTCCATTCATAGTGAGATTGTCGGAAATTTTCATGAGACGTCGTTAACATTCGATACTTATCCGAACCTATTTGGGCGACGTCGTATACATACGCCGGTGGACCGTTCCATTGCCGAATGTTTACGACGTCATCCGAATGATTCCGGTGAGAAGACTCGGATTATAGGCTACTGAAACATAAAATGAATGAAAAATAAGTCCACTATATACATTCATTAACAATTAATCAAATGACAGAGCTACAGATAGGAGGGAGTGAAGGCTATTTAAAATACATTATTTCAGTTATTATTCATCGAGATGATTCAAATGAGTACGCACACCATAGGGTTTGGATTCGAAATAATAAATTTAGCTTGTATAATTATATCCCACTTATCTGTCGCTTTGATATGGTAGGCCTATATACATAACGTCATGCCGTGTTTGCATGGAATATCAGAATTTTCTCGGTTTCCAAACTTCACTAATTTCACTAATGTCCTCGTCAACTCTCAAACCATCCCCGTCGTCATTGTCTGCTATAAACCGGACTCGGGGATCCCCGGAGGAGTCCGGAACATATTCGGTGACGTAAGCGGAAGTTTGTTCTGGTTCCCCTGGAAATGGCTTCTTCATGGCGACACAGTGGATCGGGGACTCGTCAATGTACGGAACGATCGTGTGGTGATGGTTAAACGCCTCGATCGCTGGGTTACCGATAGGCATGTCGATCTGTTGAAAGTAGAAAATGTATAAGAACTTGTCAATAAGACTTCTGGTTTTGTTACTGTTTACTAAGATTAAGACTAGTATTTTGCTAATTTTACGTTCCTGTTAATCAGACTTTTGTATTTGATATTAGGTATTAGGGTAATTTCTTTCGATTTTTAATTGGACGTCCGAAAGGACGTACAATTCTTATAACCACTTTTGGACAGGCGAAATGGGTTTTCATTACCAAAAAACCCTTTCACAGACTCAATTGCCAGTTGACCAAAATTCAAAGTAGATTTTGCGACCATACAGGAAAACTGTCGTATCTTTTCCTACTTTCTATGTGTTCTCTAACAAATACTATAAGATTCATTGGCCGATTCAATTCATGCCACGTCTTAACCAACTTTACGATCTTTTTTTTATTTAATCATTTTCTTGTAGTTTTTTGACTTTCGTAATATTTATTGTGTAAAGGGTAAGATCTTTAGAAAGCGATACATGCATACACTATGGTTATAATGTAAACAGACACCCTATATCATCAGCAGCAGCGATAGCTCAAACGGGAAAGGATTAACCTCGTAACCTTTTTTCAGTTTGAAAGGAACGCCGTTGGTTCCAAACCAGTTCGGATTATTTCTTCTGTAAAACGTTTGTTTTTTTATGTGTTTACTGAAAACACACATTTTAGAATGATTACCCAATTTAATGCACGTATTGTGTATGATAGGTTCCTTTTCTTTGATCATTGTTGTTTAAGTCTTTGACATATTTAAAGGAACGGGGTTTCCACGAGACGTACTTTGGAACCAGGGTTTTGAAATTGATTATCGGGGAGTGAGTTCATTTCGCAACTCGGGTTCGACTCGATGACAAATCGGGGTTCCATCTGAACAGCCTCAGATGAGACACTAGTGAAATCCACCTATTCAGAAAAATAGTTGCTCTTACGAGTTTTTTTTTCTCCAGCATCTGTATCACTGATATTCGACAGTGTCATGACCTAAATTTACATACTGATCGATGATCATGACAACAATGATTATTACTAGTATAAGACTAAGTGACAGCGATCTGTATTTATTTTGTTTAAGAGACCCGTTTACGTGTATTGAGCTAAGAAGATGAAGCAATGGGTCTGCAACAGATGGTACCTGGATGATCGTATGAATATGTTTACAGATAGGGACATTGCTATTCTCAAATTTTCGTTGATAATGATATGAAGATTTAAATTGCTTATTGTACTCCACTGCCATTTTCCCGACGGCACGTTCCCAATTTCTTCTTTTTATGCACATCTGTAGATGTAAGGATGCTGCGGTAGTACTTGTATGAGGAATCCATGGTTAGGTTCTCCAATTCATCTGGTATTTTGTTTCAGGAAAAGTATGTATTGAATTTGTTTTGTAACCACAACCAGGGAAAACTGCTACCGTGTTTTTTTTTCTTTTTTTACTATAAACTATGGCGCGCGAAAAGTGTCTAAAGTCAATATAGCGCTAGACCTATAATTAAAATAGGGGTAGACCGATAGAAATAGCGGTCGACCGTCATATTTTTATCGGTCTACCCATAAAAATATCGGTCTACCCATAAAATAAGGGTAGACCGCTATTTCAATTAACGGTCTAGTGATAAAATTACCGGTAGACCGCTATTTTTATCGGTAGACCCCTATTTTTTCGATAGCCAATGACAGAGCTTGTACTATACGGTCGTTGATATTCCCGGTGTGTTGAGGATGTAACGAGCCATTTGATTGGCTAATGAGATTTCGAGCAGAAGGTCAAAAATAATTATCGGTCTACCGGTAATTCATCGCTAGACCGTTAATTGAAATAGCGGTCTACCCTTATTTTATGGGTAGACCGATATTTTTATCGGTAGACCGCTAAAAATATAAGGGTTGACCGCTATTTTTAGCGGTCTATCCCTATTTTAATTATAGGTCTAGCGCTACATGACTTTAGACCCTATTCGCGCGCCATAATAAACAGGAATAAAAATCAAAGTGCTTGGAGCACTATATTTAGACGCCTCTCATTGATTGAGCGGAATTGTATGTAAATGATCGGCGTTTCATTACTTTATTTCGTTGAATTTGTGTTAAGATCGATTCTAAATCACTTTCGTCGTTTTTTCGCCAACGATGGTGGAGATAGAAGTCGAACAAGAGTGCCATGGTCACAATATACGCCGCCACTTATAAAACTTAAGACAAAAAAAGGACATTGACAAGGATTTATAAATATTCACACAAAAACCTGTAAAAAGTTGTGTTCACAAAAAGTTTTTTAAAAATATCCAGTCAAAAACCTGGAAGGGATTGCGTTCACGAGACTGAAATATCATTAAGCCCTAGAGACTAAGATTGAAGGGGGCATAACTCAGGCAAAAATCAATGAACCATAAAATCCTAACTTCATGCACATCTACCAATTAAGGTAATAACATCCACCAAGTTTCATAAGGATCCAGTCAGAATCTTAGAAGAAGTTGTGTTGACAAGGCTGCAATTTCAATCAGCCCCAGAGACTAAGTTTTAAGGGGGCATAACTCTAGAAAAAATCAATGAACCATAAAATCCTTCCTTCATGCAAATCTACCAATTGAGGTGATTGACCAAGTGGCATTAATATCCAGCCATAAACGCAGGAGGACTTGCGTTGACAAGGCTGCAATTTCAATAAGCCCCACAGACTAAGTTTTAAGGGGCATAGCTCTGGCAAAAATCAATGAACCATAAAATTCTTCCTTCATGCACATCTACCAATTGAGGTGGTAACATTGACCAAGTTTCATTAAGATCTAGCCAGAAACTTAGGAGGAGTTGTGTTGACAAGAAAAGTGGACGGACGTACGGACGGACAGACGGATGGACGGACGGATGGACGGACGGACGGACGGACAGACGGAGAAGATGACGCCAATATCCGGCGGCGTATAAAAAAGATGATTAAAAAGAACAATGTCTGAGTAGAATTCGAACCCAGGGCCTTCCGGATATAACATGTGTAAAGAGTACAAGGTGAGTGCTCTGCTAAGTGAGCTATCGCGGCTTTCCTTTATGTAGCGCGTTGGCTTACATTTTGAATAAATTGCTTTGTAGCGTACTTTATAAAATCAATGAAAAGTATAACTGACGACAATACTCATAGTAAACCGAAACAAGAAGACAAAAGTGCTAATCGCACGGCCTTAATTGAATTTGGTAATCAAATTAATAGTGATTATTCATAGCGACAAATCAGTTGTCTTGAAACGGCAATCAAATCAATTTGAAGCCTGAGAAGGGTTTTCTGGTATTAAAGCCGATTTCGTATGTCCGAAACCGATCTTATAGAATTAAACACAGAAGAATGAATAAAATATCTTTCGTTCATGTACAATCCCGCTCAATCAATCAGAGACGTCCAATTACAGTGCTCTCAGCACTTTGATTTTTAAAGTAATCGACCATAAGTAGCAGAGAATGAAATGACATGCAGCCTGATCACACTCTACCATGCTATTTTTAAAACTAAAATTCAGCACGGCAAACATCTACATGTATTTAGGCCTACATATAAAGCAACAGAATTAACAAGGGGCATCTGTATACGTTATGCCCAAATTTCGTCAATGTGTTCTTAAAGGGACTCACGCTATATAAATTCTATCCGAGATCGGAACACCACGTAATGGGCATAGTCAGAGTTTGTATCGCTGTGATGCGCAATGCATTATCTGTAGTCAAAAAGTACGGAAGTTTAGCGCTGGTAACAAATACATCATGTATGAACTCAATTTTAAAGGTTACTATAGATAAAAAGTGCGGTTTGGTAAATTCAGATACAGCTTTTATTAAGAGGGACTAATTCATTCATTCGAAAAAAAAACTGGACAGAAATTATCTAGCCATACAGGTTGACCAATTCATACGATATTTGTTGAATATAATATTTTTACACGATTGTAACTATATTCGACAAACTAGCATGGGTCCCTTTAAGAAGCTTAACGGACTTTGCAACGGCAATTAAGTTATCCCGGGTTAATTTATCGTATGTGCCGTATACAGTCTTACATACAAGCCCAGATTTTGACTGGAAACATTATGACCCTGCAGTTCATAAAAGATAATAAATTAGCTATAAAATCACAGCATGTACTTCTTTTCTGGCAATATGATAATTAGAGTATGCCTGCTTATAACAGTATGGGGTCACTACCATATGGTACACATGTAGGCTATAGATAGTATGAGATGTTTTCAAATAAGTCATACATCTGAGAGAAAAGCTCAGTAAGGTAGGGTACATGCAAAAAAACGCTTGAAAAATAATTCATAAGTAAGAAGGTTATTGCACAAATTCTTACCTGAAGCGTTGCTAATTTTGCCGTAGTCGTTATCAATTCATATTCTGGTCTGTTGGGATCAAATTTTGGGATCAAATTTTAAAAAAGTAAAAGGATTCCACAAATAATCCATATATCCGAGGAAAATGCTCAGTACGGCGGGGTACATGCAACAAACCTTTTGAAAATTGACGCAGAAATAAAAACGTTATCAGGCGCGTACCCAGGCATACTCCCATACTCCCTGGGAGTACCTCGAATTTGAAAAAAAAAAATGAAATTTTTAGTGTAACATGTTCATTTAAAGTCGTTCTTACCGAAGTAACATATACTTCAGTAACCATATGCTAACATGATTGTTGATAAAACATGGAAAAATACTTTAAAATGCTCCCTGATGTGGTCTATGATTCTCTTATGTTCCAATTTTCGTCGGGGGGGGGGGGCTATATATATCCATAGAGGGGCCCTGCCCCTTCCCCCACCGGGGTTCTGCGCCCCCAGACCCCTGCTTCATTTTTGGCAAGGGAGTAATTCAATTTTGGCCCTAGGTACGCCCCTGGTTATTGCAAGATATTTTACCAGAATCGAGATTTTTTGTCCGTAGTCGTTATCCATCCCATTATGCAAAATCTCCACCGTGAATGTGTAGTAAAATATGCAACTCCTAGTTAGCACCAAAGAGCCGGCGGCGAAACTTGAAAAGTGCCAGTAATTCCTAATCTTTGTTACATTTCAAAATCCAAATATAATCATAATAAGCATTTCGTATGGTTGATTAAAGCATACTTAGGGAAATATTTGACGGAAATGTTCAAAATGACCTCCCTTGCATATGAATATAAAGTAATATAATATTTGCAAATTATTTTCTTCTTGAAGCAAAATCTTGAAATCCGGCACGGTGAATCAACTTATGTGAAGCATAGATCTAATTACAAGTGTGTTTAATTTAATGCATTTCATTTGGCTAGAAAATGGTGTTTTTATCAGGGTTGGAATACCTAAGTGTAATTATTTTAAACCGTTTCACACTCTATTATGCATGAAATAAGCTCAGGGTTGCCACACGTCAGGGAAAAGTAAGAAAAATTAAATTACTGCAAGGTCAAGGAATTGTCAGTGAATTTTGAGAACTGTCCAAGAAATTAGAAAATACAGGCAAATGTCAAGTAATTGTCTGAGAATTTTGCAATGAAAAGATACAGTGCCATGAATTTCATGATTGGGACATCGCCTTTGAGACTGTCTCAAAATATCGCGGTTTACCACGAAAATACAGCGACTAAACATGTCAGTGAATTTTCATTTTGTCAGGGAAATGTCAGGGAATTTTATTCCCTCTGACTCGTGGCAGTCCTCATTGGCCTGTCTGTTGTCTGGACTTCATAATTATGTTGTTTATATTTAAAGGGCGACGGTAACAGATGGTCTAATTGCAAAAAATGAAATTTTTTGAAAAAATATGCAAAACTTTTGTGTTGACAACCTCGGGATGGTTAATAATATGCCATTCAGACAGAGAATGAGCCGAAATTACAAGACAGATAGCTGAATTTAGGGAGAATCCAAACCTAAATTCAACCCCATCACTGATGGGGTTAGAATTATTTTGAAATTGTTGCACATGCGCATACAGCGCGGACCATGATTCAAACGAGATTCATACTTGAATTTCAATATGACGTCATCATGTATGTTGTGACGTCATTTAAGAAAGTCGCATGTCCTACTGTTTTGACCTACTTTCGATATCGCTTCATGAATTTGGTATCAAATTGCGAAAAAATGAGTCGTTGCTTCAATAGTTTGTCGTAATCATTTAATCAGGTCATATAAAGCTTAAAAAGTGTACATTTCGTTTGTATTTGACATGTTTGGGTCCAAATCTGGGAAATAGTAGCTTTAAAGTAACGTTTGCATGAAAACAATTTGATATTGTTTCATTTATAATGTACCATTCACATCATTGCCTAGAGTATACAATGACTCTCTTATTACTTCGCCAACAAAGACACATCTTGACACCCAACTAGACATGGGTCTAAAAACCTTTTGCTTTCCAGAGATGAAGTAAATGCTGATCAGCATTTCTCGTTCTCCTTCAGTATTTTCTGACTACTCCTATCTGCGACTTATTTCCAGTTACAGTAGCCTACAATTTTGTCGTTTAGGAATGGGTTAATAAATTCGCACACATTGATGTATTTTACTCCTGTGAACAATAATACATGTATGTTGGGCAAAACATTGTGAAAAATGAAGTAATTGCTTAAGACATGCATTAGTATAATTTTGCACATTTTCTACCCTGAACGGCAGAATATAGAATTTCTTATACAGGGTGTCCCAAAAGTAAGGTAACACTTATAAAGTGTAATAACTGCTATTTCTTAGCCGATTTCTTTCGGAAAACTATCATTATCTGCGGAATTCATTGAAATTATGTTTGCCATACACTTCAACGTTATGCACAAATTGAAATGGCGTCATTTTTGACGTCATCTGAACCACTATCAAAATGATGTCACAACCTACTTTCTCACAGTGCATGTATGATGTAAAGCCTATCACTAATCTAAATCTCCAATGCGTTTTCAAAGAAAGTTTCAATCTTAATTCAAAACAGAAGGTCCACCAAAGAGAAAATTCCTCTACTCAATAAAAGAGAAATTTGAACGATCTCGGTCATATTTTGATGAACATAGAAGAAAAAGACTGAAAACATACCGCACCTCAGAAAACATCTCAGTGTTGAATGAGACTGCATATCAAAGTCCAGGAAAGTCAACGAAAAGACTTTCGTCAGAACAAGATTTATTGAAATCTTTAGTACAATGCATTTTGAAATCTTATTTGAAACTTATCCATACCATATTCAAATTACAGTCATTGGAAGATCAAGTCAAACGCTTATCTAAAGACCATTGTAGGTGGACACATTCCAGATTTGGATCCACTGACGTAACGTCAAAAGTTGCGGACCAACGTTGTAACACGCATATCGACCGTTTTCCGACGTTAACGTTACGCGAAGGTGTAAAGAAAATTATAACTTTCCCCAAAACATGAGAAATGACAAATTTTCAATGTTGGCCAAAAGAAAACATTTTCACAATAATACCAATACATGCATACATGAAAATAGCACCGTACAAAATTAATAATCTCAACTATCAATAAATAAACAACAGAATTATTTCGTAAGTATTGAAAAATCAAGCATTTTAAGACGCTACAAACACAATAAAATAATGATTTTCTTCAACTCCAATCAAGACAAAAAATTAACTACAAAAACTGGAGCTCAGATGTATGTCCCAAAAATTTTTATATTGATTTCTAATCGCTATTGGAAAAATAAATTAGATTTAAAAATTAGACATACCGAAAAAATCAACATGACGTCAAATCGTCAAAAGCGCGTTTTTGTGACATTTTTAAGACGCTACATCACACTCTATATCTTTGCTAGTTTAAGAGATATTGACAAATGCATTTATTTTTTCAAATTTTATCCGAGATGTATGTCGAAAATCAATTCAAATTCAAAATATTTTGATTTTCTTAGAAAAAAAGCTATATATGAAAAACCACCCTTGCATTTGGGACCGTTTTAGTGAAAATGTGACATTTTTAAGACGCTACAAACACAATAAAATTATGATTTTCTTCAACTCCAATCAAGACAAAAAATTAACTACAAAAACTAGAGATCAGATGTATGTCCCAAATTTTTTTATATTGATTTCTAATCGCTATTGGAAAAATGAATTAGATTTAAAAATTAGACATACCGAAAAAATCAACATGACGTCAAATCGCAATATTTTCTAAGGAGAAACATGTGGTCTAAAGAGTGAATTCCCAAAGGAAGAACATATTGAGCTGAAAATATACAATGTTGCTTTCAAACATTCAAAGAGAATGTAGGAACATTTCGATGGACACATGTGAGGCAGTTTAAAACTTTAGCACAAGAATAAATTAAGGAAAGCGGCATCTAGAGAACGTCATTTACTATCAAGATGGCGTCATTAGTAAAATAGGGTATGTTTGATTTATCATAGATGAAATATACAAATTTTATGATAATTTGATGAAATTTCTTTTATTTATTTCTGCACATAACCCTTTATACTATCAGCGATATTAGGAATACACAAGTGACACATTAGCCGAGATATATTAGATTTAAAGTGTTACCTTACTTTTGGGACACCCTGTATTTGTCGTCTGCAATATCTTTCAATTTGGACAAGTCTTACGTTATGCTGTCTGGTAATATGTTAAAGTTTAAGCAGACATTTTTGTATTAGAAAATGTGGTAAATTTTGTATTGGATATTATTTGTAAATCAATAATGGCCGTTTTCGAAATATATACAAGATATATTTCTGATATCAGTATCTGAACTCTTTCCTAAGTGACAAGATTGTAGAATGATCCAATCTGAAATCTGATGCAGACGACGTAATGGATGTTAATTAAGACATCATTTGTATTCATTATAGCACAGAAAGTGTTGAAGTAAAAAAGGTGAAAATATTGATTGTGAGCATTATTTTTTTCAATGTTTTCCTAAGCTTTCTCCCTTGGGGTGATCAAAACCAAGTCTTATTTGGGAAAGGGTTTAACCATACCGGATCATCATCATATTTGCATGCCGAAAATTGTAATCCTATCCAAGGACAAACTCTCTCTTTTTTATGCATCAAGAATAATTCTGTTTCTTAATTTGCGAAAATACAGACACTTATTAGGTGTGTATTTGATGAGGTTACTTTATTTTTTTGCAACGAAGAGCTATCTCTCTGCTTTCTGCATTTAGGAAAGAGTTAAGATAGGATAATAACTATTGAAAACGTCGTGGGAAAAACAAAAAAAAAACTGCTTATGACAAGCATTTTCTTGGTTCGGACAATGTTTTCTACCCAGAATGACAAAAAGATGAACAAAATCTTTCACAAGAAACTGTCTTCTACAATATCATTGAACTTGGTCTAAAATTTTCCACAGGTAAAGGGTTTGGTGTTTTCCAGAAAATGATAGTACCCGTTCCCACATGTTGACTCTTTTTTACTTCTCAAATAAGTATATGCTTTGGAAAGCATTGTGGAAAATGTGCCAAGTAAAAAAAAAATTCATTGGCTTCAATTTGTCGTGTGCAACATCTTTGAATTTGGACCAGCCTAAAATGCAGCTATTTGGTATTGGATTTAAATAGGAGAAATAATGTAAAAAAATGTTGAGACCAAAAAAAACTTTAGTTGGTGATAAATCAATGTATAAATAATTTAATATTATTTTCATACATGACTGCAACTACCGGTACATGTATTTAAATATTTTTTTCTTTTTTGAATGAACAAAAATGAACAATTTGGCATGATATGTTTATTTTTGATAAATATGTAAAGGCATATATTTAAAGTGATAAAAATAAATGCTAATTGAACACATGCATACATTATCTTTACTTTTCTCCTTATCCTGAGTCCAGGCTGTCTGAATTAGTGATCACAGTGGTAGACACAGTATCTACCTTTTCCTGCTGTGATAATTAACTCCTACCAATTATACCAGGATCCTCAAATTGAGGTTGGATTTTGGGGTTGTATGTAAGACTGTATACTACCTATAACTATAAGCCCTGTTTTGTGGTAACATTACAGATAAAATTCAACCTACGTAAACAAGACGTTTCTGGGGGAGATGATTCCACAAATGATGTTAATAACACGAAAATAACAGAAATTTTCCCAGCATGGGATTGGCTAAATCAATAGCATGTAGGCTTAATTAATTACTATTTGTGCAATGCTGTACTAAAGTAATTAAGCTCCTTATAGGTTATTCACGATATTAAGGAAACTATCTACAATTTTTACCTATGTGCACCAGGGGGAAATGCATTCTTGCTTTTTAATACAATTTTGCATGTGTTGATTCGAATCTTGCAGGTGTGAGACACCTGCAAGATTCGAACCACCGCATGCAAAATTGCAATAGTTTGTTGTTCGATTTAGCGTGGTTTACACAGGTATGATTTGTAAATATTTGCCTTGATATCAGTGTCACGAGAAAAAAATAATGACAGCATCAATGTTACCGCTACTGAGAATCACGTGACGCAACATTTTTGATATTTTTTTCTAAATAGATCTACACGTATCTTTAAAGGGACATATCATTCCGGTTTCATTTTTTTTTAAATATTTCTTGATGCAAAGATTGGTTATTCTAATGTGTATAAATGACATCAGGTTTTTTTTAAAGTTGTTATTCATTAGCGAAAAATACGCCTTTAAAGTTGAGACAGAAATGGCAAATTGCATATAAATCCAAACTGTTGTGGACAACAATTTGATCAATTTTAGCACAAAAATATATATTTCTTGTAAACGGCGCAATATTTTGGCTTGAAATTTTCAGAGTTTTCATAAGAAAATATGCTCTTTCAGATAAAAATAAAAGTAAAAAATATGGAAAAATATTGTGAGATGTCACTTTATTATTTTCCAGTGCAACTACCAATAAAAAAAATACAGACGAGCCTTAATAACTTTTTATCATTTGTTTGTGATACAATGAGAGAAAAGATGAAAGTTCAGTAGAAATTATGCAACAAAGTGACATATGTATTGCCGTAAAAGAAAAGATGAAAGTTCAGTAGAAATTTTGCTACAAAATGACATATGTATTGCCGTTTGAAAAGTCCTTTCAATTATTACTACTAAAACAAAAGTGCCATGGTCACAATATTCGCCGCCCCAGAGATTAAGTTCTAAGGGAGCATAACTCAGGCAAAAATTAATGAACCATAAAATTCTTCCATCATACATATCTACCAATTGAGGTAACTGACCAAGTTTAAAAAAATATCCGGCTAGAAACTTACGAGGAGTTGCGTTCACAAGAAAAGTGGACGTATGTACGTAAGAACGTATGGGCGAATGAATGGATGGATGGACGAATGGACAGACGGAGAAGATGACGCCAATATAAGACCGCCTCCGGCGGCGTATAAAAATGTGTCGTTTCTGAAAAGGTTAAAGTATTCGACAGATAACAATACATACTGAAATTATATGAAAAATCCAATCGCTGCAACATTGAATTTGATGCAACGAAATAGATATGTCTCATGCAAAAAATAACACAAATACCTCAAAACCATGGCAACCATTTTCTGTAATATAATGTCCTGTTTGAGAGGAGCAGCTGCTCTGTCTCTGTAACGGTCGTCTGCTAGAACTCCGGGAACCATTCCGGTACAAATGTTTACTTTTGTGGAACACCGCGTAGTCTCTCATTCTGCGCCTGAAATGACGGGAACCAGCTTAATATAAGCAATCAAGCAATTTCACAAGCAATTTCTTCATTTTCCACAATGTTTTCAAATGCCTTTAAAGGGACATTTCATCCCCATTTCAATTTTTTAAAGTATGTCTTGATGCCAAGATTGGTTATTCTAATGGGTATAAACCGTGTCAGTTTTTTGAAGTTGTTGCTCATAAGCGTAAAACACGTCTTTTAAGTTGAGAGAGAGACGACAAATTCTTTAAACATTTGAACTGTTGTGGACAACAATTTGTTTAATTTTAACACAAAAATATATATTTCTCGTAAACGGTGAAATATTTTGGCTTGAAATTTTCAGATTTTTCATAAGAAAATATGCTCTTTCAGATAAAAATAAAAGAGAAATTCACGAGAAAAAAATCTGAAATGTCACTTTAACCATTTCGGTACAAATGTTTACTTTTGTGGAACAATGCGTAGTCTCTCATTCTGCGCCTGAAATGACGGGAACCAGCTTAATATAAGACGGAAAAAACACTGTGGGAAATGAAGAAATTGCTTGTCATGAGCAATTTCTTCATTTTCCACAATGTTTTCAAATGCCTATAACCATTTCGGTACAAATGTTTACTTTTGTGAAACACCGCGTAGTCTCTCATTATGCGCCTGAAATGACGGGAACCAGCTTAATATAAGACGGCAAAAAACACTGTGGGAAATGAAGAAATTGCTTGTCACAAGCAATTTCTTCAATTTCCACAATGTTTTCAAATGCCTATAACTATTTTGGTACAAATGTTTACTTTTTTGGAACACCGCGTAGTCTCTCATTCTGCGCCTGAAATGACGGGAATCAGTTTATAACCAGACGATAAAATACTGTGGGAAATGAAGAAATTGCTTGTCACGAGCAATTTCTTATCTTTCCACAATGTTTTCAAATGCCTATAACCATTTCGGTACAAATGTTTACTTTTGAGGAACACCGCGTAGTCTCTCATTCTGCGCCTGAATTGACGGGAACCAACTTAATATAAGACGGCAAAAACACTGTGGGAAATGAAGAAATTGCTTGTCACGAGCAATTTCTTCGTTTTCCACAATGTTTTCAAATGCCTTTAACCATTCCGGTACAAATGTTTACTTTTATGGAACACCGCGTAGTCTCTCATTCTGCGCTTGAAGAAATGGGAACCATCATGGAAAAACATTGTGGGAAATGAAAGAATAATTATAATATTGTGATTATCGACAATGTTCTTCAAAGCCTTTATCAGGCGGGGCATCAAAAACTGTGCTTAGGCCTATGTGGGGTGGATTAAAACACGGTTATCGTAGAAAATGGGTATTTTTCAGTAAACTCAATTAGGTTATTTCATCTAAGACCCTCCCCCCCTCTCGCACACAACAGCCCCCGGAAGTCGTCCTTGGAGTCTTCAAACGCCGCTAAAAAGTTTAGTATTTGTTATTTTTAGTAACAATACTCTAAATCCCAAAGCGTTTTGGTAACAATACTCTCGAACCCAAAGCTTTTTAGTAACGATACTCTCGAACCCAAAGCATGACGTGCATACGAAATCAACAATGAAACGAGGAACGATTGACTGTAAATCCAATAAAATTGCCATCTTACCGGCTTTTAACGAATAGATTCAATTTAATAGTTTTTGTTCTACTTAAAACTTCGCTTTATTGCTGCATATTGAGTGCACGTGGTCTTTATCACTGTACATTGAATGTACGTGCGTCGTCATTGTTTTCTCCCCATATGTAGGGAGCCTCGTTTTGATAATGTCGCTTTGTGGCTATTTTTAGTAACAATTCTCATGTATACAATGTTGATTTCCCATAAACCCATTTTTGCCTCCGGAAGTGTGTTCTGCGGGTACAGACTAAAACATAGGTGAAAGGACCTAATTGACGTTAACGCCCAGTTTTGTACTCAATTATACTCCATTTGTGTTTTCAAACTAAGCTTAATATTAGGTATAGAGGGTGAGAGTGTAAAAAAGTAGTTGATGTTTTCCGCCTTTTTTTAATTCGATCAGCAAGCCGGGGACCATGGCAATGATCCGGTTTCTTTAAATAGTATTTACAAAGGAGAAATAGCCCTTTGATCATCTTTATATGAATATTTTTGGTTTATAATTATTAAATCAGGATTTCTAGGTTAGTAATTTATATTTTTGTAATTGCCCACTAATTTATCTTGTTTGGAACAACAGAAATATGGATTTTTGTTCTACACTGATGAATTAATCAAAAGACTGCAAACCTTAAAATAAAACCTTCAAAAGAACTCCGGGTGGGCTTGTCGAGATTATTTTTCTGTGAATTGAAGTCTGATTATCTTACTTATAGAATAAGGAAATGTCACTGATTTCCTCAAGTCTAACCATATCATTTTACATCATATTAAGCCAGTATCTGGAAAAGGGCATTATGCCAACTGTATCCTGCTCAGCCTAAACGCTATCTTATCAGGTGTGATATTCACCAACCAGTCTTATTCCAAGAATACCATTGAACTACACAACAATCCATCCGATTGGTCGATACATACACTTCGTCCAATCTGTTGGCTTGTAATATTATTTGGATTTAGAAATCAATTTGAGCCAGGATCTGGAAAAACGTCCCTTATAGCATTTGAGAACATCATGGTTCCAGATCAGCCTGCGTATACACACAGTCTGACCAGGAACCATGTTGTTCTCCAATAGCTTCATCATGGTCTGTAGCAACCATTTGAGAGTAACATGTATGCTGACTAGACTGCATCTAGGCACGACCTGACCTTGAAATCTGGCTGTCTCAAATGCTATAAGGGAACTTTTTCCAGATCCTGGCTCATTTAGAAATGTTGATGAATAAGACCCCAGAACTCAGGCTTTTCTTTTGTAGATTTTTGCCTTATTCAGAACCTGCGACAACTATGAGAGAGTAGAACTCATTCTGGTTAGACTGCAGTTTTTTACTCTTTCCTCAATGCTGTGTATGGTATATTGTCCACGTATATTCTTTTTATTAACAGCAAGTTCGTAGCAGAGCCGAAAACGGCAGAGAATTGGATTTTGCCTTATGGGAAAGCATGAATCAACAAAAACCACGTAACTGCAGCTTAAAGTGACATTTCAGAATTATTTTTACATAAATTTTGCTTTTATTCTATCTGAAAGAGCATCTTTTCTTCTGAAAATTCTGAAAATTTCAAGCCAAAATATTGAACCGTTTACGAGAAATATATATGATATTTTTGTGCTAAAATTAATCAAATTGTTGTGGACAACAGTTCAGATTTATTTAGCATTTGTCATTTCTGTTTCAACATTAAAGGCGTATTTTTCGCTTATAAATAACAACTTCAAAAAAACTGATGACATTTCTATGCATTAGAATAAACAATCTTTGCATCAAGACATACTTTTAAAAAAATGAAACAAATGTGAAATGTCACTTTAAACAAATATTTTTTGTCGTTTGGAATATCGTCGCTTTTCAACTAAAACCTCGTAACTGCAGCTTGTTTTAAGCTGCAGTTACGAGGTTTTAGTTGAAAAGCGACGATATGTGGGTGTTTAATAAGTTGTGAGTTTATTACTTTGCGTCAATCTTTTGCGTAAAATCTGATACGCGACGCTCGTAATTCCACACAGAAATGTCATTGCTTCATCTCTTTTTCCAGCCTATGTTATCAATTCATTTCCATGGCAAGACCTCCATGGTTTTTGTGTCCGTAGATGAAGGCGTAGAGAACATTGAAGCGAATGTTTAAAATGACGATAACCTACATTTTTCTTTGTTTTGTCTCTCAATATTTTTAGTTCTATTTAGCTCACAAATTCTGTATTTATCACATCCATTTTGTCGTCTGTAATATGTTTCATATTTGATTACCATATTTTATACGTACCGTTTGAGAAAGAGTTAAATTCTTTTTGAAATAATGAGACGATTTCCTCACAATGAAATGTCACTTACAAGACTCAAATGAACAATTCTCGGTTGGAAAGACCATCAAAGATACCGTTCTAAAGGTACCAATATATTCACCTTATAACGGTGGAGAATCACATGACACAACCATTGCAGAAAATCTCAATAACCTTATTAAAGGGGCCCATTCTAGGTTTTTATGCTTCCAAACTGTCCGGGAACTCATATTTGTGCATGGAAAAACAATTTGCAATGCATAAAAACCTCAAACACGGCGAATAACCACCTTTCCTTTGCTATAGATCAATCCTTTACAAGCGTGTTTACAAATTCTACTTTTACTTCAAAACGAGACAAGGTCAAGGTCAACGATACACACCTCCGTGGTATTAACACACCGTACAACCGGCAGTGTCGATGACTGTGACCTTATTTGCGAGGGATACGTGGAAATGTTTATTTTGTACAGACACTGAACATTTATACGCGTATTTATCAACTGTAGAATACCAAAGATCCTTTCGTTAATTTATAAAAGTTAATTCATTTGACCTACGTACATGCACATGACATCAGATGCCGAATCTGTCTTCGCAAACTTTCGACGCAGTCGGTTGTACGGTGTGTTGAATCTCGCTGAGTACAGATGACGTACCTCTGACGTAATTGATTTTTGAAGGTTGGGCATATGTAGCCGTTACAAAACAAAAACAAGGACAATAAAAACTGGCTGCACGTTATTAATTGACTTGGATTTTAATACTTGATAAAGCTTGATGAGTGCTAAAAATGGACGTAAGTGATCTACCCCTTCAGGTTGGTTGGTAATTTCATATGTTATATCTGGTTTGTAATTATTGTGCCATTTGCATTTTCGACAGCCTAGCTGCCCCCCTTTAATGTGTAGCCGATTTGCAAATGGTCTGAAGAAGAGAAAAATAGGGCAATATTGTCAAGGATTATATGGGTATAATAGATCTTTTAAAAACCATCTGATAAAAAAGTTTATTGACGACGGAGGCCTACCATAAGTTTGGTTGCTGGTTGGTAGTCAATAACTTTTTATCAGCTCATTTTAAAAGCAAGCTCCACTACATGCAGCCAATTCCTGGCATTTTCACACTTTTCTGCCTCAAACCGATTTCAAATTGTTCAAGTACACTGGTGGTGAACTAAAACAATTTTCGCTATGTACAACAAGGTACAGATATTGTGCGTTTAAATGTGAGTTTATAGATGTTTTTTCTAATGACTATGAACTTGTTCTAAAAACAGACCGGGTTTACCGTTTTGTATTGACAAACTGTCGGTGTTGCTATAAAATCTCGTATTTACGGCTTCGATAAAGCCGTAGTTACGATATTTTATAACAACACCGACGGAATATATTGATCGCGAAAAAACGTCCCTCGCTTTGGCCGAGTTCACCACCAGTGAAGTAATTGCACAGTTATTGAATATTTTCTAATGTTGTTGTGTCACGTGATTCCTCACTGTCGTTATTGTCGTACCATCATTTACAGTCGACAGTCGTTGTGTCGGAGTCGGAGGGGCTGTCAAAATACCTCGGCATATCCGGAGGTCGACTCGTCCGATTTTGTTCGGCTTCCAGATATTTGACTGTTTTTGAAACTTATCAAGTACGAATATAATTGAAATATAGTAGGAAAAGGAAAGAAATTGATCGTTTCGAGCAATTTCTATCATTTTCCTACTATATTTCAATGGTTATATTCAGTTCGAAATTATATTATTTTGAAAAATTATGTCAATAGATGAGGACGGAATCAGATTTGAACTTCGGCTTAAGCGAAAATTCGACTTATCCGAAGTCGACATAACGAGTGTCGACTGTATATCGTCACATTACAACAAAAACCAGAACTGCAGCTTATCTAAAGCTGCAGTTACGAGGCAGTTACGAGGTTTTAATTGAAAAGCAGTGACATACCTCCATATAACGCAGATCAGGATGATCACAATCGCTCCCCATAGAACCACAACAAATGCTCCTCCCACCGCCCCAGCTACCTGGTCTGTGCCGAAACTACCTGCCTCTTCTGTCGAGA
This sequence comes from Fragum sueziense, assembly GCA_963680895.1. Taxonomy (NCBI): domain Eukaryota; kingdom Metazoa; phylum Mollusca; class Bivalvia; order Cardiida; family Cardiidae; genus Fragum; species Fragum sueziense. Next base: position 30,925,715 of record OY804606.1, on the reverse strand, counting down.
ACAAAATATATGTGTCAGTCAATTTCTTCATTTCCTACAATGTTTTCTACCCCTGTTAATAGGTTGAACTGATTAGGCATTGGTGTGTTGGTGGTGGAACAAGGACATTTTCAAACTAATAGAGTGCTAGGGATGATTTGATTTCCAAACTGTTTGAAAGCATACGTTTTCACGGTGGTTTATCACGTGATACAGAATGTCAGAAAATCCTCAATATATTTATTAATATTTGACCAATTCGAATTCGGTTTGAAGCAGAGAAGGTAAGAACATACCAGGAATAAGATGGACGTGGTAGATTCTATATGTATGAAAAACCTACTGATAAAAATGTTATCGAAGATCAACAAAAAATTTGGTTGATCTTCAATAACTTGTTTATCAGCTAATTTTTCAAAACTCCACACGGTGTAATGCGTAACGTCTGTCCACCTTCTCTGTTTCAACCCGAATTCAAATAGGTCCTGCATTAACACACTTAATGAAGATTTTCTGAAATTGATCTTTCACGTGATTATCCACCGTGGTTTTGGTCAAACAGTTCGCCACCGCTCTTTATATTTGCAACATCATTTCGTCTTTTGAATTATGAGACTGCTGTAGAAATAGTGCCATGACTTTGCATTGTAACTATGTGGCTCTACGCCAACTTGAGTAACACTCTTCACTGATTGATTGTTATTAGTATTCATCGATCTATCAATGAACTTGAAGAGAACAAGTCTTTCATGGATAACTTTACTCTGCAGCCTACTTATAAGGATGAAAAGGGCACGATTAGCCTATACAGCCGTTCAATTGATTAATTGGTTAATTTTTGGTTAACGCCTGTTTTAACTAATACGACGGTTGGAGGATCTAACCGAGGATTCGTGATATTCATCTCAACATTTCTACCACAATATCAAAACCGAGCCCCAGCTGCTCTCTCACAGAGATAATTTACACCCATTGGTGAGAGACAAATGACTTTTGCGACATGATCGTGTGACAATTCGTGTGGCTGCTCTATTTATATCTATCAAAATTTTCTAACATAATACTGAATGAAATACGAACCATTGCAAAAATCTCCTCCGAATCCATGCACACAACCTAGGGTACATTCGCTTGTCGTCTGTCTACATATAGACTTGAGACATCGCTCACTGCACGTCATATTACACCGGTCACCATAGTACCCCTGTGCACACCCAAACACGCACGAACCATTCGCCTGGTGACAGCTGGCCGATATACGTCGCTGTGAGAAACAATTCTCCGGACACACCTCGTCACACGTATCCCCATACCTATGACGTATTAAAAGGGTCAAAAGTCTATATAGAGCGTGCACGCATAAAATATACGCGTCGACGCATATATTTTCAACTGCTCGCGCAAATTCTATTTTTATTTTACGCGAGCAGTTGAAAACATATGCGTCGACGCGTAAATTTTACGCGAGCAGGGGTAAAAAATATGAAACCGAGGCTGGCCAATGGGAGAGGGGGTTAGAAACCTTTCCCTTTATACCATTAAATTGATGGATGAAACGAAGGATCTGATTGACTAATGGATAAAATACGCGTCGACGCGTATATTTACGCGAGGAGTTGAAAAATTACGCGTCGACGCATAAATTTTCAACTGCTCGCGTAAATTTTATGCGTCGACGCGTAAATATACGCGTCGACGCATAAATTTTCGCGTCGACGCATATATTTTATGCGTGCATGCTCTAAATAGACTTTTGACCCATTTTGTACGCCATACATACCAGCCCGCATCGCATCCGTTCACACAATCGCCGCTGCCATTACAGACCTCGCACGAGCAATATGCACAGGGTAGTGCGCGGCAGTTCGGGTTGCACGGACGAGTACAGTTATCGCCGAAGAATCCAGGGTGGCAGCGTGGTGTACGGCAATCCTGGCACTTTGTACAGGTCGTCGGCATTGGCGTCTTTTTATTGGTAGGATTGTCGTTGTATTAGTTTGATTATCTAAGCCGATATTTGAACTCTGTAAATAAATAGAAATACGGTTGTGAATTTTTTTTTAAAAGAGCCTACCCATGTAGCAGCCTGTTCTCAGAAAGGTATTCGCTGTTACAAATAAGTCAACTTCGATGTTTTCGATACAAGTAACAATTATTGTTCGATTCCGAAGAGAAAATGACCTTGATGGTGCCGTTGACAAATGACCTTGTCTCACACATGCAAGAGTCGAACTATTGCATGCAAAATTGCACTGAAATTTGAAAACGACTTTACCTTATTTAAATAATTATAATTTGCAAACATGGGCAATGATATTAAGACTTGACCATTCTAAAGTCCTTTCCTGTAGGCCTACTCGTAGACCTATGTGTCAAAAAAGAGTCATAATGGCGGAATGGGTTAAAGTCCAGCTTACAACGTAAACGTGTATCACTCGTGTTTCCAGTTGAACAGTTGGCAATTTACAATTGGTAGAAAAGTAAAATAAGGGAGAAAAGGGCTATTCAGTTTTGATAAATAATATTAAAGGTTTTACAGGAAAAACATAAAACCGTTCGAAGTCAATAAATATTCTCACTGTCATATAGTATATCTTTATTAAACACATTTATTGAATCAGTACATGTAGGTCAAGAGACCAAGAATCTATGAAATTCTTATATAAATGTAATAATTACCAATCCGTTGACATGTAATCACAAAATATCCTTTCCCGACATCGATAAAACTTTGCCTGACAGAAAATTCTCCACGTCTCCTCCAATTTGCCGACTGTACCTGCACGCCAAGTCTTCGGAAAATCCAATAGTTGCATGAAACTTGGGGAAAATTGTTTCCAACGTAGCGGGGTAATCTGTCAAACCGATCGTAGAACTTCCTGTAAACAGGACCCTGCGTACAATTAACTCTTTGCTATGATGGCAACACATATAAACGCTTCAATTTTTAATAATGAGGGATTAGACCGATAACCCGAAATTGGTAATTCAGGTAAATATCGGTGACTATTTATAGAAACAGGCTAAACACAATGATATCTGTCCTATCAAAAAATAAAACAACAACAACCGTAACGATTCTCGTTTAATTTTGAAGGTTTTATAATTATACTCGGTTATATACTGACTGACTTTAAAAACGCATCATTTATTTTTCAAAATATTTTCGTAGTTAAAGTCAACAGGATCAAATTTGTACTTCTGATATATATTTCAACCAATAAGACACGATATCCAATAAAATTTATTGCAGTATGTTACCACGTTATTTCGCACTACGTCAACGTGCAAAATATGGATAACGTTTACGTAACTACACCTTAGGTGACCAACTGGATTTTTGTTTTCAGTTTCCATATTCAAATGGTCAGGAGTTATTTTTATTTCTCAATCAATTTGATTAAACAAAAAATAAAGCCAAGAGACCAAAGTTCGTTGAACACACACAAATTTTTGAATTATTCTAAGCGGGTGTTTGTCAACGAGAACGGGTGAGACGTTTAAATGTAAACCGATCGACGATTTTTCACTTTCATTAACATAGCCAATCTACAGGGATTGCTGCTGAGCATCAGCGTCCTGATCAACCGTTTAAAACGAGCTTACGTCAAGATAATGACATACGTCAGCGTCAATTACGTATTTGGTTTACAACAACGTTGTCAACTGCAATTGTTATAAATTTACAAAAATGTTGCTACTGACAAACTCTTCACATAGCAGTGAATTAACCAATAAGATGTTGTGGTTTTCACTACTGGCGATTATGCCCGTGACAGATACTTACAGAAAGTCATCATCCGATCAGGGTGCGTTGGGCCTAGACATGATGAAAAACGGACGCCAAAACTTTTGAATACTCTCAAGCAATATATGGTAGATAATTCAAGCCCAAAAGAACAAATATTGTGTTTCAACTCAAGGGTCAACGAGGTCACGATTGTGGAACGTTTTTCATACTCGGAGCGGAATTACTTGTTATTAAATAGAGAAAATTTCCTCACACCACCTCTCTTTAGATGGCTATATCTCAGTCATTTTATCGATTTTTTGTCTGAAATTTTCAGGACATGTTTGGAAGATGTCAAGCTGTTGTTGAATATATAAAATTACAAAGTTGACTATGTATTTTGAATATTATTGCTGGATGAACCCTAGTGATGCGTTTTTAAAGTCAATCAGTATATTAATATAAATGACCAGGTGCCCCATCTTCTGGAGAGAAACAGTTCTAACCGTACAACTTTTTGTACGGGTACCAACCTAATTGTTCCGTTATCTTACGGTAACAAGATGCCAAAGACGGCATGTATCGTTCTACTAGGTTTAGTTTTTAATTGAACGTCCGAAAGGACGTACAATTCTTATAACCACTTTTGGACAGGCGAAATGGGTTTTCATTACCAAAAAACCCTTTCACAGACTCAATTGCCAGTTGACCAAAATTCAAAATAGATTTTGCGACCACACAGGAAAACTGTCGTATCTTTTCCTACTTTCTATGTGTTCTCTAACAAATACTATAAGATTCATTGGCCGATTCAATTCATGGCACGTCTAACCAACTTTACGATCTTTTTTCGATTTAATCATTTTCTTGTAGTTTTTTGACTTTCGTAATATTTATTGTGTAAAGGGTAAGATCTTTAGAAAGCGATACATGCATACACTATGGTTATAATGTAAACAGATACCCTATATCATCAGCAGCAGCGATAGCTCAAACGGGAAAGGATTAACCTCGCAACCTTTTTTCAGTTTGAAATTTGGAACGCCGTTGGTTCAAAACCAGTTCGGATTATTTCTTCTGTAAAACGTTTGTTTTTCTTGATGTGTTTACTGAAAACACACATTTTAGAATGATTACCCAATTTAATGCACGTATTGTGTATGATAGGTTCCTTTTCTTTGATCATTGTTGTTTAAGTCTTTGACATATTTAAAGGAACGGGGTTTCCACGAGACGTACTTTGGAACCAGGGTTTTGAAATTGATTATCGGGGAGTGAGTTCATTTCGCAACTCGGGTTCGACTCGATGACAAATCGGGGTTCCATCTGAACAGCCTCAGATGAGACACTAGTGAAATCCACCTATTCAGAAAAATAGTTGCTCTTACGAGTTTTTTTCTCCAGCATCTGTATCACTGATATTCGACAGTATCATGACCTATTTACATACTGATCGATGATCATGACAACAATGATTATTACTAGTATAAGACTAAGTGACAGCGATCTGTATTTATTTCGTTTAAGAGACCCGTTTACGTGTATTGAGCTAAGCAGATGAAGCAATGGGTCTGCAACAGATGGTACCTGGATGATCGTATGAATATGTTTACAGATAGGGACATTGCTATTCTCAAATTTTCGTTGATAATGATATGAAGATTTAAATTGCTTATTGTACTCCACTGCCATTTTCCCGACGGCACGTTCCCAATTTCTTCTTTTTATGCACATCTGTAGATGTAAAAATGCTGCGGTAGTACTTGTATGAGGAATCCATGGTTAGGTTCTCCAATTCATCTGGTATTTTGTTTCAGGAAAAGTATGTATTGAATTTGTTTTGTAACCACAACCAGGGAAAACTGCTACCGTGTTTTTTTCTTTTTTTACTATAAACATGAATAAAAATCAAAGTGCTTGGAGCACTATATTTAGACGCCTCTCATTGATTGAGCGGAATTGTATGTAAATGATCGGCGTTTCATTACTTTATTTCGTTGAATTTGTGTTAAGATCGATTCTAAATCACTGCGGTCGTTTTTTCGCCAACGATGGTGGAGATAGAAGTCGAACAAGAGTGCCATGGTCACAATATACGCCGCCACTTATAAAACTTGAGACAAAAAAATGACATTGGCAAGGATTTATAAATATTCACACAAAAACCTGTAAAAAGTTGTGTTCACAAAAAGGTTTTTATAAATATCCAGTCAAAAACCTGGAAGGGATTGCGTTCACGAGACTGAAATATCATTAAGCCCTAGATACTAAGATTGAAGGGGGCATAACTCAGGCAAAAATCAATGAACCATAAAATCCTTACTTCATGCACATCTACCAATTAAGGTAATAACATCCACCAAGTTTCATAAGGATCCAGTCAGAATCTTAGAAGAAGTTGTGTTGACAAGGCTGCAATTTCAATCAGCCCCAGAGACTAAGTTTTAAGGGGGCAAAACTCTAGAAAAGATCAATGAACCATAAAATCCTTCCTTCATGCAAATCTACCAATTGAGGTGATTGACCAAGTGTCATTAATATCCAGCCATAAACGTAGGAGGACTTGCGTTGACAAGGCTGCAATTTCAATAAGCCCCACAGACTAAGTTTTAAGGGGGCATAACTCTGGCAAAAATCAATGAACCATAAAATTCTTCCTTCATGCACATCTACCAATTGAGGTGATAACATTGACCAAGTTTCATTAAGATCTAGCCAGAAACTTAGGAGGAGTTGTGTTGACAAGGCTGCAATTTCAATAAGCCCCAGAGACTAAGTACGGACGGACGGACGGACGGATGGACGGACAGACGGATGGACGGACGGATGGACGGACGGACAGACGGAGAAGATGACGCCAATATCCGGCGGCGTATAAAAAAAGATGATTAAAAAGAACAATGTCTGAGTAGAATTCGAACCCAGGACCTTCCGGATATAACATGTGTAAAGAGTACAAGGTGAGTGCTCTGCTAAGTGAGCTATCGCGGCTTTTATTTATGTAGCGCGTTGGCTTACATTTTGAATAAATTGCTTTGTAGCGTACTTTATAAAATCAATGAAAAGTATAACTGATGACAATACTCATAGTAAACCGAAACAAGAAGACAAAAGTGCTAATCGCATGGCCTTAATTGAATTTGGTAATCAAATTAATAGTGATTATTCATAGCGACAAATCAGTTGTCTTGAAACGGCAATCAAATCAATTTGAAGCCTGAGAAGGGTTTTCTGGTATTAAAGCCGATTTCGTATGTCCGAAACCGATCTAATAGAATTAAACACAGAAGAATGAATAAAATATCTTTCGTTCATGTACAATCCCGCTCAATCAATCAGAGACGTCCAATTACAGTGCTCTCAGCACTTTGATTCAAAAGAGTTGTCTCAAGACTAATCTGTAAGGCTGAAAAACTCCACTCTGTCGTGCCGCTATTTACTGACGAATCAAATTTTCATCAGCAAATGAACGCACGAGTTCGATTATCAGCATTTTCTTCTTTTATCTAAATTGTTTTCTAAGAATATTCTACAAGGGACGTAAAAATCGGGTCTTATTTGGAAAAGAGTCATGCCTAGTCATGAAACCGATGGTACCGCAGTCCATTTTTCGTGAGTCTTGATTGTATGCCTGCACGAGTTTGACATTGACTTTGAAACTGTGGTAGTAATGAGATTGGTCAATCTTCGTGCACTTTCTTGATTAATTACATTCTTCTCTCCTTTCTGGTCTTAAAGGTTGCCCTTGCTTATGGTCGAATTTCTTGTATCGTGTCGCCTTCGATGCGTGTGGTGTCCGTGATCGAGAGGTAGGGCGTCGGGCTTGCGACCATGAGGTTTACACGCAGTCTGATCAAGAAGCAAGTTGGTCTCCAATAGCTTCTTTATGCAGTGCTTATCTTTTTTAACCATAAGAGACCCATTAAGACATGCAGCACTTATAAATAGCATGGTATTGAAACATGGATGTCCAAAATGTTACAAGGAAGCGTTTTTAAGAAACTGACTCAAATATATATTTGCTGTTTTCTATAACATTTAAGTTATCTGATGATAGTCATAATTAGCCCCATGACAAAATATGGCTTATTATAAGTTATTCTGAATACAAAGTTTCAAAAATCGGTGCTATATGGATCAATATCAGAATAGACACCTTAGCAAAGAAAGGGGGTCAAAGATTCAAGAATCGGTTGAAAGCGAAACAGACGACCAGAGAATGCATGGTCACCAATTAAAGTGACATTTCACATTCATTTCATTTTTAAAAGTATGTCTTGATGCAAAGATTGTTTATTCTTATGCGTAGAAATACTAGATCAGTTTTTTAAAGTTGTTAATTTTAAGCGAAAAATATGCCTTTAAAGTTGAGACAGAAATGACAAATTCTATATAAATCTGAACAACAATCTGTTTAATTTTAGCACAAAAATATATATTTCTCGTAAACGGTTCGATATTTTGGCTTGAAATTTTCAGAATTTTCATCAGAAAAAATGCTGTTTCAGATAAAATGAAAATAAAATTTATGCAAAAATCATTCTGAAATGTCACTTTAATCTAAATTCCATTCTTATTAAAAAGAACACACACACAGAAACGATATATTTATCCGAAACATGCTTTTAGTCCAATCAGATGGCGTGTGTTTGTGAGAAATAAGTAATGGATGCCAAACCAGTCTAGGGTCATTGTTTTGTCTAATAAGCCATTTCATGTTCACATTGGATGGTTTCTTTGCTAGATCTATAAGACTTAATATGCATGGTCACGTGATGCGCCCAATTATCGAAAAAGAAATAAATCATTGCGCGAGTATCATGTTGATGTTGTTATTGTTTTACTTTCTATCTTGAACCCATCACTAGAAATGAAAAAGACGGGTTACGTATAAGATAGAGGCTGTATAGCAGATTCTACGCGAAATAAGCATTCAAATGCGCGCAGCGCATTGAATGTTTATATCGCGTAGAATCTACTATACACATACGTCACATAAACTAGCCGGCAGCCTGTTTATGCGAAATATAGCGGCGATGTTCTTAAATATACTGCAATTTCATTAGTCCATAAAGTAGGTCGAACACTAAATAAAAGAAGATACAAACTTCACTATATACGCTTACATATTGACAAACCCATAAGACATTTCGCTGCTTTTTCAACAAAAAACTTCGTAACTGCAGATTGTTTCAAGCTGCAGTTACGAGGTTTTTCTTGGAAAGTGATCAGATTGTCGACTGATACATTTGTTATTAGTAACCAATTCATGACAACGGGCGGGAAAAAACATTGCAAATTTTGCAACTCAAAAACGCGAAGATGAGCGATTTTTCCTAAGAATTTCACTGAAATAGACAGGAATTCCCTGCCTTTAATCGACGAATTATTATACTTTCGACCATTAGACCAAAAACAGCTAACTTTTACCTAATCCGCATGACGTATAACGCGAATGACAAAGCGCGTTAATGACGTCGTCAATAACGGACGAAATAACGTAAACAACCAGCAGGACAACCGCTAGGCGGCGCTTCGCGATTTCAAGAAAACCGAATAAATCCGCCAAGAGTGAATACAAACATAGGTGGGTTCACCCTTGGCCATCGAAGATGCCTTTAACATGACACGTAGCAATTAATTCCACTATCTTCACATCTTTGTGTTTTAAAGGTTGACACTCCTTCAGGATTTATTTACGGGCACAACTTAATTAGGGAAAGAACAGGCATTAGTAAACAATAGTAGGATCATGACCTTAACCCTTTACAAACAAGAGCCGTCACAGACGGATTATGCTCCCCGAATAAGTGTTTGTCACAAAATAAAAACTATCATACATTAAGCCTCCTTTTCCCATGGCAGCTTTTTTGCACACACATTATTTATAGAATATGGTATAGAACATCCTATTTATTACATGAGCACAAAATTTCATTAAATTCTGCCCATTAGATGAAGAGAAATAAGAGAAAAACTAATTTTTACACTAAGGCCCCTTTTTCCATGACGCAGCCTTAAATTTACAAACGGAGAAAAAGGTCCCTAGGTATTGACCCAGGGAGTTCACATGTGAAGTTTCATTGAATTTGGTCCAAGGGTTGCTGAGATATGGCTGTGGACGGACGGACGGACGGACGGACGGACGGACACACGGACACACGGACGGACGGACGGACAGCGTGGCGACTATATGCTCCCCCGAAATTTTTTCGGGGAGCATAAAAATGGGCTGTTCGAAATTCAAAGATGTTGCAGAAGTAGAATTCAGGAGAATGAAAACTGACTTTTGTTTTTGCTATTTTACTTTTCAAGAAAACATTGTGGTAAATGAAGAAATTGCTTGTGCCAAGCAATTTCTTCATTTTCCACGATGTTTTCCCAAGCCTTTTCTTGTGATGGAGTCAAAAGGCGTCATTGTACAGTAATGGGTTAATCTTTCCCAAACAGCAGACTTTTAGATAGTTCCAATTTGGAATGTGCTACAGATGTTAAAATAGATATTAGACAAGATAAGATTCGTTTACACACAATGGTACAGAAAAATGAGGCAAACGTTATTATCAGCATTTTCTATTTCTCTCAATGTTTTCAAAAGTCCTTCTTCGATGGACCTTAAGACCACGTTTTGTTTTGGGGAAAGGGTTAAGGCTCCAGCAGAATACATTTTGACCTTGACTTACATTTGTGGCTTAGATATTTGTAATCGCCATAATAGGATTTTGATGCCAAAACGGATTTAGATTAGTATACGTGTGCTTTACTCGTAGTCTGAACATGGGATTTTGTACCACGTGATGTATTTTGTACCACGTGATGGATAACAACCACGGCCAAAATAGTCCCGCTTCAGGTAAGACATTGCGCAATAAGTTTCTAATTTCTGCGTCAATTCAGACGGTTTGTTGCATGTAGGCCTACCCCGTGTTACTGAACTCTTACCTCAGATATATGACTTATTTGTAGTTCTAATCCTTTTACATTGTCCAAATATTGATCCCGACCGACCAGAAAAAACGACAAAAAATAATCCGATCGGTTATTTGGTCGGTTGGGATGATTTTATGGAAAGGTACGAAAAGGTTTCGAATAAATTATACATCTGAGAAAAGTTACAGTCAGGCGTGGTATATGCAAGAAACCACTTGAAAATAAACGCAGAAATATGTAACTTATTGAACAATTTCTTACCCGAAGCGATGCTAATCTGGCCATAGTTATTATCCATCCCATGATGCACATTCCATGGGCGGATCTAGAGGGGGGTCAGGGGGGTCCGGAGCCCCCCCCCCCCCCCGGCATTGGCCGAAAAAAAATTACCTTATAACTTTAGTGTAATGTTACATATCGCTGATTTTCAACGAAAACCTCGTAACTGCAGCTTAAAACAAGATACAGTTATGAGGTTTTCATTGAAAATCAACTATATTTATCACACCATCATTTCGGCTTGGACCCCCCCCCCCCCCCTTGGAAAAAATTCTGGGTCCGCCCTTACATTCCCCGTCGTTATGATGTCCTCTGATTACAAGAAGCAGATAATTTAGAAGTATGGGTTATGATCAGACTGCCTCCAGTCACAAGATGATCCGATTCTATAATGGTTGCAAATGCTCTAAGGACATTTTTACATATCCAACCAGATCAGTATTTAACCCTCTACCAAAAGTCAACATGTTAGGGAGTCCTAATTTGAAAGCTGCTACAGACGAAAACAAGAGTTGTCCGCGGACAACGTAGCTCGCCTATACGAGAGCTTGTCACAAAAAAGGAGTTCAAGGTCAAAGGTCAAGGTTACTAGGTCAAGGGTCATGGTCTCAAGGTCAAGGTCATCGCATGAGGTATCCATATGTGAAATATCAAGGCTCTATCTGTAATAGTGCATGAGGTATAGGCCAGGTTAAAGTTTTTTTTAAAAGTAGGTCAAACTCCAAGGTCAAGGTCACTAGGTCAAAGGTCATGGTCTCAAATGAAAGGTCTTGATGGGAGGTATCCATGTGTGAAGTATCAAGGCTGTATCTCTAATAGTTTCTGAGATATAGACAAGGTTATTTAGTTTTTGAAGACGCGACGCCGACGCTGACGCCGACACTAGGGCTGTGACATTAGCTCCCCGGACATAAAGTCCCGGCTCGCAAAAAATGAATGTTACTAAAGGTAAAATTTGTTAATGATATAGCATAGAAAACATTGAGGCAAAAGAAGAGAATGCTGTTTATCTTAATGTTTTCCGAAGCCAATTCTATTAGGGACGTCAAAAAATCAGCATTTCCCCCAATCGTACGATACCAAATACCCCTGGAATGTTTTACTTGTTTTATTTGCCATGACACTGACAATTATACAAAATATCGTTGCATACATCAAGATAGTCTAAAATCTTATTACACATGTACATAGATATTTTAAAGAATGCAAGAAAATTGGGAAACATCCCAAGAGTGTAAGTTATGGTATTAAAGTTAAACCATGTCATTTCAATGAAATCACATGATATTTATAAAGAGAATTCGGGACAGGGAATGCTTAAACCGGACAATTTTCTCGTTTCCTTGTTTAAGCCGTTTCGTAATCGTTGTCTTAAATTCGCAAACAACACAATAATTAGGCCTATAAGAGGAGAATATGTTTTTCCATGTAAACGCTAATAGAATATAGCGATATTGTCTAATTATTTTCACACCCAGAATTGTTCTTGTTCTATTTTCAATTATTCCTATTATCCGTTCACGATATTTTGACAAATGTTTACACATTTTATCCATATGGTCAAAAGGAACAGCGTTCTTAATTTTCAATACAAGTACATGTGATGGTTTGAATCTTGCAGGTGTAAGACACCTGCAAGATTCAGACAATCGCACTCAAAATTACAGTAGTTTGGAGTTCCATAATAGTGTCTTGTTTACATGGGTATATTCTGTAAAAATGTAACATGGTCGGACTATACAATCATGTTCTCCCTGTTTGCCTACCTATAGATGTAAACAATTAGCTCTCGTCAAACTTAATCAACCCTTCTCTAAACGAATGAAAACGAAATAGAAGGAAATAATGAATTCTAAGCATCTTCTACGTTTCTCTCAATATTTACCTAATGCATTTCCCTTTGGTGTATTAAAACCAGGACTTATTTTGAATTTCATTTTTAATATAAATGATAAAAGATACAGCTTAGCTGTAACGGAAATAGGCCTACATGACTCCGAATAAATTAGTCAATTGATACTCATAGATCGATATATTTTGATTAATATCCGCGATTTGATTTTTTTTAAAGTCATGCAGGTTTCTTTTTTACATGCAATCATCTTGTCTTGTTTTGGATTAGCATTTTAATCCCGCAAGCACAAAATTCTGTTGACCAAAGGTTCGAACTTTGCCTCAACTATTTCTCAAACGATCAAAATTATATTATCTTGGTCGTGAGCAGATCGTTGCTTTTCGACGAAAACCCCGTAACTGCTGCTTGTTTTAAGCTGCAGTTACGAGGTTTTCGTTGAAAAGCGACGAAATATTCAGAGTTTGATTGTGATCTTTCTTGCAAATGGGCGTGGTTGGTCATCATTTAATTACGATACATAGACCTACTCTTTTTTAAATGCCAGGTTTCATTAGCAACGAAAATCTTCTGGGTGATTGCCGTTAGCATTTGATTACACAAGATTGCATTTGTTCGACCCATCAGCTTAATTAGGCCGAGCCATTTCAAAATTACACGATTTCAATACCAAAATAACCTGATATCCTGGCGAAAATGACCTCTAACTGATCTGCAATCACAATATCGAACGCGAAACTACTGTTCCCTCGGCACCATTACATAACTTAGGTACAATGAACAACTCAACAACTCTGGACAATAACAAATTGTAATTTGGTAATACACGTATGGTGTATAGCACTTGGGTAACCGCTCTTTACATAAATCACACCTGACTAACAACAACGTACATAACTCAATAACTCGTATTACATGTGCTCTGTTGGAACCTCTGCCCAATTTGCAATGCATACATGCGTCATAGTCTCTCGTCCTGACTGGCCAATTGTGAGAACAGATTTCATACCCTATGGGTACTGAAACCAATATAAATCATATTCAATGTGCGAAATGCGCATCATCATAATGCGCATCATCATAGCAATTACATATTATTCATCAACTTGAAATGAACAACGTGAACCCGGCATGACTGGCCCAGGAACAACCAGAAAACTACTTTTATATTTTTTGATGAAGTAGAAATGGACCTGGAAACCTGTACCCATTTGTCAACGTCTTTGCCGATGAATGTTGGGCCGCATTCTGTTCACGCTGTCATTAACGTTAACAAATGTACATTTTATGAAATAAACTTTAAGTTTTTACATTCGTATACATATTTCATTATTTAGGTACTAAGTAGAACTTCTGTTCAATCAAATAGCATCATCATAATTCTTTACTTAGTAGTTGACCTATCAGTTTTAATAAAGGAAAGCTTTTGGAACACAAAAAATGGTTGTACTAATTACTTCTGTTGGCACTCATGAACGTCGTTTTCAGACGAACTGCATATACACGCTGATTTTTTTTTTTTTTTTTTTTAAATATGAAATGCATTGAATAACGTTAATGCGACTGTATTGATGCATAGAATGCGCTTTTGACCGATTGAATTGCATCTTGTATTGTATTAACAGTGCATTTTTTTTTTTCATTTACACGTAAATATCAACATGACTCTAAAAACTAAACAAAAAAACGTCCTGTCGAACCGGTTACCCAAAGCTGAATGACAATTAACACACTTGAACAACCTTTCCAATATACATGTACCACATGTAGCACGTGCTACCTGACGTTACTTCATTCAGACGAAGGGAAAATAATTTTCTCCTAATTCGTTCCTCAAACGTAGAAAATTATATTTCCCTCGGCACCATTACATAACTTAGGTACAATGAACAACTCAACAACTCTGGACAATAACAAATTGTAATTTGGTAATACACGTATGGTGTAGAGCACTTGGGTAACCGATGAACTAAAAGAACGGGCGTATTGATTAGATCGACCATTCTTGTAATCAGCATAATATGCTTAATTTTGCATACACAAAAAGAATAATTACAAATGAAATTCATTGGAAATAACTTTGCTTTTACATAAAGTCAATCTCAACCACCCGACCTGTGTCAGTCATTATTGAATGTTTCTTTATTGATAAACCATATAGTCTTCAACTCATTTAACGAAACGAAGAGTTGTGTGATAAGTAAGCACGTCCAATTTTTCAAGTTCATAAATGATAGAGAAAACCACAGTTTTACAAAAAAGGTATAACATTGAGATGCATTTTCTAATCATTGTCATTTTACATGATTCGCAGATTGTTCGCACACCTTGTCGTTCATCAACGATTTTATCACTATCCGTAACTCTTTAACAAATTATATACCATGTCTACAACACTCATTACATCATATCACGACAATTATGATAACCGTCCGGGAAATCCCATAAATGAATTCACCGAACTTATCAAGACAAAGCTGCCCTAAATGCATTGTCTGCGATACCGCTTTATATATCAATCACTATTAATATACGAAAGTTTGTCATACCATATCGGTTTCATTCATAATAGCAAAACCACAATTCCGGTTATTACGCTCATCAAAAGAGACATCTCACTGATTTATCATTTCAAAGAGAAATGTAGTTCTCTCCGTACACTTATCAAGGCAAAGCTGTCCTAAATGCATTGTCTGCGATACCGCTATTACATCAATCACTATTGATATGTGAAAGTTTGTCATACCATATCGGTTTCATTCGTAATAGCAAAGCCACAATTCTGGTGATTACGCTCATCTACAGAGACACCTCACTGATTTATCATTTCAAAGAGAAATGTAGTTCTCTCCGTACACTTACTATACGTTTAACACAGACACTTCCATAAGATCGTCATCACTTTGATCTAGACGATGCCGCCGTGTCATACCACTAGCGAAACCGCTACATTGGTGAAGCCACCATTCGAACTAAGGCGATGCCGCCTACCGTAATATCGTCAGTACTTTGATCTTGGCGATGCCGCCGTATCATACCACTTGCGAAGCCGCTACATTGGTGAAGCCACCATACGAACTAAGGCGAAGCCGCCTACCAATGCTCAATGTACGACATCCAAACCCATCATGGAATCGAAGAACCAGTATCACTGAAAAAGACATTTTAATCAATTCATTTCTAGTTTCACTAAATCTTTTTCCCAGTAGCAATCGCAGCATATCTCGTGAATTCACTGCAATAAAGCATGATTAAACAGTCATATCATTTTCCTCAATTTTTTATCAAATGCGTTTCAAGTTCAACACATGCGTTGTACTTATGAGCTCTACCAGTCAGAAATCTATGTTTTTAATTAAAAAAATCAACCAGATTCTTGATGATATGAATTTAAACCGTTGTTCAATTATGTATATTTTTAAACAAACATACAAACCATTCAGTGTCATTGTAATTACTGCTGAGGACTAATAAATCCTTCCACCAAAAGGAATTGTGTAAGTCATAAGCATGCACCATTTTACGTTTTATGTATAAGGAATCAGCATCTTAAGTCAAATTTGTACTATTCATATCATTAATTTTGATATTTCTTTTAAATAGGCATACTTGCCTTCTATGCCACGTACCGAATTCACTTCTCCTTGTATCAATAAGCGATTTACATCTAAGCAGATCACGCATAGATGACATTACACATCGTGCTAGATTTAAATATGCAAAACTCTGTTCTGACTCTTAAATAAGATGCAGGCCTACCAGGTCATTCATTCAACCGCGTTTTAGTCTTACCTTCCGATCCACTGTCATGACTATAAATGATAACTTTCCATTACCATAGAAAAATGTTATTTCTTGTACATTTCTCAAAAGAGAAGTTCTTAGTTCAGTAAATACCAATTTAAACACCGCCAGCAAATCATATTTACTTTTCAATCTATGGCAAACGTCTTACCTTTCGATCCCTACGCTGTCCTGGCTATATAACAAAATGATATCTTCCCGTTAAAAACTGTTACATATTTCTTAAAGAAAAAAGTTCTAAGTTTAGTTAATTCATATTTAAACGCCACCAGCAAACCACATTTTACTTTTCATTATGTGCCAAGAGTCTTATATGAATAAATGCTTAATATTCCGACCTCATTTTCAAAAGTATTTATTTCATGACTTTATATGAATAAGAATTCAAAAACGCCTTTAGACCACTAATATGATCAACCAACATCAAGTAATTTGTAATGTTACCTTGGATTTACCCACCACAGTATCCACAGTATTCTGTGCACTATCAGCTAACAAAGCATTACCTTTCCTATTCTGTCATATGACGTAGGTGCAACTAAGCACCTTGTACAAACCTCTATCAACTTTACCAACATACCTTCGACGGGCATTCAATCCTGAAAATAATCATGAATTGATATTTTTTTTTTTTTTTTTATTATTATTAAAAATACTTTTTCGTTTCTCATTAGCGTAATATAATATAAAGGCCAAATGAAGTCAAATCAATTCTATACATTGCATTTTACCTCTCTTTCACCAATTTTCCATCAAAAAGCCAAATCAAAAGCAAAGGGGTGATTATAGCAATTAGAAATAGGGAAATATGTTTCTAAATAGTGCACTAATCTTGTATGTAAGCACTGTTTATGCGGTCGGCTATTAGCACGTGAATTCAATACGTGTCGTCTTATACACAAGCAATGTTTATAAATGTATTTATGATTACCGTAATTAACTCGACTCACTATAAGTATGTACAATGTTTGTGCAATGACAGATATAGTTTGTGGAAGATAAAGTTATACACGATACTATCATCGTGTAACATCCTATAGTACGCACGTGATGAACATATCTTTTCATAATACGCACGTGATAAATTCCCCATAGGAATTACACACCAGTATTAGTTATCATTGCAATCATTTATTTTTAATCTATGTGACCTTTAAATTCCAAAAAGGTATATGGTCTATATGTTTTGAGGGAAACAGTAGATCCCGCGGGGACTATACATGGTCTCACACCAGTAATTTATCAAAATATACATATCACAGGAATAACCAAGTATCGGTGCAGAAATGACCTAGCTGATCTTGATCTGTCCCTATTTTTCTGTCTATCAATATTTGTTAATTCACATTTAAGTCAAGAACTAGCTCATTGAAATGTTGTAAAAACAACTGCCATGAAAGCTACAATTGCCAATTCGTATCGTTCAACACATATTTTTTATCTACACGTTCTAGCTTCGAGTTAAATTCGATGTTCATTAACTTACAGCATTTCCTTTTGAAAGAAACCTCAAACGATTCTGCAGTAATCTATAATGATTCGAAGCTCTCTGCATCAGTGACAATTACACTATCTTTAAAAAATAAACTGAACATCACATCTATATAGACAACTTGAAAGGTTCCCTTTCCTAATAATCAATAGATTTATTTGTTAAATAACCAAGTTTACAGCTGTACTTATCTTTTCACAAAGCCATCGCTGCTCTCGCAATTTTGCTCCAGTTGTCTTCTTGGTTTGTACAAGCATGTCCCTCTTTTCTCGCAATACTATTTGTTGCAATCCCCCTGTACAGAAGGTTGACTACTGTGTTATGATAAATGCAAAGTCGAACATTAAAACTAGTCAATGAACAAAAAACGTCCTGTCGAACCGGTTACCCAAAGCTGAATGACAATTAACACACTTGAACAACCTTTCCAATATACATGTACCACATGTAGCACGTGCTACCTGACGTTACTTCATTCAGACGAAGGGAAAATAATTTTCTCCTAATTCGTTCCTCAAACGTAGAAAATTATATTAATTGACCAAACGCCAATCGACAGATCGCTCCGCCCAACATAGAATTTAATACAAACCATGGACATTTGTTCGTTTATAGGGAACGATTTTAACCAGTTAATCGTGATGTAAATTCGGACAAACAAAATAGTATTTCGTAGGTGTTGTTATAAAATCTCGTAACTACGGCTTGATTTAAGCCGTAGTTACGAGATTTTATAACAACACCAACGGTTTATCAAAACATAACACTAAACCTAGTCTATTGTTAGCACAAAATTCTTTGCCATTGACATGTCGATCGTTTTGATTGTCCGTCGATAAATCGATACAATGACACGTGCAACGAAGAACAATTGGGGCATGACATTTTTCTGATCGTCCATTGGCTAATTGATATTTTTGATTGACAGTCGGCGTTTGGTCAAAATGATTGTTCGAATCGTGCATGTGTCACACGATCAGTTTGAAAATCAGAACACAGTTTCTTTTGTTTTGGTAAAATTTATACCATGAACAACATGAACCATAATATAGTGAATGGACCGTAGTATGTAAATCAATATTAGTTGTTGTTGTTGTGGTGGTGGTGGTTGTTGTTGTTGTTGTTGTTGTTGTTGTTGTTGTTGTTTTGATGTTATGTTGTTGTTTATTAAGAATAAATCAGTACGTATGAAGAAAAATAATATAACTTGGTAACCCTATACCGTCTCTACTGGCGGGCACGTTTAAATAATTATTAGGTTTCTTCCTTGTATTTCTTATATTTATTATATTAATATACAATTAAACGATACAAGCAAAAGCAAATATGACTGTCTGCAGACAGAGAAATATGACAAAGAACACCATCCATCATTAGATACCAAGCCAAAATTGTAACTTCGGGAGTCACACCTGGCAGCATTATACCACCGTCAATTTCAGTCAATTTACGTTTTCATGGATTACGCTCAAAGTTGCACGAAGTGTTTGTTATCTAATGACGAATGGAATACCTTTGTAACTCTATGCATGATATCAATTATTATAATTGAAAACATCAAGTAACCGAATCTTCATAGAATGATTCCTCACACCTACAAAATGGAAAATTACAACATATTGGTAAATGTGGCATCCACATAATCTTAAAAGGCGTCAGCTCATCACTAGTTGAATTCATGGTCAATCTATGTTTATACACCGCAGTTCGCACAGTTTCAACGACGGTTTTGTACTCGCTCAAGGATACATCCAAGGGACTACTTTCACTCGGGTCAGAGGTCAAATCAAACAAATATGGCGGATCACGTGGTATAGATACGTCACAGGAGCACACACCAGCCTTGAATGGCCAGAACTTTATACAGTCGGCCATTGATATGTTCAGATCTGGAAACCGGAATGCAACTTTCCATACTCTGAATTCTGAAATGGAAAAGAAACTGAAATACGATCCATATCAATAAGTTATTCAATCTCCAAAAAGATACCATACAATTTGTGCAACTTCACCATTATCATTGAAACGTAAAATGCAGAGGGCTCTTCTTAAGATTTTGAATTCCAGGAAACATCGCCAATTTCCTTCGTCACAAATGAAATAAAAAGATTGTTTCTTGCCATTATTGCACATGTAGGCCTATCATGTAAGCCATAATTAACTTGCACATTGTTTCGTAGAAACAGATATCAATCTACTTTTCAATGGCTTTCGATTTTATGTGATACTTACATATTTCTTAAACAAACACAATTACATACCACATGTCCATTTGTTTGGCTATTTCTTTTCTTTGAAATCGATTAGGCCACAAGTAGAGACCTACTAGGCTAATAGATATACAGTAAAATAATTATAATTAACGAGATCAGCAAACCTAATTGAAGGCTTCATTACATGCCTGTACGTGGACCACTAAACTGTTACTGAAAGGGATAACAACAAGTTAAAAGAGTGCAGTGAAAAAACCATAACCTAAATACCAACCTGAAGCACGTGGTCTATATGTCACAGCATGGAGGTCTCCACCACAATAATGCATGATGTACTCATGTGGAGAGATTTCTGTTTGATTGGTCAATAGTGGTACCAAACTCCGCCCATCTATTGATCGGTCTGTCGGTAACTCCGCCCCTATTATCTCCGAGATGGTTGGGAAAAAGTCAATAAGTTGGGTTGGTTCTCGGACCTCTTGACCGGGTTTAATTTTGTTTGGCCACCTCATAAGCCCTGGTATACGGTAACCACCTTCTACCGCTCCCCATGCTTTACCACCTGCAGAGGATTCAAAACATTTGTTGTAGGTTATTGTATTAGAACGTATCATATTTCTAAACATCATCACCGTTAATTAAATTACAAATGTAGTTTTAAAAAAAACATGTATAATGTATAATGACTTCTGTTGAATAATTATTAGGCGAGAAATTCTAGAAGGAATTTTGGGGAAAAATAACAATTGTTCTAGAAATGTGTGTGACAAAAGTAAATGCGACGTTTTATGGATGCATGTTAGGCCTAATCTGACTGCTATAAGGATTCGATTGATTCATTTTCAATGGAATTCAAACATGTCTGTGTAATTACTTCAATTCAAAATATTAATAAAGTAAAAGCAAAATATCGTTACGGACAAGAGATGAAAAATGGAGAAAAAAAAACTTTGGCTGTGAAAATACATACATAAGCGTCATTAACCGATAATACTACAATAATTATATCAGCTTTGTTTAAGCTGGAGTTACAAGGTTTTGCAATGGCACTGACAAGTACCTCTAAATATTCCATTACTGCCACCGGTCCCGACTCCGTCCTGATCTAGTAGAGCCCCATGATCGGACGTAAAGTATACAAGAGTATTGTCCCGGTAACCTAGCCGATCAAGAGCGTTCAGAACCTCGCCTATACCCCAGTCTAGTTCCTCTATACAGTCACCGTAGGTGCCGTGAGCTGACTGACCTGATTTGGAAAACAATCTTATTAACAATCTCAAAAAAAAAAAAAAAAAAAAAAAAAACATGCACAGCGGAGCGATATCGATGCTTGTCGAAAAGAAGTAAATGACATTCGATCTATGATTAGACTGGCACCAGTAGCAGAATAGATAGAATTCTGAATCATTCAATAGCCTTCGTTACACTCAATAATTATGTATAAATTATAAATTCTTGCATGAATATGTTTTTTTTATCTTACCCTGAAATCTTTTCATCGGTTCCAACACCGTCTTTACCAAGTGCCACGTCACGACCACCATAAACGGGTCGCCATCTTGTTTCCGCTGTTCCAGGAATTGCACACTCTCATTTACAAGTCGTTTGGTAAGACCTCGAACACGAATTGGCTGTTCAACAACGTCATATTGGCGCATCAACACACTATGAAACGCACATTTGTGTGTAAGATTGTACACTAAAGTAACCGCCAATAGAATCATCGAAAACAGAAGCAATACCAAGAACCTCCCTCCGATAAATGACGTCTTGTACAGGAACAACAATGGCAGAGTGAGTGTAATTAACGCCCCGAATATTTGAGGTATAAACATTCTGAGGTTACACACAAAGTCTTCGTGGTACTCTTCCCCGAAGCCGTCGAGGTTTGTAAATGGTACCCCATAAAATACGTCAAATCCTTGGTTTAACGGATGATATACAGGGTGTCTGTAGAAGTCGTAAAGCCCCAGGTGCCACTTCCCTGTAAAATATCGGTAATTTAACGTATACAACCTATCATTAGCACTAAAGAGCCAGAGGCAAAATTTAAAAAGTGCCAGTAAATCCTAAACTGTGTTATATTTCCATTCCAAATACAAGCATAAGCATTTTGAACGGTTTAGAATTTTGAATGAATCCATTATAATGGAAATATTTGACAAAAATGTTATGAATTACCTCCCTTGCATATGAATATAGAGTAAAAAGATATTTGTTAATTATTTTCTTCTTGAAGCATAATCTTGAAATCCGGCAAGTGTGTGTAATTTAATGCATGTGGCATGGATAGAAAGTGGTGTTTTTAATGATGGGTCATATACCTTAAGACGATTCTGACAAAAGAACAATTTCAAACGTTTTTCACCCAGCATTAGATACCAAAACACTTCGCGCAATCCGCCTCTTAATTCCCCCGATTTTACGTGACAACGGAAATTGGCGAGTTTATCCGGATTTTTTTTATAAAAAAAAAATCCGGATAACCTCGTCAATCTCCGTTGCCACGGATGACGCCGATATTGCACGAGGTGGTTGGCATCTTGTGATTGTTGGAATAACATAGGGCATTAATTAGAGACCATCATGGTTCTAGATCAGCATACGTATACAGATGTAAATACAGTAAGATCAAGTTCCTCGTTGATCTTATTCTGTTTCATATTTTTAACACCCCTTATCAACTGTAGAAGACCAGTATGGTTCAGGCCCCGGTTTCTCGAAAAAACCTAAGTAGGCCTACATACTCAACTTCAATGGAATACTCTCCAACATTGAAGGGTATTCGATTGAAGTTCACGTGGATTTCGTGTGATTTGAGTAGGCCTACGGTGCTCAGATTTGAATCTGAGAAGGTACTTAAGTTTTTTTTCGAGAAACCAGGGCCAGGACATATACGAATCCGATTAAGCACAGGGTGATCCAGGGACATAATTTCTTTTCCACGATACAAACTCATACAGGCTGAAATATATAATTGATTTAATATCTGGAAAAGATTCGTTTAAGTCTTTTGATACCAACACGGTTCAAGATCAGCCTGCATATACATGCAGTCTGATCATGAACCATGTTGGTCTCCAATACCTTTTTTGTGACCTTAAGCAACTTTAAGATAACAGCATGGATCCCGGTCAGACTGCTTTTAGGCACAGGCTGATAGTGTCACACGATTGTCAAAATTGCTATAAGGGCCCTTTTCCAGATTCAGGCTCATGTAACTTGACATATCGCTGCTTTTTTTACGAAAGCCTCGTAACTGCAGCTTAAAATAAGCTGCATTTACGAGATTTTCGAAGAAAAGCGACGATACAGAGGTTAGGAAGAGAATACTAAACTATATATTTTACAGAGGGGGATAAACAACATGCTACAAAAGGCGTTGTGCATTATTATATGCATTGTTTCCATATGCATTTTAAAATTTTGCAAAATTCCCGTTGATCAAGTCATGCAAGCAGATTAAAGGGACATTTCATTCCGATTTCATTTAGTTAAAGTATGTCTTGTTGCAAAGATTGGTTATTCTAATGCGTAGAAATGCTATCAGTTTTTTAAGTTGTTATTCATAAGCGAAAAATATGCCTTTAAAGTTGAGACAGAAATGACGAATTCCATATAAATCTGAACTGTTGTCTACAACAATTATTTTAATTTCAGCACAAAATTATATATTTCTCGTAAACGGTGCAATATTTTGGCTCGAAATTTTCAGAATTTCCATAAGAAAATATGCTCTTTCAGATAAAATTACAAGTAAAATATGAAAAAATAAATGTGAAATGTCACTTTAAAATATCTACTGAAAGTGAAAGAATTGATTACAAACACCAGTATAGTTTCAACAGCCATGATCGTGGTAATTTGTAAGATAACATAAAGCCTTGCTATTCGTCGAAAAGCACGTAACTGCAGGTTTTTTAAGATGCTGTCACGATGTTTTCGTAAAGAAGAGGAGAAAGTCTAATTTGTAATGACTGTGTTGCTGATATTATCTGCACTTCATTAATGAGGAGATACCTTTCGGATTATCGTGTTCAGGAAATGCATTAGATCTATCGGCTTAATTGTGTTCATTGACAACATCTTGACTGTCTCGAGGACATCAAATAAATATAACGCCGCTTTTCAACAAAAACCTCGTAACTGCAGCTTCAAACAAGCTGCAGTTACGAGGTTTTCGTTGAAAAGCGACGATAAGACGAGGGCTTTCTAAGAAAACATCGTTGGTATAGCTTCAAAACTTTGTACTTACACTATTCCAAGACCAGACAGAAAATAAATATTCAAGAACATTAATTTTTAGAATTTAAAAAAAGGTCAGATATAAAAAAAATACATGTATTTATAATATCAACGATTCCTTTTGAACGAACAAAATCGAACTTGAATAATGCTGCTTCTCAACAAAAAAAAAACAAACTTACAACTGCAGCTTGTTTGAAGTTGCAGTTACGTGGTTTTTGTTGAAAAGCGACGATAAGTTGAATAACTTACCAAAACTTACCAAATAAGGCAGTTTTGTATCCGACGCTCTTCGCTTGTTCTGCAAGAGTTATCTCCCGTTGCGGAAGTCCGGTTGGTGAGGCAAGATGCATCAGAACTCGGATTGGCCCAGCCTCGATACCTGAATAAAGATAAGTAAATCCTATGAACTGCACGCTTCGTGCATATTTGAAAGTCATCCGTGGCAACGGAGACTGACAAGAGATATCCTCGACGTCGGAATATATCGGGCGACACCGTAAACATTTGGCGGTGGAACATTCCATCGTCGAACGTTTACGATGTCGTCCGAAAAGGTTCCAATACATATATCGAATTTTTACGACGTCCAAGGAAAAATTCCGACGTCGCGTGGATCTCATTAGGTGTAGACTACCTTAAAGATGCATTCTCAACCATTTGTGTGACGATTATCTTTAGAAATAACTATACATAATTATACTATGGCCTTTTATTTTTCTGAGTGTAAAATTTTGGCTTTGTCTGACCTGCAGCGGCTTAGATTACGAAGGTTAAATATAAGACAAATGGCATCGGTTTGTAAATATTTTTGAACGTGGTTAAATATTTCATCTCATTTTTTATATACTTACATGATTAATTTATGTCGTTTTAAGTACATTGTATTAATCTTGTTTTATGTAATTTGAAGTGTATAAAAGTTCAATCATAATGCCAAAAACCCCAACTTTTGTGGTTATTTTTAACAGGTCTGGATCTTTAAATATCTCACCTGTTCTAGGAGGATAGCGTCCCGCCATGAACGCGGCCCTGCTCGGTGTACACATAGTAGCTGCGGATACATTAGGGGTAGACTACCTTAAGTATCTCACCTGTTCTAGGAGGGTAGCGTCCCGTCATGAACGCGGCCCTGCTCGGTGTACACATAGTAGCGGCAGATACATGGTGGGTGGAGTACCTTAAGTATCTCACCTGTTCTAGGAGGGTAGCGTCCCGTCATGAACGCGGCCCTGCTCGGTGTACACATAGTAGCTGCGGATACATTAGGGGTAGACTACCTTAAGTATCTCACCTGTTCTAGGAGGATAGCGTCCCGCCATGAATGCGGCCCTGCTCGGTGTACACATAGTAGCTGCAGATACATGGTGGGTGGAGTACCTTAAGTATCTCACCTGTTCTAGGAGGATAGCGTCCCGCCATGAACGCGGCCCTGCTCGGTGTACACATAGTAGCTGCGGATACATAAGGGGTAGACTACCTTAAGTATCTCACCTGTTCTAGGAGGGTAGCGTCCCGTCATGAACGCGGCCCTGCTCGGTGTACACATAGTAGCGGCAGATACATGGTGGGTGGAGTACCTTAAGTATCTCACCTGTTCTAGGAGGGTAGCGTCCCGTCATGAACGCGGCCCTGCTCGGTGTACACATAGTAGCTGGGGATACATTAGGGGTAGACTACCTTAAGTATCTCACCTGTTCTAGGAGGATAGCGTCCCGCCATGAATGCGGCCCTGCTCGGTGTACACATAGTAGCTGCAGATACATGGTGGGTGGAGTACCTTAAGTATCTCACCTGTTCTAGGAGGATAGCGTCCCGCCATGAACGCGGCCCTGCTCGGTGTACACATAGTAGCGGCAGATACATGGTGGGTGGAGTACCTTAAGTATCTCACCTGTTCTAGGAGGATAGCGTCCCGCCATGAACGCGGCCCTGCTCGGTGTACACATAGTAGCTGCAGATACATGGTGGGTGGAGTACCTTAAGTATCTCACCTGTTCTAGGAGGATAGCGTCCCGCCATGAACGCGGCCCTGCTCGGTGTACACATAGTAGCTGCGGATACATTAGGGGTAGACTACCTTAAGTATCTCACCTGTTCTAGGAGGGTAGCGTCCCGTCATGAACGCGGCCCTGCTCGGTGTACACATAGTAGCGGCAGATACATGGTGGGTGGAGTACCTTAAGTATCTCACCTGTTCTAGGAGGGTAGCGTCCCGCCATGAACGCGGCCCTGCTCGGTGTACACATAGTAGCTGCAGATACATTAGGGGTAGACTACCTTAAGTATCTCACCTGTTCTAGGAGGATAGCGTCCCGCCATGAACGCGGCCCTGCTCGGTGTACACATAGTAGCTGCGGATACATTAGGGGTAGACTACCTTAAGTATCTCACCTGTTCTAGGAGGGTAGCGTCCCGTCATGAACGCGGCCCTGCTCGGTGTACACATAGTAGCTGCAGATACATGGTGGGTGGAGTACTTTAAGTATCTCACCTGTTCTAGGAGGGTAGCGTCCCGTCATGAACGCGGCCCTGCTCGGTGTACACATAGTAGCTGCGGATACATTAGGGGTAGACTACCTTAAGTATCTCACCTGTTCTAGGAGGATAGCGTCCCGCCATGAACGCGGCCCTGCTCGGTGTACACATAGTAGCTGCAGATACATTAGGGATGTACTACCTTAAGTATCTCACCTGTTCTAGGTGGGTAGCGGCCCGTCATGAACGCAGCCCTGCTCGGTGTACACATAGTAGCGGCAGATACATGGTGGGTGGAGTACCTTAAGTATCTCACCTGTTCTAGGAGGATAGCGTCCCGCCATGAACGCGGCCCTGCTCGGTGTACACATAGTAGCTGCGGATACATGGTGGGTGGAGTACCTTAAGTATCTCACCTGTTCTAGGAGGGTAGCGTCCCGCCATGAACGCGGCCCTGCTCGGTGTACACATAGTAGCTGCGGATACATGGTGGGTGGAGTACCTTAAGTATCTCACCTGTTCTAGGAGGGTAGCGTCCCGCCATGAACGCGGCCCTGCTCGGTGTACACATAGTAGCTGCGGATACATGGTGGGTGGAGTATCTTAAGTATCTCACCTGTTCTAGGAGGGTAGCGTCCCGTCATGAACGCGGCCCTGCTCGGTGTACACATAGTAGCTGCGGATACATTAGGGGTAGACTACCTTAAGTATCTCACCTGTTCTAGGAGGGTAGCGTCCCGTCATGAACGCGGCCCTGCTCGGTGTACACATAGTAGCTGCAGATACATTAGGGATGTACTACCTTAAGTATCTCACCTGTTCTAGGTGGGTAGCGGCCCGTCATGAACGCAGCCCTGCTCGGTGTACACATAGTAGCTGCAGATACATGGTGGGTGGAGTACCTTAAGTATCTCACCTGTTCTAGGAGGATAGCGTCCCGCCATGAACGCGGCCCTGCTCGGTGTACACATAGTAGCTGCGGATACATGGTGGGTGGAGTACCTTAAGTATCTCACCTGTTCTAGGAGGGTAGCGTCCCGCCATGAACGCGGCCCTGCTCGGTGTACACATAGTAGCTGCGGATACATGGTGGGTGGAGTACCTTAAGTATCTCACCTGTTCTAGGAGGGTAGCGTCCCGTCATGAACGCGGCCCTGCTCGGTGTACACATAGTAGCTGCAGATACATGGTGGGTGGAGTACCTTAAGTATCTCACCTGTTCTAGGAGGATAGCGTCCCGCCATGAACGCAGCCCTGCTCGGTGTACACATAGTAGCTGCAGATACATGGTGAGTGAACCGTACGCCGTCAAGTCCTATACCGTCGATATTCGGCGTCCTGTTTGACGTTTTCGATGGCTCACAAGATGATAAAAAAGAAAGACAATGTGGAAAATGAAGAAATTGCTTGTGACAGGCAATTTCATCATTTCCCACAATATTTTCTTTAAAAAGACCAAAACACATATAAAGTTTCATTTACTTGAAATTGTCGTCTGCAACATTTTTAAATTCAAACCAGACGAACATTTCTTCCTAAGGATATGGATTAAGGTTCTCCATCTCTAATGAGGTTCATTTTACCTCGGAATATTTCGGGCGACGCCGAAAACATTCGGTGGTGGAACGCTTGAACGTTCCACCGCCGAATATTTTCGGCGTTCCCGAAAAGGTTCCGTTACGTAACGAATGTTAAAATGACGTTGCACAAACAATTCAGACGTCGCGTGAATCTCACTGGAATGGACTACCTTAATTAAATATCTCACCTGTTCTAGGTGGGTAGCGTCCCGTCATGAACGAAGCCCTGCTCGGCGTACACATAGTAGCTGCAGATACATGGTGGGTGAACTGTACGCCGTCATGCCCTATACCGTCGATATTCGGCGTCCGGATTGTACGGTTACCATAGATACCGATATCCCCGCTACCCAGATCGTCCGCTAGGAAGACTATGATGTTTTGTCGTGTTGTTGTTGTTGTTGTTGTCGTCGTCGTTGTTGGGGGCGGTGGTTGTAGGTTAACTCGATGAATGGTCAAACACGTGAAGACCATAATGGCATGCACATGGAAATGCATTCGATTCATCTTTGACGTCTATCAGGACTGATCATATCTCCTGAAAATTTGGACAGTCTAAGTTTTTTGCCGTTTGGATAATGGTTCATCCTAAACGTTAATAATAATGAAGAAGATTAAGCTTTGTAAAAAAATCTGTTTAACACTTAACTCTTTCTTTCTTTGACTTATTAGAAAACTTCTTGTACTTTTCCGAAAATTTGATCCCAAACGATCTGAATATTTTGTGTTTTTTCTGATCGGTTTGGATCAATTTTTTGGAAAGAGCTCAGTAAGGCAGGGTACTTATGCGGGCAAGCAACTGGAGGCTCGGTAAGGATGTTGTGGTAGTACTGGTGGTTGAAACAACAGGATTCCATGGTTAGGTGATCCGGCCGTCGAAATGAGACCAAAGCAGTCGAAAGTGGCGTTAGCCACTTTCAATCAATCAATCGATCGATCGGTCGGCCGGTCAGTACCACGTCTAGACAGTGTCGATCTTGAAAGCAGGTTTAAATTCAGCGATATAAAGGCCTATTTACTTTTTAGTTACCGGTAGTAAATAGCACGTTGGGTAACCCGCGTGACTTTTGGAAAGCGTCCACACGGAAAAATCGTCCGCTTCTCAGCTTATACTCTATTGATTTTCATGAGATAAAGTGCACGGAACGCGCATTTGAAAGGGCTATTCCCGGCTCTAACTCACTCTGCTCCAAACCCAGTGGTTTCTTCAAACATTCGAGCCAAAGTGTTTGTACGTGCAAAACGAATGTGGGAAGCGTTCACATGCACCGAAAAAAACTTTCGCTTGAATGTTTGAAGAAACCACGGGATTCGGAGCAGAGTGAGTTACACACGAGGATAGCCCTCTCAAATGCGCGTTCCGTGCACTTTATCTCGTCAAAATCAATAGAGTATAAGCCGAGAAATTAAACAAAATCATACCTTGAAGCAGACGATTTTTCGGTGTTAACGCTTCCCAAAAGTCATGTGGGTTATCCACCGTGGTAAATAGGCTAAGTACTACTAGATGTAGTCCATAAATGTGGACAATGATCTGGAAAAGGAGAAAACGTTTATGAGAAAACTCGCTGAGATTGAAATTAACGCATAATTATGTCTATCATAAACAAACAGGGAACCTCAAAGTAACGTCCTATTTCTTAACCTATGACGGGTCTGCATTTTATGTCAATACATCGTCATGCAGCCCTATCCAAAACAAGACATTTGATTTCGGCGTGCCTTTTCAACAGACGTGAAAACACTGAGGCAAAAGAAGAAAATGCTGATAATCAGCATTTTCTTCTTTCTCCAAAATGTTCCCTAACTACACTGTTCACAAACACAGCTCTCATTAATTCTCGCCATACTGTCGTCTGCTTGTGTTTTCAAATTGAACTAGTCTACCCTAAGGTTTTATCATTTGGGAAAAGGTTAATGTTTCTCATCCTTCGCTAGAGTGCAGAAATCATCTTACAAACATTAAATCAAAGACAAGGTTGTTCGTACATGTGCAAACATAAAGAATATCAAGAAGAAATAAAACATAGGCCTACCTTGAATTCGGTGTTTTCCCTCTCTTTGTACTTCACGGGAGATAATGCTACAAATATGGTAGTGTTTAATAGTTGTCATCTCCCTTCTTCTTTGGGAAATTAGGCTCGAACTAATGCTGATCTAATTCTGTCGTTCAGGGCAGCTAGGAATATCGACTATTATGTAAAGTCAAATTACTATATAATACATAAGGATGGCACATGTATAGATAATTAACATATGTAAACAAGGGAAATGCATTTTCAATATTCAATACAATCTTGCAAACGTTGTTTCGAATCTTGCAATTTGAACCGTCAGATGCAAAATTATAGTAGTTTAGAGTTCGATATTGAGTTGTGTGCATAGGCAAATTTTTAAACATGGAGGCCTATTCTAATACCGTGATCGGACTATACAAGTGCTTACAACGATATTTGATGATATTTCATGAATGCACTTTTGATTAGCACAGTTAATCTATTCCAAAACGACAACTTTTGCAATTTC
Organism: Fragum sueziense; assembly: GCA_963680895.1. Lineage (NCBI taxonomy): Eukaryota > Metazoa > Mollusca > Bivalvia > Cardiida > Cardiidae > Fragum > Fragum sueziense. The sequence goes on along the minus strand of OY804606.1, from coordinate 30,894,607 downwards.
TTTTTCTCTTTATGTTTTTCACGAACTCTCTGTTTTGAGAACGTCAAAATCAGGTACAGTTTGTGATTTAGAAAGGGTAAAATATACAATTTTATATGACAAGTATTTTACCAATTGATGTAACAATTAGAATTCAATTGAAATCTTAAAAGGAATCACAAACTAGGTACTTTTGTTAACCATTTAAAGAGATTCAATCTATAAACAAACGAACTAGGATCCTTTTAGCATTAGCTTTCTTTCCAGAGCATATGCCTTTTTCGAGACAGGTTTTCATGCTTCTTTTTTGAGGTTGCTACAGGTCAAGAAGAAGGTACTAGTATCGGAGAACAACATGGTTCCTGATCAGACTGCGTGTATACGCAGTCTGATCTGGAACCATGTTGGTCTCAAACGTCCCTAAGGGACATTTTTGCATGTCCTGTCTCAAAGACAGTATTCCACAAAGAAGATCAGAACACTGTAATTGTTTTATTATCTTTTATTCATAACTACCTTTTTATCTTTACTCAATATTTTGTTTACAATCTTAACTCACGACCGTCAACATAAATCAATCACTTGAATAGATCTATTTATTCACTAAAATATATCTTTTATAAAGACAAACTGACTAACTGCGATACTATCATATTAAGATGTTGATCACTCACTTCATGACGCTTAAAACTTTCCCAAACGACAAAATTTCAGGGTAATCCACTTCAAAAACCGCCAAAAATGACAAAATAGAAGTTATTAAAGATAGCATTTGTGTAAAATATGGCATAGAAAATAGTGAGACAAAAGGAGAAACTGCTGGTAATCAGCAGTTTCTTCTTTTGTTTCAATATTTTCCCAAGCCATTTCTATAAGGGACGTCAAAACCAGGTCTTGTTTGGGAAAGGGTTAATCAGCAAGTTTCAACCAAATGTAGTTGGCTCCCTATGCTCGGTGGATAACCCTAGTGACTTTGGGGAAACGTTCACATCGAAAGATCGTTAGACGTCGCGCACGCTATTGCGACCAATTTATGTAACGTCAAAATACACGGGAAGACGCTGCGTGCAACGAACATTCTTTGTCATACGCGTTTTATTTCCAAGAAAAAAGTTCAATCGGTGTCGTGTAATGAGATATTTCGAAAGCATAAAAATACATGATTCAAAGAAAGGAATATACACCTGGATTATAGTAAAATTATTCCTACTTTTTGTTGATTTGTTGATGAATATTGTTATGAGTTTGAGTATTGTCGCTATAGTGCCACCATCAACATTGAGACTCAAATGTACTTTTAACTATTGACTGTCCTACGCGAAAGGGGTGTTGTAATAACATCTAACGGTAAACGCCTTCTTAAAACCATGACGTTTACATACCTGGTTTACCTGTTCAGTAAAGCCCGTCTCTCCAAGCTTCTCGGTTTATTTATACATTATAAATCACGGCCACCAATCCCTCTCATTCATTGCAAAATGCTATGAGCGAAATCTCAGAAGAGGGACTTCCGGCTATGAAGAAACGGGACCAATTTTGTGAATGTAAACACACGTTGTTACTTTAAATCGGTGATTTTGCCAGTTTTTTGGCTGATTCTCAAAAATCGGGGAATGCTATTCGATGGTGAGTATATTTAAACTTCTTTTGGAGTATGTCTCCTCGGCATGGTCTCACCGTGTTTGCTTCAAACTGCTTTGTCATGCGATCACAGTGCTGTCTTTTGAAGACATGTCAAAATTGATCGAAAAATTATGGTTTAAATACTACTATAATTCCCTTCTATACAGGTCCCATTAGCTTCGAATGCTTTATCTTATATATATATCCATTAAAATCCAATGACTGATTTTCTGATAGAGAGAAAAAGCTAAAAAAGTAATACGCTATGAAGAAGAGAGATACGCTATGAATAAAAGGGACTAGATATGAAGAAGATATAATACGCTATGAATAAGAGCTCGGATATTCAAAGCGTCGGGTTTTTACTTAATTTTGCCTTTTCGCTATAATTTTCGCTCGGAAAGTGATATGAATTTATTATTAATACTATTTCACATTTGGGATTGTAAGATCAATCTAATTTCCAAATTAGCCTACTTCAAGACTTTTCAGTATACAATGTGGTTATATTTGGAATGATGATATAATTATGTAAATAACATAGGCCTGAACATGCGGACGCCGTGTCATTGTAAACTATTTAGGCAAAACTTGGCAAACCGTATAAGAACACTAACATTTTAATAATTTTAAGCCTACGCAAGATACATTGCATGTATTTTAAATGAAAACAGGTCTTATTTACATGTTTTAGCGGCCAGTCGAGCTTTTGTCATTGCGTTGTGTCCGTCATGCGTCCGTCGGTTATTCTTTTCTTGTATGCACTCTAGAGGCCACATTTTTGTCCGATCAATCTTAAAGTTGGTCAGAATTAGGTTATTTCCTCTAAGACCCCCCCCCCCCCCTACTTCCCCAGACACACACACGACAGCCTCCGGAAGTCGTCCTTAGAGGCAAAAGTCGAAATTTTTAAACGGGGAACGGTTGACCGTAAATCCAATAAAATAACCATCTTACGGGCTATTAACGAATTAATTCAATTTTATCATTTTTGTTCCACTTAAAACTTCGCTTTATTACTGTATATTGAATGCACGTGCGCTTTATCGCTGTATATTGATTGAATGCACGTGCGACGTCATTGTTTTCTCCGCATGTTTTTGGAGCTTCGTTTTGATAATGTCGATTTGTCAATATTATTAGTAACAATTCTCATGTATGTTCTAAAAATGCATTTCCACGAGATGATAAGTCAGGCCCGTAGTAACAAGTGGGGTATGGAGGGGCTAAGACCCCCACCCCAAAAGGTCTGCTCTAAATGCTGAATTGTCATTATTTTGCACTTAAAATTTTGGGGGAAATCCAATTCAGTTCCTCCAAAATTCCGACAATAGCCAGAACAGGGGCTTTAGCCCCCCCCCCCTTAAAAATGTTTCCAGTCCTACGCGCCTGTAAGTTACCGGTCGGCATTAAATACATGTTTAAGCTGCATAACAAAAAATATCGTTCTATCGTCTAGAATTTGATTTTTCAAATGGAAATTTGTAAAAAATATTGGAATTTCTGTCTTCAATTCTTCCTAAACGCATGATAACCATTCAGTATATGTGAGTGCCAAGAAAGAATTATGAAGTCCGAGCTTCTTCATAGCTTGCTCCCTCTTATTCATAGCTACTCTCGCTTCTTCATAGCTTACTGCTCTTCTTCATTGCTTGCTTGTTTTTCTCATAAATAAACAAAGATTTTCAAAATCGTACGTGCGGAATACTAAAAGAGACCATAAAATATAAACTTAACATGTCTAATTCGAAAAATGCATATGATAGCGCCGTAGGAGTCGTTTATATGTCGTTTATGTGTCGTTTGGTTTGTAAACATAAGTGTGTGCACTCACTTCGAAAGTAATTGCAAGTTTACTCTGTAAGCTAGAACAAAGGGCTTTGGCAATATAACACATCATTCATTACCCCATCGAATAGCATTCCGCGATTTTTGATATTCAACCCATAACTAGCAAAATAACCGATTTAAAGTAACAACGTGTGTTTACTTACTCAAAACGGGTCCCGTTTCTTCATAGCCGGAAGTCCCTCTTATGAGATTTCGCTCATAGCATTTTGCAATGAATGAGAGGGATTGGTGGCCGTGTAAATGCTGCGCCGGCGGTTTTCAACACTGAATTTTGAATATATATATATTTCTTTTTACATTTTTTGCAATTACATTTGCGGAACCTGGTATTACATATCACTCAATATGAGATAAATTTAGTTGTACATCTGTACGTCTGTATGTTATTTCATATCGTAAATATTGTGTCCTGTAGAGCAGGTTTCTGGTTAAAGAAAAGAAGAAAAAAGGGGAAAAAGGGTGAAAACAATAACTATTTATGCTTTAAAGTAAGTTTTATTTAGGCCTATATGAAACAACACGTACTAGTTAGTATTACAATTTTATGGTTGGATATGTAACACGGGTCTTCCATTACAGCAAATTATTGTGTGATTCTTGTAATCATGAGCAAATGATTTGAAAGAGACGCATGAAGAAAATTCTATTTAATTTCATGAATTTTTTTCGCATTTTAATCGACGAAAGAAGACAAAACTCAATTACCATTTGTAATAAACGATGCCGTTACCACTAATTGCGTTTGTTATAGATTCTCCGAAATATTCAAAACCCTTTTCAATACCATAGAAATTGACCGCTGTTAACGTCGACGTCAAACGCCCATTTTGACGTAAATTTAGGGGGTGGACATTTCTGTTTTACCTGGCAAAAAATTCGGCGTTTCTCGTATAATGATGATACGCATCTACATGATACACCATTTTAAAGATATTGTAATGAACTAACTGATTATTAAAACATCCATTCTTAGAATTTGACGAATTTAAACATATTAATAGTGAAATGTGCGCTAAAACATTTTTTCGCGAAAAAACGCAGGGGGTGGACATTTCTGTTTTACCTGGGAGAATTCAAAATAAAGCATGAAAACGACGTAATAGATCGTTCAGATTTTATACATCTGAAGTTTATTTGATGAACTTGATTGTGAATTAAATTTAAATGAAAATGATACAATTATATTCATTTCAAGGAAGGCGAAAAATGAAATTTTATTGTAAAAATCCGGAAAATAGCTCACGTCACGCGCCAAAGCGAGTTTGTTTTTTCGTTATACCGACCGAATTTTATGCATGTTTTTCATAAAATTAATATTTTTGTATAGTAAATAGGATAACAAAACGAAAAATACAATATTTAAACATGGATTTATGCTGCAAATACAAGTTTTATTTGGAGTAATCAAATTCGTCGAATTTTTATGTTACACGTCACGCTTAACAACTGGTGTCTTTTTCATAAAAGAATGACCGAAATTCAAGACTTTCCGATGTATTGTGTCCATGTAAAACTATATACAGACAGGTTCATGTATACAGAAACAGTTTCTATAAAAAAAATAATTCTGCACTAACTATGCTCCTTGAACCAGCACATCTCTTATTGACAATCCAGGTTTTTCACGACTGGTCGCAATAACGTGCGCGACGTCTTAGCTTTGAGTATGTTTTGTTTAATTTCTCAGCTAATAGGCCTACTCTGCCGACTCTGACGAGATACATGTAAAGTGCACCGTATGCACCTTTGATACTAGGCCACTCTCGATTCTAACTCAATCTTCACCGAAGCCCACGTTTTCTTCAAACATTCAAGCGAAAGCATTAGATTCATTTTGAATGATGACACCGTGAGATTCGGTGTAGAGTGAGTTAGAACCGGGAATGGTCCTCTCAAAGTTGCGCACGGTGCAATGTATCGTTAAAACCGGTCACTAAATATTTGGGAAAAGATTGTGAATCTCCAATGTGGGTTAGAACAAACTGATATAAGATATCAATACTCGCCTGTAATTAAGTGATCGGTCACGGATATATATCAAAAGGTAATTTTCGAAATCAAACATTTTATCTTTTGTTTCAAATATTAGGTATAATCCCAAAACTAGATCATTTCGTTAATTCAATCACTATATTGATGATAAAAGTATTGCATTTTTGTAGGAGAAACAAAGACAAAGAAATTTTACTTCGATTATGTACAGTGTGTCGATCTAAATCAGTTGAACGAGACCTTGAATGTAAATCCTTAACTCGTTTAATTAATTGCTTCTGTACTTAGGGCAGTCCACCCCTAATGAGATTCACTCGACGGAATCATTCGGGCGGCGTCGTTTACATTCGGTGGTGGAGTGTTGACTAATATCTACGTCACACGAAAAATTTCGACGTCATATGAATCTCATTTGGAGTGTACTACCTTAAGTTAAGTTTCGGTAAAACGTGTAAATTAAGATCAGACTGCACACACTTAACCCACACTTTCTGCCACGGAAGGCATAGGCATATATCTGAGGACACATAGCTATATTACAAACTTCTAAACAATTTTAGAAATACTGTTAAAATGACATTTCACATTTATTTCGTTTTTTAAAAGTACGCCTTAATGCAGATTGTTTATTCTAATGCGTAGAAATGCTATCAGTTTTTTTGAAGTTGATATTTTTAAGCGAAAAATATACCTTTAAAGTTGAGACAGAAATGACAATTTCTATATAAATCTGAACTGTTGTCCACAACTATTTGTTAAATTTTAGCACAAAAATATATATTTCTCGTAAACGGTTCAATATTTTCACTTGAAATTTTCAGACTTTTCATACGAAAAGATGCTCTTTCAGACAGAATAAAAGTAATATTCAAGTAAAAATAATTGTGAAATGTCACTTTAAAACAGGGGTTAAATTGTGTAACTTTATACCATTGTCTGTGTTCAAACAATAGCGCGTGTAGTAGATCGAACTTCGGAGATAAGATTTCATGGACAGAATGAATTGTTCAACCTTTTTCAAAACGACAAAATTTCAAGGTGGCTACATAGGGAGCGATTTTATCCAATTAATAGTGACGTAATTTCGGACAAACAATGGTATGGCCTATTTCCGTAGGTGTTGTCATAAAATCTCGTAACTACGGCTTGAATCAAGCCGTAATTACCAGATTATATAACAACACTGACGGTTTATCAAAAAATACATGGGAAACACAGTCTATTTAAGCACAAAATTCGTTGCCGTTCAAAAGCTGCTGCAGATGACATATTAAATGGATGTCACTAAAGATAAAAATCGTGAATAGTATATCTCAGAAAATATTGAGGCCTCAATTTTTCGGAAACATTATCTAATAGGGCCGGCAAAACCAGGTCTTGTTTGGGAAAGGGATAAAATTTAACAATGGACAGAATGAAGACTATTACCTGGTTTTTATCATTACAAAATCTTCTACCTTGTCATTTTAAGTGGAATTTATTGATTGCGTGTAACGAGTTTTTTTCTCTCTTCTAAAGTTGCATTGGGTTCCAGACTATTAACAGTGATGACGTGAGGCGGATTTGTTTGTAGAAGGTAAAATGATTCTTTCACGGTGCAGAATAATGTGCCACAACATTTTTCTGTAATTTTTCAGCAATTAAGGTATATGACCCATCATTAAAACACCGCTTTCTTGCCATGGGACATGCATCAAATTACACACTTGTAAATACACTTCAAATAAGTTGACTCACCGTGCTAGATTTCAAGATTTTTGCTTCAAGAATTAAATGATTTGCAAATATCTTTTTAGTCTATATTCATATGCAAGGGAGGTAACATTTTTATCAAATGTTTCCATAATTATGCATTAATTTAAAATTCTAGCCCGTTCAAAATGCTTATGTTTGTATTTTGAATGGAAATGTATCACAGTAAAGGAATTACTGGCACTTTTCAAATTTCGCCTCTGGCTCTTTGGCGCTAATGATGGGTTGTATACGTTAACTTTTAACACGTGACCGATTTTAAAAGGTTTGAAGCAGAGCATGTGGAAATAGCCAGGGATTCACTGGATGTGATGGATCTTTTGAACAGCACCTGATTAAAAAAATTATTAACGAGCAAAGAAATTTCGTTTGCTCATAAATTACTTTTTCAACAATTGCTGTTGGATAAAATACACTACATTCAAACATATCCTCTTATTCAAATCAAATATATATCGTTCACGTTCGATTAACAGTTTTATTGCATTTTTTCTGCAATAAATAATTGTTGCTTTTGTTGTGCTGCGTTATATTCACCGCCATGTCTTTGGTGACTTAATTGAACATGTTCCTGCCATTGATTCGATTATTAGTCATATGGTTGTAGAGGCCACGTGTCTATGATATGCTGATTTAATGCTTGGAATCTTCGTCAGAATTATATACAGAAATACTATTACTCTTTTCCAAGAATTTATAGACTACTCCGATTTGAAAAATATTGCAGACAACAAAATGATTAATGTCAAAAGTAATGTGTCGGTTTTAGAAAAAAATGAGGTAAAGAGAAGTGGCAAATTATTAGAAATTTCTTTTTTGCCTCAATATTTTCCAAAGTGTTATCTATTAGTTACGTCAAAAGCAGGTTTCGTTCTAAAAGGGTCAATGATTAATTAACACTAACTGGAGTCATTGCCAATTTAAAAAAAAATCTTACTACCAAGAAAGTGAAAACCCTGAATCAAGTGATATGAATGTTTAGTTCGCGTAGAATCTAATATACAACCTCTATCTAATACTTGTTATATAGCAGGCCTGGGTATTGAAAGTTGCTATCGTGACAAATTAGTTATAGGCCTGTCCCACCTAACCGAATTTTTACACCGAATGCGTACCGAACTAAATTCGGTGTATTCGTTGAAGGTTCGTTCCACAAACGGTTTGTGTTCGGTATGTTTATGTCGGTGCTTTTCGTCGACATTACGCGGTGTTCGCAGACGCCTAAAAACGTTTTTGAGCATGCACAAAATTTTTCAACGAATGCAGCGAATCAAAATTTCGGAATGAGTTCGGTAATCGTTCGCAGAGGGATCGGTAGGCGCGCGTCTGACATTCGTTACTTTCGTTTTGGTCTCACCGAAGGACTAACGTTTGCACTCCGATGAAGGTGCGTTTCTTTACCGAACTGGCCGAAAAGGTTAAACGAACCGCTAACGAAACATACCGATCCTGACGATGCCATTCCGAATATGACGTTATATTCGTTACTCAAACGGTAGGGGTTCGTTGATGTTTGGGAACGAATTGGGGTATATTTCGGAGAAACAACGTTGGCTGTTCGACACATTCGCTACAAGTATGGTCGGTACAAAATCGTTGAAAACCAAAGTTCACCGAATAAAATGACAACGAACACTGAATTTCGCACTTGACATTCGGTATGAATTCGCTGCCAATGTTCGGTAAGGTGGGACATGCCTATTACCAGTGTGAAGCTTTCAATTGAAAAGATTTTTGATGTAACATCCCAGCACTAATTAAACTAATATTGAGTAATCCTTTGATTGTTTTCCTAACGTAGGGCATAGGCTGGTACTTGAGGCTACTATAAAGAAATGAATGTTTTGTACATGTAAGATATTCTAATGTCTACTATCACGTAATTATGTAATTATTCTTTTAAAACACTAGTCGATTTCTTCATGTCTAATTGTCGCATTACAAGTTCCGCGTTGTTTTGATATTTCATGATCTTCATTCAATCCTGCATAAACTTTGAGAGAGGAGAGTGAATGCAGACCAGACTGCACTTTAACCCATGCTGATCTAATGTAACAGTAAACACAATAAAAAGTTTAATAATTTTAAACCATTACCAAACGAGAAAAATTTAGACTGGTCCAATTTCAAAGATGATGCATACTAAAATTTCAAGTGGATAAATTTTACGTTTGTTTGTGTGTTGGTTTTTTTCTATTATTTTTTGGGTAGATACGATTTTCAATGAAAAGCAATTTCTTCATTTTCCACAATGTTTTCCACATCATTTTTCAGACAGAGTCACTGTTTGGTAGATTCTAATGGGTTAAACATTACAAAAGATCCATCTTCATATCCCGGCTCCGATGCATCACGTGATAATATTACGTTATCGACCCCGGGAAAGTCAATGCTGTCGCGTAATTTTAATTCCTTTGTTACGTTCTGAGAATTAATTGCTACAGGACACAAAAAGGGGCCAGCATAATAATATTGATTGGTGAAAATCGATGCAGGGCCGACCAGCATTAGGCTATTTTTAGAATTCACGTGTTCTTGTTTTCATGTACATTTCATCTCTATGGAATTTACTTAGAAAATGTTTAATCCGAATCACATTGGAATCCCGTCTTAACCTATTACCAAATGGCAAAACTTGGGTCTGGTTCAAATTGAAATATGTTAAAGACGGCAATTTCAAATTAATAGAATTTAAAAACTTTTGGTGTTTTTCGATAGAAAACAATATGTGGGACATGAAGAAAACCCTTGTCAAAGCAATTTATTCATTATCTACAATGTTTTCCAAATTCTTTATCTTTTCGAGAGACAAAAATAGTCAATTTGTGGGAATGGGTTAACACTTTCCCTGACGGCAAAATTTAGACTGTATCCAAATGCAAACCTGGTAGAGACGGCAATTAGGGTATTTATTTGTGCATATTATAACATGAAAAATATTGAGGCAAAGGGAGAAAATTCGATGCGTCGATTCAAATGAGTACCCAAAACATAGGGTTTCATGAATTATATTACATTTAGAAAAACCACCACCCCTCTTATCTGTAGCTCCGAATAAGGCTCTTTTTAAAAAAAAATCTGAGACTATTTTTGAAAAAAAAACTTTCCCAGACGATAGTTATCTTTTGTCGTCTGTGTTTGAGTGAAATCAGACAGCGCACGCGCATTGCTGACTCATCCAGGATGCCTTTCTGTCTCCAGCCAATTGCGTAACGAGGAGTTATGTTGGCTCAAAACTCAATATTTTGCTGCTTTTCAGCAAAAAACTCGTAACTGCAGCTTTAAACAAGCTGCAGTTACGAGGTATTTGTTGAAAAGCAGCGAATCACTCCTTTACCATGTCTGCTTGTTAGCCGCTACTCTTCTTCTCCACTCTTCTGTTAATCAGGTTCTGGTGTTAATTTCAATCATGGTAATTTTTTACTATTTTAGGAAAAATCACAATTCTATTTATTTTAAAATGTTTGTCTTTTATTTGTGAAAAAAAATGATCTTTTGCCCGGACGCCTATAAATCAAATATGTGGCTAAAGAAATCACTTTTCGTTTAGTATTATACGATATTGATGTCCAATTTGGTAACTTTTTAACAGAATATGTAAATATCTCGAAAATAAAAGCAAAAATGAGAATTATGCCTGAAAGAAAAATACAATAGGCTAGATCTATATCCACAAGTTTTTGGATAAAATGGCTTTGAAATTATTCCGTAACAGTTGTACTTTAAAAAAAGAATTCTCTCCATTGAAGATAAGGGTTGAGCAATTCGATTCTTTACCAGATTTTTTTTCTACGAGGCGAGACATGCACTTTAGAGTCAGTCTGTCTTTCAGAGTGATTGTTTTAACGTAATTAGGATTGATCGGCATTAGTTGTAGTAAGTAGTCGTAGTAAACTTAACGAATTTTTTAATTTGCTAATTTTCTTTCCTTTTTCTTTCTTTCTTTCTCTTTCTTTCTTTCTTTCTTCTTTCCTTCTTTATTGATGAAATCGCATTACTCATTTATGAAATCGCATTACTCAGAAAAAGAGTTAGATCTATTATAAGTTGGTAAAAGAAATTACGGCGGATAGCTTAACATTTTTTCAAATTGATAATATTGCAAATTGAATGGTCGTGCATTCGATTATTTTATTCTTAATCTTACGAAGTTAACAAAACAGAATATATGCATTTAACCCATTCCCAAACAAGACCTGGTTTGACGTCCTTTATAGAAATGACTTTGGAAAACATTGAAACAAAAGAAGAAACTGCTGATAACCAGCAGTTTCCCCTTTTGTCTCAATATTTTCTGTACCATATTTTACACAAATCCTATCTTTAATAACATCCATTATGTCAATTTTGGCAGCTTTTGAAGTGGATCACCCAAAAATGTTGTCGTTTGGGAGAGGGTTGAGCTGGGATCTGGAAAAAACCTCCAGTGACATGTAAGCGCAACACGAATCCAGATCAGCCTGCACATTCGAGTGTGTTGATCAAAAGCCATGCTGTTCTCTTCTACATCGTTTTGATCATCAGTCTCATATCGAAGTAAAGGGAGCAACATGGATTTCGATCGGTCTGGATTTATACACAAGCTTATCTGCAGACATGCTTGTCTCTGGCCTTTAAGGTATACGACCCATCATTAAAAAACACTTTCTAGTCATACGAAATGCATCAAATTACACACACTTGTAAATACACTTCAAATAAGTTGATTCACCGTGCCGGATTTTAAGATTATGCTTCAGGAAGAGAATAATTTACAAATGTTATTTTACTCTATAGATATTCATATGCAAGGGAGGTAATCTGGAACATCTTTGTTAAATATTTCTATAAGTTTGCACTAATTCAAAATTCTAAACCGTTCAAAATGCTTATTTTTGTATTTGGAATGGAAATGTAGATCGCATTTTAGGAGTTATTGGTACTTTTTCAATTTTCGCCTCTGGCTCTTTAGTGCTAATGATGGGTAATATACCTTAAGGACACTATTCTTCATGAAGTAAATAGGCCTACATAGAGCCAGTCTGATATACAATTATTTTAAGTTTACACTGACAAGAGGGCTAAGCATTAAATATATAAAGTAGCTCTTTGTATTTGAGAGGAGTAGGCTATGGTCTTTAAAGTGACATTTCACATTTAATTCATTTTTAAAAAGTATGTCTTAATGCAAATATTGTTTATTCTAATGCATAGAAATGCTACCAATTTTTTGAAATTGTTATTTATAAGCGAAAATTACGCATTTAAAGTTGAGACAGAAATTACAAATTCTATATAAATCTGAATTGTTGTCCACAACAATTTGTCTAATTTTAGCATAAAAATACATATTTCTCCTGGACGTTTCAATATTTTGACTTGAATTTTCAGAATTTCCATAAGAAAAGTTGCTCTTTCAGATAGAATAAAAGTAAAATATGTAAAAATAACTGCGAAATGTCACTTTAATATGAATGTCTACAATAAAGTTCTACAAAACTACAATAATCATCATGTTTTATTGACATTATTATAGATGATAAGCATTTTAATCGTATTTGTATCTGTGTTGAATAGAAAGATCAATGGTGTTATCAGCATATACGATCTTGAAAGAGGTTGATCCTTTATAACATTAGAAAGAACGTGGGTCCAGATCAGACTGTGCGCATGCACAGTCTGATCAAGATCAATACTGTTCTCTTCTGGCCTCTTCATTTCCTGAAGCAACTCTCAGAGACCATAATAAGACTTAACGTAGATATTTCAAGCTGAATATAGCTCACGATAAATGACCTGGCAGCGCATCTCTAGCTATTAGCTAGAGATGCTCTGTCAGGTCATTAATTGTTAGCTATATCATATAAGTCTAAATGATTAAAACGGTCATTATGCATATCCCGGATCATCAAACGCTAGAGCGAGTTCATGTTCTTTTAGTTAATCATAGAAACGGTATATACTTAAATTGGCTTTCTCGCTTTCAAAAGCTCGTATTTTCATATTCACTTTTTAAACGAAAATTTAATTGGCATTTATATGAACCATATATTCCACATAACCATCTGTTAATTTTTATCAGGGCAAACTAACCCCACTTGTATCAGTGACTCGGTTCATATTGTGACCAGATATTAGGTGCCTAAATGACTCATTATTTGTTGTAATATCGTCTTTCAGCTCGCTAAACAATTCTATTGTCCATTCCATTGTTCTCTGTAGTTATTGTTTGTTCACGTTGATTGGGGTTGTGAGTCGAGTTACCGCATGTTGCTAGATCTATATTCATTTGACGTTAACCCTTTTCTTTATACCGATAGTTCCTTTCAATGATCAGAAATGTAAAAGAATGAAACATTGAAAACCATGAAATTATGGTTACAAGTATTAGATCTAACTCATTTGTCTATTTTATCCAAATTAGGGTAACATTACTGACGCGACGTCAGCTACTAGTACTCATAAGCGTAACACGACGTCAAAATGCTTTTAACGTTAACCGCTTTACATCTTCTGTTGATCAAAAGGTTTTAGTCTACTAGAGATTGTTTATAATGAGAAATATATTCGGTTGAGAAGAGGAAGGTTTTGTTAATACGCATTATTGCCTAAAATGTGTGTTTTCAGTCTGTTATTGGCATTGTATAACCAGCAGAAAGCGGGCGGATATCCAGAGAAATCGTGCATTAATCGGCAGATTCACGTGCGATATCGGACCAGTTTTGCACTCAAATATCCTCGATCGGGGATTTGTTGTGAGTGCTTCAGAAAATTGAAAATAAAGCCGAAATTTTGTCATTTCCCTTTTCCGCGATGTAAATTCTTGTAAGACCCCATTTCCAGTTTACATCCCAATAAATAAACTAGGTCTCCCAGTGTAACCATATCTGATGACGTAATAATTATAGTGACGTAGGTTTAATTCTTGGAATCAAAAAGTAAACAAACGGGCAGCTGACAGATTTTAAACTAAAAGTGTATTTCGTGGACATGGAAGGATAGAAATTAGAATTGAGTGGTTGTGGTCCAGGTCAAATGTGGTGGTAAGCCTATGTGTTTCTTGCTCTTCTTTTAGTTACTGCAATTTTTCCTTTACAACTTTGTTTTTATTGAAATGAACGAATGTCTGAAACGAACCAAACGGTCCAGAGATCTACCTTGGAAATTCCGACCTTTTAATTTATTACTCGCACTGAATTGAACGTTAGGATATCCGGAGCATGTTTCCAAAAGAAAACTAAGTCGAATATTGTTAGGATTTCGCTAACCCAATTGAAGATTATGTCAGTAAAAATGCGATGAAACTTGACTATATAGCTACACGATGAAAATCTAACGGCCCGTCTAGTGGATATCGCACTTACTCGATGTCGAGTCGAATGCCGGAAAACTCTGGTATCTGTCGGTGTAAATGTGTCTAAATTTTCACTAAGTTTTTTAGTTATTCGTCTTATTTTATTACATTTCTTTGCAAATTATTCATATTTTATGCAATAATAGCGTCAATTCACGTTTTTTTTCGGTCGTTAACATTCTCAGAGGCCCACAAAATGGGTTATCGCCTTCGACCTCCTGTCTCAGGCGATAACGCATTTTTTGGGCCTCTGAGAATGTTAACGACCTACCTCAAAAACGTGAATTAACCCTATAAAATCATCATTTATTCATTATGTAAAACGATTTCCCTGGTATAACATCGTACCGAAACTCCACAGAAATTCTAATGCTTATCATGTTACCGGTATTCCATTTCTATATTCATTTTAAGGTTTACAGACCCTGAAAAAATCACATCTTTCTAGCGGTAGGAATTGCATCAAATTACACACTCTTGTAAATACACTTCGCATAAATTGATTCACCGTGCAGGATTTCAAGATTATGCTTCAAGAAGAAAATAATTTACAAATATTATTTTACTCTATATTCATATGCAAGGGGGGTAATTTTGAATATTTTTGTCAAATATTTCCATAAGTATGCATTAATTCAAAATTGTAAACCGTACACAATGCTTATGTTTGTATTTGGAATGGAAATGCAACACAATTTAGGAATTATTTGCACTTTTCAAATTTCGTCTCTGGCTCTTTGGTGCTTTTGAGGGTTTGGATACCTTAAATACCGCTCCAAAAGCTGGAATTACACGTAGTTTTCAGTAGTTGTGACTGGGTTTATTAGAAAATGAATGAAAAAAAAAAACCCAACAAAAACAGATGACTGAAGTATTTCATTCGGAATTATCGGTATTATAAAGATCATGATTTTATGTAGACTAACATGACAGCAAAATTAAACAATACCAACAATATAAGTTTCTGAACGAAATTCAAAAATATTCGGATGACTAAAATATGTTCTCACTTTTCCTGACTATGCATTTTAAGGTGCCCGTTCATCATATATTTTTGAAAAACTTCGTGAGAAAAGGAGATGCTGGTTATCATAGTTGTTTTCACTTATTTAATGTGTTATAGCATTTTTAGAGCATATTGTTTGTTTTTGTTTGCTTGCTGGTTTTATTACTAATTTTGTTAATTGCACGAATTTTGAAATCGGACAAATATATATAAACATTTTAAGGCGGGGAATAGGGGTGTAACGATAGATCGATAGGTCGCTGTATCGTGATAGTCACAGTCACGATATTGATGTATCGATTGTGGTTTCCGATATCGAGAATCGAGAGGGATTAAAATAAGTTGAAAAAACTTGCTTCCCAATCGATGTAAAATAAATACGTTCAAAGGAACGTCTGAAGAAAGAAAGAAAGAAAGATAACTATCGCCGATAGTTTGTTCAACTATCGATAGTTTCGATAGTATAAGTGCACTTATTTTTGTTGAGGTAAATCTCTTAAAAAAAAGGAAAAACAAATTGCAAGTAAATGCTTCCCCATTGAATTCGGCGAACTTTCATTTTTAGGCTTGTTCGATTGTTGTATCTTATGTACTCCAATTACATTATGAAAATATGTTCGCTTTGAAAATGAAATAAGCTTTATATCTATTCAAAGTCATCTGTATTTCTCTCAATTAACTTTTTTTTATCAATGCAGTTGAAACCGTAATTCAAGAATAGTAAAACTATGTGAAATTTTGGAATTAACAAAAAATGATCGATTAGAGAATATGTTTTATTTCTTTTTTCGGATTCACTAATCGTGTGTTATTGTTTGACATATCAAATAAATTTTATTTCGTCTGATCGGGAATGGCAGGCTACTTTGAAATATGTAGAATAAAGTCGGAAAGGCCAGCGTTTGGGCCCATTTTGAAATCATTATTTCATAATCAGCTTAAGAGATTTACTTTAAACTGGTGATGTAACCTTAATTCTAATTTCCCACCAATTCTTGGAAAATCTGCTGATATTCTCGTAAAATATTCGAAACAATTCATCTACTGATAGTATCGTGATACATCACGATATATTTCTAAAGATACTGATAGTATCACGATATCAATCCTACGATAGTAAAACTATCGCGATAGTCATTTTTCAAGCCGATAGTCAGCCCTAGCGGGGAAATGTAAAATTATAAAGAAACGACTTGAATAGACGAACATGAAAGTGAACGTGCGATGTCATAATATAACGTTACGTCGGAAAATCGGTGTGTTTTCGAAATCGCTTTCGATACAGTGTTTTTGATATTTTGAAAGCATATCTAGCCGACACATCTTAACATTTTAACTAGATATTTAATAATAAATTTACTCACATTCTATATAACAATCATAGAAAAAATATGCAGGACTTGATTTAAATATTCTAGTTAACACTCGGAAATTTACTAAAATTTACTCCATTTTACGGCTTTTTACGTCATTTCCTTACACAATGCGACACAGGTATTCCTAAATTGCGAAATGAGTTATGTATCGAATGATGCGAAATTCTACACTTTAACTGGAAATTAAATTTACATTTAGGTGATCTGAATCGGAGTTTCATCAACAAATTCATTCAAGTCTGCATTCTTAGTTAAACGTAATTTTACCTTTTCAAAACGTTGCGATTTTCGCATGCGGACATTTTTGTCATAACTTTTTCGAATACGCTTATTATTTGTTACTGTAACAATATTGCAAGTACTACACATTATATGATAGCATATAGAAATATGCATATAGGAATGTATTTTCAAATAAATTCTCCGTCGATACACCACAACAGTTACAAAAGAAAATTCTCGATGCGAAGTTAAAAATGAAAATGAACGTCGGCGGACATTGTCAAATTACCCGTTTCATTCAAAACTTTATTTTACATCGTTCATAAGAATCAATTTTCATTTTACCTTTCGATAGAAAAAGTACTTACAAATATGTTTCGAGAACAAATTTCTGATGGCTGCATTTTTCATGGCGAATTTTTGTCTTTCTCTCGATTTAATAAATTCGTTTATACTAAAGGGGACACATTTTGCGCTTTTCTCGAAATTGCTATAACTTTACAACAAAAACTTTCTATCTCGAAAAAATCACAACTACTGTAACGGGAAGAGTTATTGCAACTGTTTGAATGAAAAACTAACGTTTGCTGCTATCCGCGTTGAAATAAATCAATAATTTGAACGAGAATATGTAGCGCGTTGTTACGCGGGGACATTGTGAAATAACGTTGTTTTACAAATTCTGGTTGCTCGGAAATGCTAGGAACAAAACGCTCGCGTTTTATTCAATATTGTTATATCATATGAATCCTTATTTCATAGGCTTCACTTTGATATATAACACAAAGTGGTATTTTCTAATATAAGAGCTGTTACCAATACTAATTTACCACGCACGGTGCATTTTCTGAATGAGTACCAGTAGTTGACGTTACGTCTACTACGTATTTCAAAAGTGGTTCGAAGAATTATTACCCATAATGCCCAAATCAAATAGCTCGGGTTTCACAAGCATAGTATAGCAAGATAATAAGTATATGACATTTTAGAGGCATTAGCACTTCTATCGATTCTAACAAACTTTAAAAAACATCCTACCTATACGAGGCAGCATCTGGAAAAGGGTCCATTTTGGCATTTGAGATCTACATGAGTCTTGTTCATTATTTACATGCATTCACATAGACTGATCAAGATCTATATTGTTCTCTAATGGTTTCTTCATTACATGTAGCAAATGTATGTACAAGCATCATAAATTCTTGTAAGACTGCATTTGACCACATGCTGATCTGATAACATGGTCGTCTAAAATGTTCCAGATCCAGGCTTAAGTGTTTCCCTTTTCTATTTGCAGACTGTCGAACACCCATTAAAGGACAACCGCCATGGCGACGCCGGTGAAGTCTTCACCCCAGGACAGTGTGTTGAGCTGTCCGATTTGTATGGACACTTACAAAACACCGAGAATGTTACCATGTCAACATACCCTGTGTGAAGCTTGTTTACATTCCTACATCGTGAATAAATCCCGGGAACGCGTCCTCGTGTCCGACTTTCCGTGTCCAGTCTGCAGGGCCAGTACGCCTGCACCACGTGCCTTTACGCGCATTGATACATGGGCCAGCTTGTTTCCTCTGAATCATCTACTGGTGTCCTTACTCGATTCTAGCTTTCAAGAGTTACTGGATAGAAGCGGAAGCGATTCTGGAATCGAACGATGCCACGAACATGCCGCCAAACTGATCGAGTTTTTCTGTACCGAGCATAACGTCAAAATCTGCAGTAAATGTTTTAAGAATTCACATCGACAGTGTGACGTAATTGATATAGAGGATCACATCGAATTCACGACCAGGTTTGGGACGGTTAAAGGAGATATTGACAACATTCTGCAGTATCTGAGTGAGGTCATTGCACATCTGAAAGGTAACATTGAACAGCTGTCTGTCGACAAATCAGCCATCATGACTGAAGTCAAAGATTTTAAAAACAAGGTAGAAGCACTGCTAAGTTCCTTCGAGACCGATGTTAGGGATCAAGTGAATGTTCAGCACGATGGTGAAGTAGTCGTACTGAAAGCGCAATGTGAGAAATATGAACGTATCAAGTCCGAAATAGACACGTCCGATAACTCGATAGCCAAACTTCCAGCCTCAATTGACATTCCACAGGCACTCGAGTCCATATCAGCAGTAGAAAACGAGTTAAAGAGCCATCTGTCTTTCTTAACTGGTTGCCACACCAATATCAAGGTCATCAAACTCGGTTTCAATATCGACGATCAGCTTCTCTCCTTTCTGAATACATTTAGTCAGATCGGTAACGTATATACAGAACATTTTGAAGCCAATGTGAAGAAACCTCCCGAACTGTTATCACGAGGCCTTACACAGAACGAGTCCTTCATTCCGTCACCACGAGAGATGTCCAGTACCCCCGAAGTTCACACCTCACCGCCACAATCAACGCATCATTCACCACGAGCAATTGTCACCAGATCCGCCGCATCCTGCCAGATTACCACCAACTCACAGAGTCGAACACCCCCGAGAAAAGAGCACAAACGTCCCCTAACCACGGTACCTGTACAATCTACAACACCGACACCTATCGTCCGACCCCGACCAGAGAGACCCGAGGTGCGAGGGATCCCACATTTCCTGCCACGATCCTTTTCCAGTCCGGTAAATGACAACACTACCCTTTCTGTACCGCTGTCTGTACCGCTGTCCGTACCTAATGGTGAATCCGCCATCTACTCTGTAGCAACGGCAATAGAAAATACCGAGGACGATCAGGAGCCGCAGTATGATCTCGCAAGGGATATTGAAGTTAACTGCAATGTAGATATGAATGCGATTCCAACTACAACTCCGTCCGAAATGGAGCCATTGTCTCCTGTTGCCAATGGAAGCGATGCAGCTCTGAGCCTGCGACCACCGAGCGGTAACGTCCAGAGGCACCGAGTCTGGCAGTACGTAAACATCAACACACCGTCCGATATCCTGAACACAAGCATGGGGTCTGATCATGCCGAGTTTGCTGAACAACCTAGTAGACGAGGAGATACTCATATGAGGATATTGTCAGCATCCACGTCTGATGTCAACACAGACACACAGAAAACTGGCAGCTCTGTCGAGAGGTTAGTCAGAAACTTTTCTGAGCCCAGTAGATCAAGAACGTCCTCCGCACAACCGCTGTATGAAAACACTGGCAACACTCTTCCACATTCATCTAATCACGAAAGGCGCCGACTGGCGTTCAGACAGTGCAAAAAGCTACACGACATCTGCGTGAGAAACTCTGAAGACAAACAACCCTGTACCATTACGGACTCGGTAAAACTTGGCGGTGATAGACTCGTACTGATTGACTGCAACAACAGCAGGCTGAAGCTACTCAACACAGAAATGAAGCGTCTAGCGCATCTAGACTTCTCTAAAGAGCCATGGAATGGTGCCGCACTGCCATCAGACGAGATAGCTGTGACTGTACCGCTAGAGAAGTCCATCCACATTGTCCGTGCTACAGACACTACATTAGAACCTGTGCGATCTATCGGGACACGGCGGGAATGCTGGGGTATTGGATATGTAGACGGCAGGTTCGTTGTCACCACTAAGGATGACGGGAATCTTGTTATATTCCTCGACAGAACTGGACGTGAACTCCAGCTTATCAACTTCGCATCCAGGGAAAACCCGAACATTCTCCGACCGGTGTCGGTATCCATGGCGCATCGTGACAGTATTCTCTACATATCATGTGAGGGCCAATCAGGAACAAAGGGTTCCGTGGTGAGGATGACGTCACGCGGGGATATCCAGCTCGTGCTGACCAATAAGGATTTAGACAGACCGTACAGCTGCGCGTTAGACAAAGATGATAACGTGTTTGTGACTGCGCTGAGGTCAGCCAACGTTATGGTGTTTACGGACGGTGGAGGGAGAGCGGTCAGTCTGTTGTCTAGAGAGTCGGGGCTAATCAGGCCTCAACATATACAGGTTGTAGATAGAGTAAACGAAGGCGTCGTGTTCTTCGTGTCGGAAAGGCGGTCGGACAATCTCAACTTATATGAAATTAAGTAGGCAGTCATGTACCTAAATGGAAATGTGAAAGGTCATTTTCTTTAAATACAGATTTAAAGTGTGTTAGAAGGAAGTTTCCAAAACTAAATCTAGCGCTGACTTTATTAATACATTTGCAAGATGTTTGTACATGTTAATACTCAGAACACACATAAGAATCGCACACCTATAACTATTCTTGTCAATGCTGCGATGAAAGGACAAATCACGATAAGTTTGCATTACACAGGCTTTCATACATGTATATGGGATTGATTGTCATGAAATGCTCAAAATAAAGAATTTCCAATATGATAATTGTTTGAGTAATTCAATAATTGGCCTTTGTATTCGAAGATGTCTATCTTGATATAGACTTACACCTGTCTAGTTTCAACATGAGGGCCTGCTCCTTGTCCTCACCTCGTCCAAAATAGGCTACACGGGTGACCTTTTTTTTTAATGTGATATGGACATGTGATCGGACCTTAACCTTTTCCCCCAAAAAACATGGTTTGAAGCTTCTAATATTCAAAGCTTTTGGAAAATATTATTCAAGTGAAATGTTGCACTTCGGGAAAAGGTTAAGACGAAACTGCAAATACGTTCCGGAGATTTAAAACAACGACAAGTTCGCCTGATACCGGTAAATCAATGTCAATTGACCAAATGCCGACTGTCAATCAAAAACATCGATTAGCCAATGGACGATCGGAAAAATGCCATGCCCCAATTGTTCTTCGTTGCACCACTTGTTATTGTATCGATTTATCGACTGACAATCAAAACAATCGACATGCCAATGGCAAAGAATTTTGTGCTAACAATAGACTAGGTTTGCCGTTATGTTTTGATAAACCATCGGTGTTGTTATAAAAATCGTAACTACGGCTTAAATCAAGCCGTAGTTACGAGGTTTTATAACAACACCTACGAAATACTATTTTGTTTGTCCGAATTTACGTCACGATTAACTGGATAAAATCGTTCCCTATTAACGATCACATCCCCATTGTTTGTCTTAAATTCTATGTTGGGCGGAGCGATCTGTCGATTGGCGTTTGGTCAATTCTTTCCATCGTGTATCCACTTCGAGCGATCTCCATAAGGGCCCTTTCAGATTTCGTATGGTCACAAACAGTTCTTTTCTAGTTACACAGCATCTGCTTTCTGCCTTGGATAAACTCTTACTCGCATAAGCAATTACTCTTTCTTGGCCACCAATCGTCTGTGACAATACTGCTCCGATACCAAAGTCACTTGCGTCGGTTTCAAGTTTATACTCATTAGTTAAGTCTGGATGCACAAGAAAGGGACCTTCACATAGGCTTTGAGAAATGCATGTTGGCATTCCTCTTACCATACAAACTTCGCACCCTTTTCAACCATTCTATGTCGTGGCTTCGCAATATTAGAGAAACAAATCTTTGGTAATAGCTGCAAAGTCCCAAGAATAACCTGACTTCAGTAACGTTTTAAAGCTCTGTCAATTCATGGATTGCTTTGGTTTTGGCTTGATCAGTTCCTATTTCTTCAGCTGACAAAATTTGCCCTTGATTTATCACATCCTTGCGGATAATCTGGCATTCTTTAGGATTCATTTGAGGCCCGCGCTTTGTAATCTTTAAAACACCCTAAGTTTGAAATCATTTCCTCGAATGTCTTTCCGTTCACTATGACGTAGTCAATGTATATAAAACATATTTGCAGGTTAAATCTAGCAATAACAAGTTACATGAGCCACTCGAAGGTAGCTGGTGCGTTGCAATACCCGAATGGGATAACATTGAACTCGAAAAGACAGATAAGAAGGGATGAATACGTTCTAAATGTGTTATTTGAAATCCAAACACTATGCCTTGGGTTAACATTGTAATTAATTGTAAACGCTGTTTTGTTAAAAATGCAGGCACATCGTCGTATGTCAAACGATTCTTGACTTAAAACATACATGGATAAAGGACTTTAAACATTGTCCAATTGTGACTTTGGCCTTTGACTTACACGACCCAAAAACTGAATTGGGCGATTCATTGGGTCAATGGCATCAACTCTGTAAAGTAAAATGATCCTAGATCAAACAGTTCTGACTCAGGAAAAGGCCTTTGGACAGAAAGACGAACATGCGGACACAGACACGGCGAAACCAATATACCCCTTTCTGTAATTCTACTACGTAGGTGGGGGTTATAAAAACAAACCTTAATAATGCCATTTGTATATATTTCTTTAATTTAAAATCGTAACAATCTACAGTAATTCAAAAGAGTATAAAATATAATCTGAAACGAAGTGAAGTGAAATTAATGTTTCTAAACTTGTGCACAAATTTGTCATACATTTTCAATTACTCAAAATATACTTAATAGTTGAAATAAACCCTATGCCTACTATCTTTATAAACATAAATGGCCCATTCAAGAGACAGTTCAATCAATTTGTCTCAGATTTATTCCGCAATAACTGAGCAGAAAGCAGGCAGTGTAGGCTAAGATCAGACAGCACTGACTGATCTTAGCCTATATAGTCTGACGATGCTTTGGAAACAACAAGAAATGAGACGGGATCTGGAAAAAGGTCCCTTATAGCATTTTTAAAAATTGAGATTCAAGATTAGCTTGTTTTCAACTACAATTCAATATGCATCCATAAAAATCGTAACTACGGCTTAAATCAAGCCGTAGTTACGAGGTTTTATAACAACACCTACGAAATACTATTTTGTTTGTCCGAATTTACGTCACGATTAACTGGATAAAATCGTTCCCTATTAACGATCACATCCCCATTGTTTGTCTTAAATTCTATGTTGGGCGGAGCGATCTGTCGATTGGCGTTTGGTCAATTCTTTCCATCGTGTATCCACTTCGAGCGATCTCCATAAGGGCCCTTTCAGATTTCCTATGGTCACAAACAGTTCTTTTCTAGTTACACAGCATCTGCTTTCTGCCTTGGATAAACTCTTACTCGCATAAGCAATTACTCTTTCTTGGCCACCAATCGTCTGTGACAATACTGCTCCGATACCAAAGTCACTTGCGTCGGTTTCAAGTTTATACTCATTAGTTAAGTCTGGATGCACAAGAAAGGGACCTTCACATAGGCTTTGAGAAATGCATGTTGGCATTCCTCTTACCATACAAACTTCGCACCCTTTTCAACCATTCTATGTCGTGGCTTCGCAATATTAGAGAAACAAATCTTTGGTAATAGCTGCAAAGTCCCAAGAATAACCTGACTTCAGTAACGTTTTAAAGCTCTGTCAATTCATGGATTGCTTTGGTTTTGGCTTGATCAGTTCCTATTTCTTCAGCTGACAAAATTTGCCCTTGATTTATCACATCCTTGCGGATAATCTGGCATTCTTTAGGATTCATTTGAGGCCCGCGCTTTGTAATCTTTAAAACACCCTAAGTTTGAAATCATTTCCTCGAATGTCTTTCCGTTCACTATGACGTAGTCAATGTATATAAAACATATTTGCAGGTTAAATCTAGCAATAACAAGTTACATGAGCCACTCGAAGGTAGCTGGTGCGTTGCAATACCCGAATGGGATAACATTGAACTCGAAAAGACAGATAAGAAGGGATGAATACGTTCTAAATGTGTTATTTGAAATCCAAACAC
The DNA here is from genome assembly GCA_963680895.1 of Fragum sueziense. Classification (NCBI taxonomy): domain Eukaryota; kingdom Metazoa; phylum Mollusca; class Bivalvia; order Cardiida; family Cardiidae; genus Fragum; species Fragum sueziense. Next base: position 30,869,831 of record OY804606.1, on the reverse strand, counting down.
TATGCCTTGGGTTAACATTGTAATTAATTGTAAACGCTGTTTTGTTAAAAATGCAGGCACATCGTCGTATGTCAAACGATTCTTGACTTAAAACATACATGGATAAAGGACTTTAAACATTGTCCAATTGTGACTTTGGCCTTTGACTTACACGACCCAAAAACTGAATTGGGCGATTCATTGGGTCAATGGCATCAACTCTGTAAAGTAAAATGATCCTAGATCAAACAGTTCTGACTCAGGAAAAGGCCTTTGGACAGAAAGACGAACATGCGGACACAGACACGGCGAAACCAATATACCCCTTTCTGTAATTCTACTACGTAGGTGGGGGTTATAAAAACAAACCTTAATAATGCCATTTGTATATATTTCTTTAATTTAAAATCGTAACAATCTACAGTAATTCAAAAGAGTATAAAATATAATCTGAAACGAAGTGAAGTGAAATTAATGTTTCTAAACTTGTGCACAAATTTGTCATACATTTTCAATTACTCAAAATATACTTAATAGTTGAAATAAACCCTATGCCTACTATCTTTATAAACATAAATGGCCCATTCAAGAGACAGTTCAATCAATTTGTCTCAGATTTATTCCGCAATAACTGAGCAGAAAGCAGGCAGTGTAGGCTAAGATCAGACAGCACTGACTGATCTTAGCCTATATAGTCTGACGATGCTTTGGAAACAACAAGAAATGAGACGGGATCTGGAAAAAGGTCCCTTATAGCATTTTTAAAAATTGAGATTCAAGATTAGCTTGTATTCAACTACAATTCAATATGCATCCATGCTGCTCTTTACAAGTTACTACAGGTCACGGAGAAGCCATTAGAGAACAACATGGATCCTGATCAGACTGTGCCTATGCACAGGCTGATCTGGATCTATGTTTGGCTCAAAAGCCGTAAGGGACGTTTTTTCCAGATCCTGGCTCAAATGCTTTGATAAATCTATTTTGTAGTCTGTGGTCCTTGAATGTCTGGTAAGCCTAATTTTTTTTGTGTGAGAAAAGATAGGAACTTTTTTTAAATTGCCAAATATTCCTCATTATAGAAACCAATGCCATACACCGTTGAAATGGTAAAATTAAAAATGCATTCATTTACAATTAAATTGATGAGACTATCTGAATAGTACAGTAGAGATAAACAAGAGGGCCATTGGCCCTGAAGCGCTCACCTGACAGGCCCATAGGAAGCAATTTCATATTGGGGGCTATAGACTCTATCCTAAATATTGGGGGGTGGGGGCTAATTGGGATTTCCCCAAAATTTTAAGTGTAAAATTAAGAAAAATTGGCATTTTTCGCCAACTTTGGAAGGGTTTAGCCCTCCTAGCCCCCCTGTTCCTACGGGCCTGCCTGACATAATAGCTTTCTGTATATTGTGTGTCTGAGCCTCCAAAATGATCACATTTTACTAAGATTTGTGGCCTGTGTAAGATAATCATTCTGACAAATTTTCAGCTTGATTTGGGCAAAAAAAAATCCCCGAGACTGGACCCCATGACCTAGTTTAGGACCCCAGATGACCAAATTTTGAAATTGTCCAAGATTTTATCAAGATAATTATTCTGACTAGGCTGATTGGGCATAAAATGTGGCCTCTAGAGTGCAAATAAGGTTTTTCTTAAATTTGACCTAGTGACCTAGTTTTTGACCCCAGATGACCCAATTTCAAACTTTTTGTACATTTCATCAAGACAATTATTATGAGCTAATTTCAGGTTGATTGGGCAAAAAAATGGGCTTCTAGGAGTACAAACCAGGTTTGAACATGTGACCTAGTTTATGACCCCAGATGACCCAAATTCAAACTTGTCCAAGATTTCACCAGGACAATCATTCTGAGCCAATTTCAAGTTTATTGGGCAAGAATGTGGCCTCTAGAGTGCACACAAGGTTTTTCTAAGATTTGACCTCATGACCTAGTTTTTGACCCCAGATGACCCAATTTCAAATTTGTCTGAGATTTCATCAAGACAATCATTCTGAGCAAATTTCAGGTTGATTGGGCAAAAATGTGGCCTCTAGAGGGCACACAAGGTCTTACTAAGATTTGACCCCGTGACCTAGTTTTTGACCCCAGATGACCCAATTTCAATCTTAACCGAGATTTCATCAAGACAATCATTCTGGGCAAATTTCAGGTTGATTGGGCAAAAAATGTGGCCTCTAGAGTGCACACAAGGTTTCCCTAAGATTTGACCCCGTGACCTAGTTTTTGACCCCAGATGACCCAATTTCAAACTTGTCCGAGATTTCATCAAGTCAATCATTTTGAGCTAATTTCAGGTTGATTGGGCAAAAATGTGGCCTCTAGAGTGCACACAATGTTTTTCTAACATTTGACCCCGTGACCTAGTTTTTGACCCCAGATGACCCAATTTCAAACTTGTCCGAGATTTCATCAAGACAATCATTCTGATCAATTTTCAGGTTGATTGGGCAAAAAATGTGGCCTCTAGAGTGCACACAAGGTTTTTCTAACATTTGACCCCGTGACCTAGTTTTTGACCCCAGATGACCCAATTTGAAACTTGTCCGAGATTTTATCAAGACAATCATTCTGAGCAAATTTCAGGTTGATTGGGCAAAAAATGTGGCCTCTAGAGTGCACACAAGGTTTTTCTAAGATTTGAACCTGTGACCTAGTTTATGACCCCAGATGACCCAATTTCGAACTTGTCCGAGATTTCATCAAGACAATCATTCTGAGCAAATTTCAGGTTGATTGGGCAAAAAATGTGGCCTCTAGAGTGCACACAAGGTTTTTCTAACATTTGACCCCGTGACCTAGTTTTTGACCCCAGATGACACAATTTCAAACTTGTCCGAGATTTCATCAAGACAATCATTCTGATCAATTTTCAGGTTGATTGGGCAAAAAATGTGGCCTCTAGAGTGCACACAAGGTTTTTCTAAGATTTGACCCCGTGACCTAGTTTTTGACCCCAGATGACCCAATTTCAAACCTGTCCCAGATTTTATCAAGACAATCATTCTGAGCAAATTTCAGGTTGATTGGGCAAAAAATGTGGCCTCTAGAGTGCACACAAGGTTTTTCTAAGATTTGACCCCGTGACCTAGTTTTTGACCCCAGATGACCAAATTTCGAACTTGTCCGAGATTTCATGAAGACAACCATTCTGAGCAAATTTCAGGTTGTTTGGGCAAAAAATGTGGCCTCTAGAGTGCACACAAGCCAAAGGTTGACGCACGATGCACGACTGACGACGGACGACGGACACAGCGGTATCACAATACCTCACCATGAGCACTATCGTGCTCAGGTGAGCTAAAAAAATAATTTGAAAGTTGGGAATAAATGTTAATTGCAATCACACCTTATTTAACAAAAACAAAAGATGTTAACAGACAGCAGGACTTGACAATAATTATGTGACCCGTCACGCTAAAAGGAACCTTATCGGAAGTGTGAAAAAATATCGACCCTAGTCAGTCTGCGCAGTCCGCGCAGCCAGACTAGGGCCGACACTTTTCACTTTTATGTAATTTCCTAAATCCGGAAAGTTTTGCCTATCTTACTATATTTTCAGTTTTCGCATACAGGATCTGGTTTACCTGTGCTTGGTCTCACAAGTTTGCCAAAATTTGGATTTTTGACTCCTGATAAGGTCCCTTTTAGCGTGACTGATCACATATAAAGGGCTTGATCAATACAACAATCCAAGGTTGATAATAGGCAATACTTGTCAAGAGTTACAGGGCTTTCCTATACTTAAGGTATGCAACCCATCATTAGCACCAAAGAGCCAGAGGCAAAAATTTTGAAAAGTGCCAGTAGTTCCTAATCTGTGATACAGTTCCATTCCAAATACAAACATAAGCATTTTGAACAGTTTATAATTTTGAATTAATGCATACTTTTGAAATATGTGACAAAAATTTTCAAATTACCTCCCTTTCATAAGAATATATTTATAAATGATTTTTTTTAAAACATAATCTTGAAATCTGGCATGGGGAATCAACTTATGTGAAGTGTTTTTCCAAGTGTGTGTAATTTGATGCATTTGGTATAGCTAGAAAATGGCGTTTTAAATGATGGTCTGTATACCTTAAAGTCTATCCCAAATGAGACCTGGTTTTGCCGTCGTCCCTGGAAGAAAACACATAGGAAAACATTGAGAAAAAGGAAGGAAACTCTGATAACCAGCATTTTTCTCCTTTAGCCTCAATATTTTCTGTGCTATATTGTACCCAAACCATGATTTTATCAACATCAATTTTGTCTTTTGCATCCGAGCTTTCATATCGGACCACCAAAACATTTTGTCATTTAGGAACTGGTGAACAACCCTGCATTATGGTCATACCAAAAGCTATCTCTTCTACCCCATTATCAGACGGCAAACTTTTAGACTTGTCCAAATTCAAAGATATTGCAGACGACAAATTCAAGTGGATGGAATTTTACTTTCTGTGCTTTTTCTGGGTAGGAAAAAATTTTAATTGTGGGAAATGAAGAAATTGCTTGTCACAAGAATTTTCTTCAATTTCCACAATGTTTTCCCATCAATTTTTCTCCAGGGGCGTCAGTCAAAAAGCATCCATATGTGGTAATGGGCTTTGGACACATTTCCATGAAAGGAATTATGACAGGGTAAATGTTTGCCCAAGGAAATGGACAAAGCCTATGTGCCTGTTATCTGGTCTTTAAAACATGTGCAATGCAGCATCACTTGTTACATAAGCACGGCAGATAATCACGTGATGCAATAATTACTGAATATCTTCAATAACTTTGTTAATAGGGGACCGATTTAAATTTGGTTTGAAGCAGTGAATGTGGACAGACATCACACATTAGATGGACATGGTTGATTTTTGAAAAATTAACTGATAAAAAAGTTATTGAAGATAAACCAAAATTTTGGTTTATCTTCAATAACTTTTCTTATTAGTTGATTTTTTAAAAATCTTCCGCAACCATGTTATTCCTGACATTTTTCCACCTTCTCTGCTTCAAACCGAATTCAAATTGGTCAAGTATTGACAAAGTCATTGAAGATTATCGGAAATTCTAAGTCACGTGATTATACACCGTGATAAGGTACATTATACATATAAGAACTTTGGAATATCCATGTTGAATATCTACCAGAATTATAAATCAGAATGAGAATAAGATTCTGCTTTAGTATTTGTCAAAATATGGGGTTTACCACCATATCGTAGAAACACAATTTGCATGTAAAACTTACACCAAAGCATTCTACCAACACAAGCCCTTGGGTAACTGGGAAAAAGCCCTTATATTCTTTGAATAAGTACATGTAAGGCTAAATAATAGAAATAATAATAACAATAAAAATGAAATAAAAAGAAAGAATAACAGTTGTATTTACAAGTAATACTAAATCTGTCATGGAAAAAAATCCAACAAGATGCCTAATTGCATTCTTATTGGTTATTTACATTCTAACTGGTTGACTGCAAATTTGCAATTCTAAATGTTTAACCATTCCCCAAATGACAAGAGTTTCAGGCTGGTCAAAATAATTGTTACAAAAGAAATAATTGCATGTCAAACAATAAAACCCATTGAGAGAAAATAAGAAAATGTTGTTAACAACATTAAATTCCTTTTCTTCAATATTTTCCATGTCACCTTTACTGGAGACCTCGAAACCAGGACTTCTTTTGGGAAAGGTTTTATATAAGATTAAGAATTAGATATGAGCCATGATCTGGAAAAATGTCTCTCAACCCTTTCCCAAGCAACAAAATTTTAGGGTGCTTCAAATTCAAAGGAGTTGTAAACGACAAAATGTGTGTTATTAAAGATAGGAATTGTGTGTAATAATGGCAAAGAAAATGTTGAAGCAAAAGGAGAAACAGCTGGTTATCAGCAGTTTCTTCTTTTGTCTCAATGTTTTCCCAACTCTTTTCGCTGAGGAACATCAAAACCAGGTCTTGTTTGGGAAAGGTTTAAGGCTTTTGAGCTCAACATGGTTGTTGATCAGCCTGCAAATACAAAGTCTAATTAAGACCCATTTTGTGCTCAAATAGCTTCTTCCTGACACGCAGCAACACTTTTACTGTGAGATAGAAACATGGATCTTAGTCAGACTTCACTTAGGGTAATCTTGAAACATGACTGCCTCATATGCTATAAGGGACATTTTTCCAGATCCTGGCTCAGTTATACAATTGAAATATTCCATCTATACTCAGCAGTAAAAATCAGCAGTTTTTACCAATTTATATCACAGTCATAAATAAATGTTACAACATTTAAAATACAATGGACGGATTACTGAGCTATACCCACTCATACCTAGCAAAAGAGAGTTTTTCTCATTTTATGACTATTAGCATAATTATTCTAATAAGAGCCCATATTCTAACACCAAGGTGAAAATAAGCCTTTTCAAGCACTGTTTCCACCCAACATGTGCCAAAGTGCAGCCTTATCGGGACCACTATTGCCACAAGGCATGAAAAGGCTATTAGAGTTTGAGTTTGAGTTTATTGGGGTTTTACGCCGTTTTCAACTACCAGGGTCATATCGCGGCGGCTGGAGCACCTAACCGTAGGTTCCTGGTATTTCTCGCACCAGTACAACCACAATATCCAAACCGAGCCTCCAGCTGCTCTCTCACATAGATGATTCACACCCATTGGTGAGAGACAAATGACTTTTGTCAAATGTCAGAATGGATACTGGCCGAGCCGGGGTTCGAACTCGAGACCCCTGGATTGACAGACTCCGACGTAACCGACTGAGCTATCCGGGCTCGGCTAAAGGCTATTAGAGAACAACATGGATCTTGATCAGACTGTGCATGAGAACAGGCTTATCTGGATCCATGTTGATCTCAAAGGTGAAAATGCCATTTCTTTAGATTCCAGATCATTTATTTCTCATCTGCAACAGACTAGTAACAGAACAGACTAAGTAGGTGTATATTATCTTAAATCCACTTATAAGTAGTTTTTTGCAAACCCTTCAAATGTGAGTAATCCCTTGGACTTGATGTAGATGAATCATTTGATTGATTTATTAGGGTTTAATGCCTCTTTCAACTACTATAGTCATATTGGGGCGCATGCAGCATCTAACCACTGATTCCTGGTATTTCTCTCATCAGTATTATCACAATATCCAAACCAAGCCTCCAGCTGCTCTCTCACATAGATGATTCACACCCAATTGTGAGACACAAATGACTTTTGTCAAATGTCAAAATAGACATTGGCTGAGTCGGGGTTCAAACTCATGACCTCCAGGACAAAGGCATTCTAAATTTGTCATTTCAAATCCAAACCTTATGTTGTTGGTACTCATTTGAATTGTCTCAATGAGACAATTCTAATGAGTACCAACAACATAGGGTTTGATGAACCATATTTGTGGCTCTGGGTGACATAGCATCTCGTTTTGCTGGTTTATTGGGGTTTCATGCCGTTTTAAACTGCTATGGTCATATCGCGGCGGCTGGAGCACCTAACCATGGATTCCTGTTGTTTCTCATACCAGTACTACCACAAGACCCTTACTGAGCCTCTAGCTGCTCGCCCACTTAGGTTCACAAGATCAGACCATTGATGGTTGACATTTTTGTCAGAAAGGATATTAGCCGCGGCCGGGTATGGAACCCGGCACCTCTCGAGTGAGAGGCAGATGCGCTACCAACTGCACTAAGGCTGCGGCACGACATAGCATCTAATGTATCAGAATGTTAGTAGTTGCAAAAAGAAAACAATAATACTTGAAATCAACCACCAATCATATTCCTAAATAATTTACAATCACATACAATAAATCGAATAATCTTTAAAAACCGTAGCACCACATAAATAAAGCCGTGGTCTATCAAGTAATAGATCTTTTTCATAACAAAAATTATATCTTCTGTATAACTATGAATTAAATGCAAAACTTAGATAAACGCACATAAAATCTATATGTACTTATTAGAGCATTTCAATAAAAGGTGCAATTAAAATAGTCCTTATTGCTGCTTTTCTTCAAAAACCTTGTAACTGCAGCTTGATTCAAGCTGCAGTTACGATGTTTTCGATGAAAAGGGATAATATCAATTTTATGTACATTTACAATAAGTTTTACACTAACTCATTGATATCCAAAGATATATCGCTGCTTTTCAACAAAAACCTCATATCTACAGTTTGTTTAAAGCTGTAGATACAAGGTTTTCATTGGAAAGCAACAATAATTAAAAATAATAACAAAATCAGTCCTAACTAAATGGCCTCTTAATTGACAGCCAAAGGATTTTGTCTCTTTTCCCGCGCTGTTTGAGCGGCCAGGAATGTTTTGCGATCTTTCTTCATCTTTTCCGTCTTGTTCATCTTGGACGTCACGTGAAGCGGAGGCAACATTTTGTCGATCTTTGGATGGTTCGGGAATTTCAGCAGATTGGCCACTTTGTCTAATAGAGACCTAGAAAATGACAGAAACATGTAACAATATTGTAGTTAAGTACTAAATTTGAAATTCTTTTTTATTCATTATTACAGTTTGAAAAGTCTACAGCATTGTTGAATTGCTTGTAACAAGTTATTCCTTTATTTTCCACAATGTGCACCTAAGCCGTTATGTTCATGTTGAAAGGCGTCATTATGTGAAAAAGGTTTAAATGTTAAATAAGTAATATTGCTTACTCTACAGTATTTTTCTTTTCTTCCAGGAAGATATACTCCTCCTGTACTTCCTTAAGTGGAGCATTTTCTGGGGCAACCAACTGAAATATACAAACAAATATCAAGTTACATGTATAAAGAAACAAAGAAACAGGGGCTGTCCTTGAACATCAAAGCTTGCCCTAATATCATCTTATCAAACTACAAGATCAAGGTAAAACAGTCATGGAACAAAATGTAAAATATTGGCAGGAGGTATCCATGAGTGAATATCAAGGCCCTATCTCTAATAGTGTAATATAAGATAAAGGCACAGTTTAAGTTTTTAAAAGTAGGTCATGGTCAAAAGGTCAAAGGTTATGCTCCCAAATGAAAGGCCTTGGTTAGACGTATCAAAGTGGGAAATACTAAGGCTGTACCTCTAATAGGGCATAAGATACATGTATAAGATATTTGGATTTATACAATCAATTTGGGAATGTTGGTGAATATAGCCCCACTGCCCCAGCAGTAAGGTGTATTTTCTCACCTTAAGTCTAGATCCCATGTTAAACCTACAACCTCGCCTGTTACACGAGAATGTCAGTGATATATTCTCCTGGCTCATTACACGTAGCCCGATGTTTTTGTTGACGCCAATACAGATGGGCTGGAAGGGCGGGGCATGGACGTGGGTCACCTGATCTTTCCAAGTCCACTTACGCTTCTTACCCCCACTGCTGTCTAACTCCATACCACCGTACTGATCTATATACAGTCTGAAATTATAATAAGCAAAAATACATAATCACTTCAACAAATGCCTCGGAACTGCAGCTTAAAACAAGTTGCAGTTACCAGTTTTTAGTTGAAAAGCAGCAATATGTACTCCATACCATTGTACTGATCTATGTACAGTCTGGAATTATCATCAATACAATTATAAAATAGACAAGTAATCAATCATAATTTCTTTTGTACTACGTGCAAAAGAAATTGTCAATCAATATCATCATCATCGGTGTTTTGATTAACGTGCAGGTTGTGGGACTTTTCCAGCGCTAGTGGGATCCCGTCCAGATGTCTGGCTGGCTGCATGCATGGCAGATTTCATGTCTTCTCTCCAAAATATACAGTCTGAATCTTTTCAAACTAATCACAAACAAGAGCTTCGCAGAGCGGCGCATATACGCCCGAGAGGGGCTTGTCAGTAAAAATTGGCCATTTTTTCAATTCAAGGGCAGATAATTCAAACATGAAAAGTTATCAAAATTTTGTTTGCACAACAAGACACCATAGAGATTCATTGTGGCTAGTTTTATTAAATTCTGGTTGAAACTGTAGAAGTAGCACACAGGAGAAAATGGGCATTTTTGAGAAAATGGGCATTTTTCCTTAAATTCAAGGGCAGATAAATCAAGAACGAAAACAGTTATCTAAATTCTGTAAGCGGTGTGCACAACTAGACACCATGGAGATTCATTGTGGCAAGTTTGATCAAATTCTGATCAAAACTGTAGGAGGAGTTGCGCACACAAGAAAATGGGCATTTTTTTAATTCAAGGGCAGATAATTCAAGAACGAAAAGAGTTATCTGAATTCCGTAAGGGCGGTGCACAACTAGACACCATGGAGATTTATTGTGGCAAGTTTGATCAAATTCCGATCAAAACTGTAGGAGGAGTTGCGCACACAAGAAATTGCTAACGGACGGACGGACGGACAGACAGACAGACAGACGGACAGACAGGGCCATAACATAATACGACCTTTCGGGCATATAATAATAACTAGACACCATGGAGATTCATTGTGGCAAGTTTGATCAAATTCTGATCCATAACATAATACGACCCTTCGGGCGTATAACTAGACACCATGGAGATTCATTGTGGCAAGTTTGATCAAATTCTGATCAAAACTGTAGGAGGAGTTGCGCACACAAGAAAATGGGCATTTTTTTAATTCAAGGGCAGATAATTCTGACGGACAGACGGACGAGCGGGGCCATAACATAATACGACCCTTTGGGCATATAATAACAACAATTAAGCCCCCATTTTCCATGACACTTTTTTTGCACATCGAATATAATTAAAGTGTGGCCTTGAGCATCTGATCAATTACTTAGGTACAAAGTTTCATTAAATTCCTACCAATAGATCAAAAGATATAAGAGAAAAATCAATTTGTACATTAGTGCCCCTTTTTGCCTGATAAAGCCTCAAATTTACAAAAAAAATCTTGGCAATGTTTTAGGAAGTTCAAATATGAAGTTTCATAAATTTTGGTCAAAGCGTTGTGGATAATGACTGGACAGACAGATGCACAGGGTGGCTACTATCATGCTCCCTGGATCTTTGGGGTGAGCATTAATACACTATAACCATAGATTGTATAAAAACATACCTTATATCACCATTTGGATAGTAACAATATCCATAACCATTAGGCTCAAATGCAGCCACGACCCAGGATCTCTTCAAGTCCTGATGTATTGTATAATAATATTGTCCTAGCTTCACTGACGAGATCAGAAGGTCCTTTTTAGCGTGACGGGTCACAAACACTAACCTGATATCTCCATAGATTAACATAAATAATATAAACACTAACCTGATATCTCCATTTGGATAGTAACAATATCCGTAACCATTAGGCTCAAATGCAGCCACGACCCAGGATCTCTTCAAGTCCTGATGTATTGTATAATAATACTGTCCCAGCTTCACTGACGAGATCAGAAGGTCCTTTTTAGCGTGACGGGTCACAAACACTTACCTGATATCTCCATAGATTAACATAAATCATATAAACACTAACCTGATATCTCCATAGATTAACATAAATAATATAAACACTGACCTGATATCACCATTTGGATAGTAACAATATCCATAATCATTAGGCTCAAATGCAGCCACGATCCAGGATCTCTTCAAGTCTTGATGTATGGTACAATAATACTGTCCTAGCTTCACTGACGAGATAAGAAGGTCCTTTTTAGCTTGATGGGTCACGAACACTAACCTGATATCTCCATAGATTAACATAAATAATATAAACACTGACCTGATATCTCCATAGATTAACATAAATAATATAAACACTAACCTGATATCTCCATTAGGATAGTAACAATATCCATAACCATTAGGCTCAAATGCAGCCACGACCCAGGATCTCTTCAAGTCCTGATGTATTGTATAATAATATTGTCCCAGCTTCACTGACGAGATAAGGATAGCCAAGTTACCCGATGGATAACTGAGACAGGAGTTAAGGTTAACCCATTCCCATATATTGAAGCTTTTTGATGCCCTCAAGATCATGGCTTTGGAAAACATTGCGGAAAATGAAGAAATTGCTTGTGACAAGCAATTTCTTCATTTTCCACAATGTTTTCTTTCCAAAGACCCAAATGACAAAACTTCAGACTTGTCCAAATTCAAACATGTTACAGATGACCATTTCAAGTGAATAAAATTAAATGTTTTTTATGGTCTTTTAGGGTAGAAAACATTGTGAGAAATGGATAAACTGCATGTCAAAAACAGTTTCTTCATTTCCTACACAGTTTTGAAAAAACATTATCTTGTGGGAAGTCGAAAATAGACCCTGTGTGGTAATGGATTAACATCTGCTAAGTCTGAACCATTCTAGAAATCTAGTGTGATTGACTTCCAAGAAGGTCATTTTGAGTGTAATGGGTCACAAACACGAACCTGATATCACCATTAGGGTAGTAACAATATCCATAACCATTAGGCTCAAATGCAGCCACGACCCAGGATCTCTTCAAGTCCTGATGTATGGTAAAATAATATTGTCCCAGTTTCACTGACGAGATAAGAAGGTCCTTTTTAGCGTGACAGGTCACAAACACTTACCTGATATCTCCATAGATTAACATAAATAATATAAACACTAACCTGATATCTCCATAGATTAACATAAATAATATAAACACTAACCTGATATCACCATTAGGATAGTAACAATATCCATAACCATTAGGCTCAAATGCAGCCACGACCCAGGATCTCTTCAAGTCCTGATGTATGGTATAATAATATTGTCCTAGCTTCACTGACGAGATAAGGATGGCAAGGTTACCCGATGGATAACTGAGACAGGAGTTAAGGTTAATAGATTCACAACTGTAGGCTTTTACAAAAGCCGCATGCGATTTAGGCTGGTAGAGCTCTTCCAGAAGTGGTAGCGCTAGTCTGGTTCCGCCTCTGATACACTGCGTTGTATTTTTTCTATAACGTAGTGTATCAGAGACGGGAACCAGACTTTTCTAGAAGAGCTCTACCGGCCTAAATCGCACATGGCTAAAGTGATGTTGCCAAAAAAATGTCTAAAGTGTTTCATGAGTGCCGAAGACACAAGTGGGGAGAGGGCATCAGAGGGGATACCTGGAGAAGCCACTTTAATGCGTTTTGAGCCCATTTAAGCATTTGATACTCATTAACCATTTTCAGCTTAAAACACTGATGAGCGTCTTGAAATAAGTTTCTATGAACAACAACAATGTACAAACACAGTTATGCATTATTTATATACATTTATATGAAAGTGAGTAGCTCACTGTAAGCATGCTTGACAAGAATTAAAGATACAAAGCTTGATGTTGCCTAGCAAAATACAAATTTCTTAGATCTAGATACCAGAGAGGACAGATATAGCTCCTATTTATTATTGAGACAATTTAGCCTTTCACCAAAGTATGTACAATGCAAATATATGGCTTCCCTTCTTAATGAGAATAACAACCAGTAAAATCAAATAAATATTCTTGTAACTGTCAATAACATTAACAACTCTACATTCAAAAGGATACAAAACATTGCCTGTTCCATCTGGAAACATGGTCAAGAACTTTTGTCCACTGTCATAGAACTTCTCTATCAAAGGTCGGTGTCGTAACTGAAATGAAAATAGGATTTATTACTATGAGATAATTGAGCTGCTAGGCTAAATGGACTAATATTATACTGTTGCAGTAATTAATATATTTAATATTCATTTCCCCCTTTTTGCATATTTTGACTTTTGTTTGATAAAGTAACACAAAGTAACATTGTAGAATCTACAAAAGTGAATACTGGTGAAAGGTTTATAAAATATGTCAATTCTGATTTTTTTTATTGTCCTTTCTTCTTTTTTTGTATATAAATGGGCAGCTTAAAATTCTGGCATAATGTGACAACACGCGCAAACACTTATTCAACATAAATGAATGAAAATTGCATAAAGTTAAGTAAGCAAGGGGTGAAGCAAATAGGAAATAATACACAAGCACATCATGGTATAAAGCAACACAGACACTAATGTAGGATGATGTTCAACACAAAAACATGCAAGTTGGTGTACAGAAAAATGGACCTTTTGGCACATGAGATCACTATGTGACTCTTTTTGACTACCTACATGATAAACCCTTTGGAAAACATTGTGGAAAATGAAGAAATTGCGTGTAACAAGCAATTTCTTCATTTCCCACAATGTTTTCTACCAGAAAAGACCATCAATTTGTAAATTTATCCACTGTAAATTGTTCTCTGCAACACCTTTCAAATTGGACCAGTCCAAAACTTTGCCGTCTGGTAATGGGTTTTTAGTGACCCTACATTGTAACGCTAAAGAATAACGTGGGCACAGATCAGACTGCATGTATATGGAGTCTGATCTGGGTCCATGTTGGTATCAAATGTCATAAAGTTCCTTTTTCTATTTCTACCTTGTACATATTTGATACATGCATATAATATTACACGCATAAAATCATTTTGTATTTAGATCTATTGAACAAATGCATAAAACAACACGACATCATTAATTTTGTTATCATACATGAAACAAACCTTAATGTCATGCAACTAAATTACTGTGACATTGAGACTAAGAAGAGTTTAAAATCTAATTGCGGCAGCTGGAGCACAGAATGGATTCCTGTTGTTTCTCTACCACAATTACAAGAGCGTTCTTTTGGAGTCTCCAGCTTTTCATCCCACTGAGGTTTATGTTTATTCACCGAATGGAGGCAGACAGATTGTCTAAAAGGAAATTCCCAGAGGACATGGGTCACTAGATCGAACAATGGACCCAATAATTGAGATTCTGACGCAATAGCCTACTGAAATTGCACCAAGGCCACAGTGTATAATCACTGTAAATTGACTTATAACCTAAAGTACACAAGGATTTGACCTTTAAATGTGACATTGGCCATTTATAATTAATCAAAATGGACAAAATGATTCATTTCCTCATGGATGGTAAAAATTGTAATAGAGTTAATTTGAAATCCATTCATTTCTTGTCTTTTTTCATGAGTATTAAAACATTACTACTGGATTAAAAATATCAAACAGAATTTATATTAGAATTTTATACTATAACTCATGCAACAATGTATCATATAAATGTACCTCGATACTATCAAAGGATGAAAACATGGATTCCTGTGAAAAGCAAATTGTATAAAAGAGCATTATTTGTGTAAGTTCACTCTGATATCTGAAGGTAACAGCAACAGCCTCATAATGACTGTTTTTATGAAAATGTGACCTTGAAATTTGACCTTGATGATGATCTAAAACCTTAGTATCATAAACACATTCTAGAAAGATAATGAGCAATGACAGTGCCACATAATTATGTCCTTTCAAAAAACTTCGTGACAAGATTTATGTATTCTAATCTATATACATGTAGGTAGATCTACTAAAATTCAAATGTTTCATGCAAACAATTTCTACTTCATTATTTTTTTCCTAAACTGCATACAAGTGAAACAATCATTAAAGACTGCATAAGCTTAACAAACAAGCACAGGATATAGACTCTTGAGCTGTATTCATCAATATTTCCAAATCGATTGACTATAGCAAAATTACATACGGCTAAAACACGGTATTTGGGAAAAAAGGGTTTTTTAAATGTTATACATGATTTTCTGAAAAAATATAGCCTAAAACATATCTACAAAAAGCTCATTTTATGAGGTAAGACTAGTTTTTGATGTCCAAAAATTTTCATGCGTCAATCTTTTATGAACATTGAAAAATGATTGAATATGTACTCAGAAAATGGCCATTTTTGGGTGTTATATTGTCCCACCAAAATAATTTTAGAATTCAAGGTATGTGTGATGAGTTATATTTGATTGTTTCCAAACAACTTTATTTTGATTTGATAAAACAGTTCCTAAGGTAGGTTTTGGTAGTCTATTGTACCCATATTTTTAGTGTTGTGTCTCAGAAAATGGGACATTTGTAGACCCAAGCTTGAATATGTAGTGTCCATAACCAACTGTTACAATGGTGATTTTTCAAAGGATCCATTTACAACAAAACTACAGTAGCTTAAATGAAATAATCTGTTTCGTGTTAACATAGATCAGGACTTTTTATTGCACTGTAAAGGGTTACGGACACTACACAAATAACAAGAGCTGTCCGAAGACAGCGCGCTCGACTTTCTAAGTTGCTTAGTATAAAGGGGGCATAACTCCAAATATAGTGGAGCCAGTGTCATGGGCCCTGGTAGTAAGGTAGAGGGTGTGATCGTGAATAAGTATTCCAAGTTTGGGTTGAATCCCTTTGATAGTATGGAAGTTATTGATGTTTGAAAAAACTTTAACCTTTGTTGCAACGCCAACGCTAACGCTGACGCCCGGGTGACAGTATAAGCTCTCATTTTCTTCGAAAAGTTGAGCTAACAATGCTGCCAATTATCTGATTAAAAAAATTCAGATCAATTTTTTATTTTGAAACAAGTTTAAATTCTTTTCACTTATGGCTGCAGAAACTATTCACACATCAGTTTTGATGATTCAAGTAATGAAATTTTGATATTGGAATCTTATTCTATGCCAAGAAATCTAGAAGGGTGGGTTAACCTGGTGAGACACTTTCTTTCCGAATACCTTGTTTTAGCCAATAACAAGCCATCTGATTGGCCGAGACATATGTCTCGACCAATCGGATGGATTATTGTGAAATTCTAAAGGTAAACTTGGAATCAGACTACTTGGTGAATACCACCCCTTATCTTGCATGTATGCAGATGAATGGGCTCCTATTATGGAGACTGTATAATTCTATATCACAAGCCAATAGGAACAATGAGGGGGGGGGGGGCTAAGCCCCTCCAAAGTTGGCCAAAAATGCCCAATTTTCCTTATTTTACACTGATAATTTAGGGGAAAAGCTGTAGATATGAGGTTTTGATCCTTGACGGAAGATAAATTCAGATTCTCTCACTAACTTAAATTTACAAGCACAATTTGTCTCATAAAGACAAACAAGCATGAAACAAACAACCCCTGTGAAATGCAATTCGTAAAATAATGAACATATTATGAATCTTAAGAATGTTTCATACATTACTCATTATCACTTCTTTAACACACTTCATGAAGTTTTCTGCATGAAGTATGATGATAATTGCTTCATGAAGACATTATGAAGATATTAATGATTGACAAAATCCTTAAAACCTTCATGATGAATGCAAAGGATTTATTATGAAGTTTTCATTTAAAAAAAACCATGAATAATCCTGAAACTTGTTCATGATTTTTTTCTGAATATTTTCCACTGCAATTAAAACTGGTACTTCATAAAACATTCTTGTTTTGTTGTATTAAGAATAAATCATGAACTAATCATGAATTGATAATGGATTGTGTACAGTTCATAAAATCTTCTTAAAACGTTCATGATCTCCCAGTCTAATTTATGTTCCAGTCTATGACATGTGGTTTAGAAAATAATGGAGGGAATTTTGCTTGTCTGACTATTTGTCAAGAAATATGTTTTTGTTAAGAGTTATAATTAATATTTTTAGTTATAATCAAGTGATTAAGGAGCTCACTAAATGATAAAACCAAGGAAGGCAATGTAAGTAAGTGTTCTTTAGACTAAATTTAACAAATTAAAATGTTTATTTTTTTTTACCATTCCCCACCCACATAATTATTCTGTAAAATGGATATTATTATTTTGCTTCTATAAATAGGAATCATTGATTTCTAATGGCCTGTTACTTATTACAGTTCTGAAACTACCTGTTCTACAAAAAGTTTCTTAAGTTTTGTTCTGTCAGCAACATATTTGTACAAATTGTTTTTTAGTATTTTTCATGACCTTGACGTGATTTTTTTTTCATTACTGCTTGGTTTAAGGATTTATTATGCATTTCCAACTTCATAAAAAATTCATTACTCTGTGTTTAGAGAAACCTGTATGTTTTTATGAAGTTTGTAAAGAAATATTATTCATGAATTCTTCATTGAAAAGAAGTGAACAGAAAATGGCCCATACTCATTGTTAACAGAATAATCATGATTTCTTCTTAAGATCGTATTTTTCTTGCATGAAGTCTTCATGAATTATATGATTATTTATTCATGAAGACTTCAGGCCTTTTTCTCAGAATGCAAAACTGCATGGTTTAAGGATTTATTATGCATTTCCAACTTCATGAAAAATTCGTTACTCTGTTTTTATGAAGATTTATGCAAATGGGCCATTTTCTGTTCACTTCTTCTTCATGAAGATTTCATTTTTTCCGTTCTTGAATAGCTCATGAATATCTATCAAATACTTCATGAAGAATGACAAAGCATTTCACAGGGGAAATAGCTAACTAAACACATCAAACGGGTAATATTGAAGGGAAAAACTGCTTGTTGGTATAAATGAAAGCTAAAGGTAAAATTTGTCCCATTACCACACAGTGAATCTTTTTGACTCCCCATCAGATAATGGTTTTAGAAAACATTATGGAAAATGAAGAAATTGCTTGTGACAAGCAATTTCTGCATTTACCACAATGTTTTCTTCCTAAAAAGTTGAATTAATGTGAAATTTCGTTCACTTGAAATTATTGTCTGCAACATCTTTGAATTTGGACCAGTTTAACATTTTACTGTTTGGTAATAGGTTAATATGGTGAACAGAACTAGAACTTCATCCTTACAAGGGACAGCAACACGCCTGAATCTGGCCTGTACGCTAATGGCTTACTTCTCTATTAAAAACAGATATTAGGAATGAGCAAAAACATGTGTTTAATGATAATTCAGCTAATTAATGTGATCAAGTATTACAAGACAATATTTTCAAAATAGGGGAATCTTATGGACAAGATCATTCTGTTTGTAAAATCATAGCACGGTACAATGCACCCTACATTATATTCATTGGCACTTATTAAAGTTACAGAGTGCTGCTTTTTGAAAATTGTGGATGCAACTTTTAGTAAAACTCTATTGGGTTGGGAAATCTTATTAAAATATTCTTTAAAAAGGTTATAGGTCTTGATAAATGACCTGGCAGAGCATCTCTAGCTATTAGCTAGAGATGATCTGCCAGGTCATTTATCAAGGCCTATACATACATATTACAACACAAACATTGTAAAACAAACATTTTAATCCCTGGTGCAGTTAGACAATTGAAACAAGATTTAATGTAACCCTGTCCATAATGACATTTATCAGTACAATGTCGTACATACAGATTCTTACACTTCTCTCACTGGTAACAGGACGAAACACAAAATTATGCCCTATCTATCAAAATAAGAACAAGAGGACCATGATGGTCCTATATCGCTCACCTGAACCAAAATGATATGAGCAACACTTTTGTTCAATTCAATTAATATTTATGACTTTAAGACTGAGAACGAACTTATGGTCAATAGCGTTGTGAAAATCCAACTTATACGAGATCTTATGGTGCCCAGCTGTGTCCAAGTTTTGTCTTGATTGATAAATAATTGTAGATTCTAGAGTATAAACAATGTCGAAAGCATCCGAAAAAGCAGTTTTTTCCAAATTCAAGGGCACATAACTCTTGACTTCCTGATCAGATCACACTGAAAATCGAACTCATCTGAGATCTTAATGGTCCCAATCATTGTGTCTAAGTTTTGTCTTTATTAATTAATAATTGTAGATTCTAGAGTGCAAACAAGGTCGAAAACAGCCGAAAATGGCAATTTTATCAAATTCAAGGGCACATAACTCTCATCTTTCAGGTAAGATCATACTGAAAATCAAACTAATTCAAAATATTATGGTCTCCAACATTGTGTCCAAAATTTGTCTTGATTAGTCAATAATTGTAGATTCTAGAGTGTAAACAAGGTCGAAAACAGTCAAAAACGGCAACTTTGTCAAGTTCAAGGGCACATAACTCTCGACTTTCTGATTAGATCAGACTGAAAATCAAACTCATCCAAGATCTTATGATCCAAAACATTGTGTCCAAATTTTGTCTTGATTGATTGATAATTGTAGATTCTAGAGTGTTAACAAGGTCGAAAACAGTCAAAAACGGCAATTTTGTCAAGTTCAAGGGCACATAACTCTCGACTTTCTGATCAGATCAGACTGAAAATCAAACTCATCCCAGATCTTATGGTCCCCAACATTGTGTCCAAATTTTGTCTTGATTGATTCATATTTGTAGATTCTAGAGTGTAAACAAGGTCGAAAACTGCCAAAAATGGCAATTTTGTCAAATTCAAGGGCACATAACTCTTGTCTTTCTGGTCAGATCAGACTGAAAATTGAACCCATCTGAGATCTTATGGTCTCCAACATTATGTCCAAGTTTTGTCTTGATTGATCAATAATTGTAGATCCTAGAGTGTTAACAAAGTCAAAAGTAGCTATTTTTTACGTTCAAGGGCAAATAACTCCAGACTTCCAAGTCCGATCAGGCCCATAATCGAACTCATCCGAGAACTTATGACCATACTTGCTTTGACCAAGTTTGATTAAGATTGGCCAACTTTTGTGGATGCTAGAGTGTTAACACCAAATTGTTGACAGACGGACAGACGGACAGACGGACGGACAGACAGACGGACGGACGGACGGACGACGGACATTGAGTGACCACAATAGCTCACCTTGAGCACTTCGTGCTCAGGTGAGCTAATAAAGATATAGAGAAAGGGCAACACAGAAAATGGAAAAAGTCACAAATTGCTCAAACACAAATGAATTGATAAAGAATTGATAACTTCAATAGATGCTACCACCTAATAATTATCTAAAACTGTATTCTTATTTTGAGGAACAAAATGTACAAATTTTACAGGATTCTCGGTATGTTTAAGATTACATTCATTTATATCATTTGCAGCTCTGTAAGCATGTTCTCAAGAGGAGTTTGTCATTAAATTGTCCATTTCTCAATCCAAATGGAGATTCATGGAGGCAAGTTTAGGAGTTGTACACAAGAGAAAATAAAATTATTTCAATTAACATACCACACAAGTGATCTGAATATTACATTGACATAAACTGAACTACACATTTAGGAGATTCTTTGTGGCAAGTTTAAATAAATCTCAACTGAAACTGTATAGGATTTACAAACACAAGAAACTGCTAACAGATGGATGAATGGGGCTTTAACATAATACCACCATTTGGGCGTATGAAAATGAACATGAAGCTTTCCATGTACTAACTACCTTTCAATCCTCGATCATGGCCAGGTTGTGAGGCTCCGGCTCAAACAAATTATCCCCCTCCTCGTCAAACAGGGGTGAGGGGGCATGTAGGGTCAAACCTTCCTCATAACAAAATGAGTCACTACTAAATAGGGTTTGGAATTCAAGTAACGAAAGTAAGAATGTCTTTACTATCTCTTATCTGTTTCTCTTATTTGGTTTGAAAGTTTTTAGTGTATCGCTGCTTTTCAACAAAAACCTTGTATCTACAGCTTGTTTAAAGCTGTAGATGTGAGGTTTTTGTTGAAAAGCAATGATATTAAATCTAATTACCTTTCCATCCTCAATCATGGCCGGGTTGAGAGGTTCAGGCACAAAAACATCATCGCCATCTTCGTCAAACAGGGGTGATGGCGCACGCAGGGTCCAACCTTCCTCTAGACATTTTTGTGAGGATAGCTGATAGTTGATGGTCTTCATCTGACGAGCAACTGTAATGCGAGATGTACAGTGTTAGCGTATAAAACATTGTTTATATTATTGTTAATTGGAAGTCAAAATTTTATAACAACACATCCCTTTTCAACAAAAACCTCGTAACTGCAGCTTCAAACAAGCTGCAGTTATGAGGTTCTTGATGAAAAGCAACGAACAGCTTGTCAAAGCTTCATCTGACGCACAATTGTAATAAATAACAGAATGATTCTTCATGATGCTGTCTTAATTTTAATTTTAATATTTTAAATTCAACATATAGACAATGATTCAATTAAACTTAATTAGACTTGTAGTTACAAAATAAAAACTTTATTCGAAAGAAAAAGGACATGTTTCTTTCAATCAGTTTGTTATGAAAATCTTATGATAAAAATCTGTGAAAGTTAGATTTTACAAAATGCATAATTTATCTCAAAACTATGAATATTGCTAAGAATACATAAACAAAAGTTATAACAAAAGATTTTATGGCAGTAGCTAGCTGTTTACACATACAGTTAAGGGACATAATTATTCGCCACCCTGCTGATTTTTGCATAAATATTACTAATAATTTCAGACTAAAACTGATGTTAAATCCTCATTTTCTTTCACACCACACAATATTTGGTATTATTTAAAAGTATAACTAATTGCAGACAAAGTCTGTATAAAAACTTTTTTTCAAATGGTTCAGAGACATGGTTGCTAGGCAACTTAAGAAAATCGGTGAACATTTCTGACCAGCCTCCATAACATATTGTTGCCATGGTAACATACGTTTCACTAAAGATATGATTAAATGAAAAATCAATCTACAATAGGTAAACTAATTAACTGTTATGTTTACTGCAATATCCATAAAGTTTCCTTTGAGAAACAATTGTTTGAAATTTTATTTTCGTTGCAAAAATATCAAAAATGCAAACTTAACATAGGAGTGAATGGAGCGTTGCATTTTTCTGCGGTAACTTGGTCAAATAAAATTAAAGTACTTTGTAAGTAGCCATCCAATCTCATGAAATATTTGTCACTTTTATATCTAGTATGTTGTGCATATTTGCATTTGCTTAGTTATCAAAAAAGTCACTATCTGTTGCCATGGCAACGGATTTTCGGAGGATTGGCAGAAATTTTCACTCATTTACTTATGTTGCCTAGCAACCGTGTCTTTGAGACATTCCAAAAGAAATTTCAAGCAGACTTTATCCGGTAATGATTATACTTTTGAGTCATATCTAAGATTTTCTGCTACGTGAAAGAATAAAGGTTCTGTGACAGTTTTAGTCCAGAAAATTACTCAATTTTTCAATGAAAAATAGGTGGGTGGCGAATAATTATGTCCCATGAGTGTATATGAACAATTTGGAGTTTTAAGAAAAGTTCTTTAATGTAAAGATTAATAACATAATTAGGAATTCATTGATTTGTGATATGGGCAGGTTTAAAAAAAATGTGACCAAAGTGTGACATTTAAATGTTACGAATAACAGCTAATTTTACAGAATATCATCCAGATTTCTTAATTAGGGTGGCTAAAAACTATTCTAAATGGTTAAGCAGTGCCCAAATTATATTTTAAATTCATGTTCACTACTTTTTAGCTAAAATTGTGTGCAAAATCTTGCAAAATGACAACAAAAAAGTGTTTCACTCCTGACAGCATATATATTGCACAATATGAGAAATTGTAACCCACGAATCACTAAAAATTAGAGTGCAGAATGCCCGCAATGTTGATGGCTTTCTAAAAGAATTTGAGTGGTAGATTTCTGGCTGAATAGACAAAAATGAGAACACATTTTGAAAAGTAAAAGTGTTTCACTCCTGACATAAAATTCAGAGGGGTATTGTTAAAAACAGACTCCACATCCTAATCCAATGAAGATAAGATGAAAAAGTAATTTTAAGATGATGAGGCACATGTTGTTTTATGAACTACAAGTGCTTATTGTAGTATCCTGTCACTGTCTTTTATTTACCACAGCTTAGAAAATTGGTAAAAGTCTTAAGTGTCACACAAAAACGTTTCACTCCTGACATTTTTGACATGTTTTAATGACATATCTTTTTTATTTGTGAAGCGATTTCTTTTAAACTTAATACCCAGTATATAGACACAATAACACATCTTTTTAGCTTTGATTGGGTTGAATATGTTTCTCTGTAAAAGCTGTGGCATGTAAAAAGTGAATGGTCACATTTTTTTTAACCTTGCCCATATCCTACTATTTCTAAAGGTCAAAGTATGCAAATTATAATGATGAAAAAAGTCGGAAAGTTTCTTATACACATTTTAATCTTCTGTAATTTGTTATTGAAGTGCAAAAATTGTGCTAAAAACCTTTGTGATTTGGGATAAAAACAAATTATTTGTAGTCATGCATTTGCTGAAAAATGAAACATGCAAAAATAAGTGATGATGGAGTGTTAGAATCAGTATTAGTATAGGATGCTAGTTCTCTGTAAATCTGCAATTAACCCTTTCCAAAACAATTAAATTTCGGGGTGATTCAATTCAAAAGATGCTGCAGCCGACATGAATGATGCTAATAAAGATATTATTTGTGTGAAATAAAGCCAGGAAAATATTGAGGCAATAGGAGAAAATGCTGGTTATCAGCATTTTCTTCTTTTGCTTCAATGTTTTCCTAAGTCTTTTCAATACGGGACGTTAAAACCAGGTCTTGTTTGGGAAAAGTTCAACAAATATTAGGCAGCTTTAATTTGAATAGATGAATATATAAACCTATAGCACGCAAACATGTGAATTGACTATTTTTACTGAATATCAACAGCTAAAGCTGTGAAACTTAAAAGTTTTTTTTTTATCTTTTTTAAATCTTTTGTGCCTTTTCTTTAACATAGAGTAAGATAATTATAATATGATAATTCTACTATTCTTACTTGGCCATGATGGTCAGGATATTGTCCTTAATAAATATTCAATGGAAAACAATGAGAGCAACCACATGGGTACATTAAACCAATGTCTCACAAAGTGAGTGCCAACTAATGCAAGGGGCAAATTGGTATAAATCACCATGTTTTGGAAAAATTATTTCAGATTCTCTATGACATTGTTTTTTGGGGTTTTTTGAAAACTTTGATCTTAATCTTTACACACTTCAATACTTTTGTGTTAGCCCTTTGACATGCCGTCTTTCAATTTTTTACCATGGCTTATTCCCCATCACTTTTGCATACCAGTACTTGCAATAATTTAACACTACAAGTTCCCATCCTTACCTTGGTCAAATTCCCTACATTCCTGTAGAAAAGTGGCTGCATATTGAGCCGCCCTATAAGCATCACACTGTTTAGAATGTTTAACCTCATACTCTACTTGCCCCTCCCTCTTCTTATCGGGATCGAGCACCCCTCCCAGTTGTAGGACCCGGGACTGGAACCTTTGCATGATGTTGGGGCGTATTGAGGGCAACATGGACCCAGGACAACCCGGAAAACATTCATATTCAATCTCCTCGGGGTCAACCGTGACCGTAGATATGGCGTCTTTACTTACTAAAGTTGACACATTTGCTGGAAGACCCAAGTTATACAGCTTAACATTCTATTTTCATTTGTCATTAAAAAACCTGCATTCTTAAGCCTCTCTTACAATCGGTCGTACGAGCTCCTGCGTGCAGTCTGCTTCTAAAACGTATCTTTAGTAGTGAGGTGCAGGCACGTGCAACATACGATTTTGGTGGACGCAACCACAACGCAGACTGCACGTAGCAAAGAATTGATCAGACAATTCTTTACTACGACCATTCTGCGTCTTTTAGAAGACCAGGAACAAGCAAGACAGAAGTACGGAGCACTTATGACAGGCGTGCGTGAGACGCAGCGAACGATATACTGAAATTCCAGAAAATTCACAAAGAATGCATACTTTTCTCGAAAGAGATTCATACTTTTGGCCTGCTTTGAATGTACATATTTTGAGGCGCTCTTACAATCCGTCATGCATCTTTATAAATTGTGCGATTTTGCAGAGTTTTAAAACATACAATTTAAAAAGACGCACAACAGGATGTAAGAGAGGCTTTAGACTGGTAATATTTCAAAACTGTTACCACTAGAATAGACCGAAGAGGCAGCAGTATAACAACAGTTTCTAACCACAAGCAACAAGAAAGTAACAAGAACAACTTATTTTTGACTAAACAAAAAATTCTATACATAGCAAAGCTTCATACACAATTAATAGAGAGAAGGAAAATTATTATCAGATCTACTTTTCTTACCAGATTTGAAAATAAAAGCAGTCAAATCCAGAAAGAAGCACTTCACGCTACAGAGAACTTTCTAAGTTACAATTAAGTACCAGATTTTATACATATTTTCATTCAAAGTTGTACCTTTCCAGTCCTTGAAGAATTTATGTTGGGAACAGATGTACTGTATGTAGCTAATTAGGCAATGTGTAAGAAAGCAACAATGTTAATAAGTAGGACTTGGGATAACTTTAAATTCTTTGTGAGACACTTCAAAATGTGCATTGGCTGATTAAAAGACATATTAAGTAATAATCTA
This sequence comes from Fragum sueziense, assembly GCA_963680895.1. Classification (NCBI taxonomy): domain Eukaryota; kingdom Metazoa; phylum Mollusca; class Bivalvia; order Cardiida; family Cardiidae; genus Fragum; species Fragum sueziense. Next base: position 30,843,707 of record OY804606.1, on the reverse strand, counting down.
AATGTGCAAGTGAAAAACATTCAATTAGATAAAACTATAGTCTGGTTTCTATATTTTGGCACATGTTTACCATTCTTATAGATGTAAACATTGGAGTAAGTGATCCTAATTTTCAATACAATTTTGGATGTGATGGTTTGAATCAACTGCAAGATTCAAACCATCCCATGCAAAATTAATTTGGAGTTCAATATTGTGTTGTTTACATAAAAAAGTTTTGTAAACATGTGCAAAAATATTGAAGCAGGACTATAGATCTATGCACCTGAAATATGAGAAAACAGTGGATGTTTAGTTTTGGATGCGATGATCAAGCATGATGTGATCAGTGAGCGCCATGTTCACAACTCTAACTGATAAGAAGGAGTGATGGAAATCTGTTTTACCTAATGTTGTAGGTACTCATTTGAATCTAACAGATTTGCATGGCAATTCTAAGGAATACTCACATTTTACGGTTGGATGTTTTTATCAATAAATTTCTTTTAAAATGCCATCAGTTGCCAATAGGGAAGACTAGGTAATGTGCCAGCTCTACATGCAACCCTTCCCAAAATGAGAAATTTCGACTGTTCAAATTTGAATTATGTCAAATGACAATTATAAGATTTACATACAATGAAACAAAAATATTGAGGTAAAAGGAGACAATTTTGCCTCAATATTTTTCCAAACTTGAACAATAAGGATTGTCAAAATAAGGTCTTGTTTTGGAAAGAATTGAAAAGCCTTTAGAATATTTTTTTTCCATTATTAAAAATCATTATCACTCCATCTTATCAATAGCTGTATGTGAGTGTGTATATGTGTTCAAACATAAGAACCAACAAGTCGTACATGCAGCACTACCCTCTAGAAATGATAGAGTCTGCTGCTGGGTGTTCATGTTTCTCTTTGGTGTACTGGTGCTCGTACCTCCACCCACTTAAAACATAACACAGAAACACATATACACAACATATAGATGAACATGTAACACAACAAGAGGACCATGATGGTCCTTAATCACTCACCTGCACCTAGATAGAATGAAAGTCCCAATGTCAAGTTCAAGAGCACATAATTTAAAATGCAAGATCATGATCCAGCTGAAAACTACTTTCATAATCTTGAATGATCAATATTTGTAGCTGTTACAGTAAAAACAAAGTGGAAGAAAACAACAATTTTGTCACAGTAAAGGGCACATAACTCTGTTCTGATAAAGATATTCTCATCAACATTATGTCCAAGTTTTTTTTATTGGTTATATATTTATTGCTGTTTGAGAGAAAACAAAGTCGAAAACGGCAATTTTGTAACCCTCAAGGGCACACAACTCTGTTTTTTTAGTCCAATCAATCTGACAAATTAAAACATTTAAAATATTATGATCACCAACATTGTGTCCGAGTTGTGTCTTGATTGGTCCATATTTGTTTGTTAGAGAGAAAATAAAGTCGAAAACGTAATTTTATGAAATTAAAGGGTCAATAACTCTTGTTTTTCTGGCCAAATCAAGCTGAAAATTTTACCCATTAAGGATCTTATAGTCACTAACATTGTGGCCAAGTTTTGTCTTGATTAGTCAATAAATGTAGATGCTACAGTGTAAACAAAGTCTAAAACAGCAATTTTGTCAAATTCAAGGGCACATAACTCCAGACTTCCTGCTCCTATCACATTGAAAATCGAACTAATCCAAGATTTTATAGTTACCAACATTGTGGAAAAATTTTGTCTTGATTGGTCAATATTTATAGATGCTACAGTGGTAACTAAGTTTGGTTAAGATTGGTCAATATTTGTAGATACTAGAGTGGTAACAAAGTCAAAACAAGAGGGCCAAGATGGCCCTGTATCGCTCCACTGGCTTTTGGACATTTAGACTACGAACTTCTTCAAGGAATACAATAGAGGTCTGTTTAAAGAAGATTCATGCTACACCAGAATGAAATCCAATAAGTGATTAAGGAGCAGAAATGTTTTTAAAATTTTCTTAAAATTACACTGTTTCATATAGCGAAAATAAGCCTAGCCTACAACAGCCAAGCTTTTCATCCGATCGTGAAGGAATTTGGAAGAGATTCATGCAAGGAAGATTCCTGTGAAGTTTGGTTGAAATTGGTCCAGTAGTTTGAGAAAAAGATTGTTTAACAATTTTTCGAAAATTCAATTTAATTAAATTTATAAAAAATTTAAGTTCTACACAGTAATGATTTTTAAAAGGAATTTAGAGGAGATAAATGCAAGGAAGGTTCGTGTGAAGTTTGGTTAAAATTGGTCAAGTAGTTTTGGAAAAGAAGATTTTTCGAAAATTTAATTTTTATTAATCAAAATTTAAGTTCTACATAGAATTTATTTATATTTCCTTTTTGAGAGAATTAAGAAGAGATTAATGCAAGGAATATTTCTGTAAAGTTTGGTTGAAATTGGTCATGTAGTTTTGGAGGAGAAGAATTTTTAAAGATTTTTGAAAATTTAATTTAACCCATTACCAGACGGCAAAATTTTAGGCTGTCCCAAATTCAAAGGTGCTGCAGACGAAATTTTGAAGTGAATGAAATATAACTTTTTTATTCTTTTATTGTAGAAAAATATTGTGGTAAATGAAGAGATTGCTTGTCACAAGCAATTTCTTCATTTTCCACAATGTTTTCCAAAGCCATTGTATGGTAGGGAGTCAAAAAGAGTCATTGTGTGGTAATGGGTTAACTAAATTAATTACAATTTAAGTTCTACATAGAATTTATTTTTTTGAAGGAATTATGAAGAGATTAATGCAAGGAACATTTCTGTAAAGTTTGGTTGAAATTTGTCAAGTTGTTTTGGAAAAGAATTTTTTTTTAATTTTTTTCGAAAATTTAAATCAATTAAATTATTTAAAATTCAAGTTATGCGCAGATTTTATTCTTTTGTAAGAACTTAGTAGAGATTCATGCAAGGAAGATTTCTGTGAAGTTTGGTTGAAATTGGTCCTGTAGTTTTGGAGAAGAAGAATTTTTAAAGATTTTTCGAAAATTTAAATCAATTAAATCATTTAAAATTCAAGTTCTGCGCGGATTTTATTCTTTTGTAAGAACTTAGTAGAGATTCATGCAAGGAAGATTTCTCTGAAGTTTGGTTGAAATTGGTCATGTAGTTTATGAGAAGAATTTTTAAAGATTTTTCGAAAATTTAAATCAATTAAATTAATTAAAATTAAAATTCTGCATAGATTTTATTCTTTTGAAGGAAATTGGTAGAGATTCATGCAAGGATGATTTGTGTGAACTTTGGTTGAAATTGGTCCAGCAGTTTTGGAGAAGAAGAATTTATAAAGATTTTTCGAAAATTTAAATCAATTAAATTAATTGAAATTCAAGTTCTGCTCGGATTTTATTCTTTTGAAGGAATTTGGTAGAGATTCATGCAAGGAAGATTTCTGTGAAGTTTGGTTGAAATTGGTCCAGTAGTTTTGGAGAAGAAGAATTTTTAAAGATTTTTCGAAAAATTTAATTCAATTAAATTAATTAAAATTCAAGTTCTGCATAGACTTTATTCTTTTGAAGGAATTTGGTAGATATTCATGCAAGGAAGATTTCTGTGAAGTTTGGTTGAAATTGGTACAGTAGTTTTGGAGAAGAGATTTTTTAAAGATTCTTCGAAAATTTAAATTAATTAATTCAATTAAAATTCAAGTTCTAAACGGAATTTAATTTTTTGAAGGAATTTAGAAAAGGTTCATGCAAGGAAGATTCCTGTGAAGTTTGGTTGAAATTGGTCCAGTAGTTTTGGAGAAGAAGATGTTTAAAGAAAAAGTTGACGCACGGACGCACGCACGCACGGACGGACGCACGACGGACACAGGGCCATGACATAAGCCCCGCTGGCCTTCGGCCAGTGGAGCTAACTAGCCATTTTTGACGTTCAAGGGCACATAACTCCGGAATTCCTTGTCCAATCTGACTCAAAATCGAACTCAAGCGAGAACTTATGGTCATACATGTTTTGACCAAGATTGGTTAAGATTGGTCAATATTTGTAGATACTAGAGTGGTAACAAAGTCAAAACTAGCCATTTTTGACGTTCAAGGGCACATTACTCTGGACTTCCTGGTCCGATCTGACTCAAAATCAAACTCATCCGAGAACTTATGGTCATACATGTTTTGACTAAGTTTGGTCAAGATTGGTCAATATTTGTGGATGCTAGAGTGGTAACAACAAATTGTGGACAGACGGACAGACGGACGGACAGACGGACGGACGACGGACAAAAAGCGATCACAATAGCTCACCTTGAGCACTTCGTGCTCAGGTGAGCTAACAATACACATAGTAACATATAATGTCTTACATTATACTAATGCTTTTCAACAAAAATCTCGTAAACTGCAGCTTGTTTTAAGCTGCAGTTACGAGATTTTTGTTGAAAAGCAGCAATATAATGAACATAAAATTGACAGATCGCTATCATTGCTAATATCAAAGAGCAATGATATTTGTTCGATCAAACATAAGAACCAGCAATTCGTACATGCAGCACTACCCTCTAGAAATGACAGAGTCTGCTGCTGGGTGTTCAGGTTTCTCTTTGGTGTACTGGTGCTCGTACCTCCACCCACTTAAAACATAACACAGAAATGTACACAACATATAGATGTACATACACAACAATACACATAGTAACATATAATGTGTTACCTTATACCAACGCTTTTCAACAAAAATCTCGTAAACTGCAGCTTGCTTTAAGCTGCAGTTACGAGATTTCTGTTGAAAAGCAGCAATATAATGAACATAAGATTAACAGATTGCTATTTTTGCTAATATCAAAGAGAAATAGTGTGTTCGATCAAACATAAGAACCAACAAGCCATACATGCAGCACTACCCTCTAGAAATGATAGAGTCTGCTGCTGGGTGTTCATGTTTCTCTTTGGTGTACTGGTGCTCGTACCTCCACCCACTTAAAACATAACACAGAAACACATATACACAACATATAGATGTACATACACAAACAATACACATAGTAACAGAATGTGTTACATATATTCAGACATTGAACCGTTCATGCATAGGTTTTCACCATATGCATGTACTCTTTAGGAAACATGATAGCATAGACATATTGTGTTAAGACACAGACTGGACATCCAAACATTCATGCATAGATTATTGACATTCAGAAATTGTAACAGATACACATAACGAACATTAAATTTAACCCTTTCCCAAACAAGACCTGGTTTTGACGTCCCTTATAGAAAAGGATTGGGAAAACATTGAGACAAAAGAAGAAACTGCTGATAACCAGCAATTTCTCCTTTTGTCTCAATATTTTCTGTGCCATATTTTACACAAATCCAATCTTTAATAACACCCATTTTGTCATTTGTGGCAGTTTTTGAAGTAGATCACCCTAAAATTGTGCTTTTTGAAAAAGGTTAATTGACAGATCTCTATCTATGCCAATAATATTCTCTGAGTTTATTGTCAAAGCTAAGGACATTTGTGAAAAGTGATTTTTCACAAAAGTTCTTAAGCTTTGACAAGACATTGATATTTTAAATTAAATTTAGGAACAAGGTGTCAAACTGTCACAAGATACGCCCGTAACACTGCTTTATGTCAACAGGGGGGCGGGTTGGTAAAAGTTTCATGGTCCTAGCTATTATACTTTTCGAGATATGCCCTGGACGATTCAAGTATGAAAACAACAAAGGGCAATAACTCAAAATATAGGCTAGGTAGAGTTCAAATTCTTGTGCACTGCACTCCTCGTTAGTGAGATCTATACACCCATGAAGTTTCATGATCCTAGCTATAATACTTTTAGAGATATACTCCGGACAAGATTCAAGTATGAAAAACAACAAAGGGCAATAACTCAAAAAATAAGCCAGGTAGAGTTATGGTTCTTGTGCACTGCACTCCTCCTTGGTGAGATCTATACACCCATGAAGTTTCATGATCCTAGCTATTATACTTTTAGAGATATACTCCGGACAAGATTCAAGTATGAAAAACAACAAAGGGCAATAACTCAAAAAATAAGCCAGGTAGAGTTATGGTTCTTGTGCACTGCACTCCCCCTTGGTGAGATCTATACACCCATGAAGTTTCATGATCCTAGCTATTACACTTTTAGAGATATACTCCGGACAAGATTCAAGTATGAAAAACAACAAAGGGCAATAACTCAAAAAATAAGTCAGGTAGAGTTATGGTTCTTGTACACTGCACTCCCCCTTGGTGAGATCTATACACCCATGAAGTTTCATGATCCTAGCTATTATACTTTTAGAGATATACTCCGGACAAGATTCAAGTATGAAAAACAACAAAGGGCAATAACTCAAAAAATAAGTTAGGTAGAGTTATGGTTCTTGTGCACTGCACTCCCCCTTGGTGAGATCTATACACCCATGAAGTTTCATGATCCTAGCTATTATACTTTTAGAGATATACTCCGGACAAGATTCAAGTATGAAAAACAACAAAGGGCAATAACTAAAAAAATAAGCCAGGTAGAGTTATGGTTCTTGTACACTGCATTCCCCCTTGGTGAGATCTATACACCCATGAAGTTTCATGATCCTAGCTATTATACTTTTAGAGATATACTTCAGACAAGATACAAGTTTGAAAAACAACAAAGGGCAATAACTCAAAAAATAAGCCAGGTAGAATTATGGTTCTTGTGCACTGCACTCCGTAATGATGAGAAGAATATAACTGCCAAGTTTAAAGTCAATCGGACTTAAGGTGACAGAGTTATGCTCCGGACAAAGAAGTGGACGCCGCCGGACGCCCGGACGCCGGACGTCACGGGTGATCCCATAATACGTCCCGTCTTCGACGGGCGTATAAAAATGCATGTTTGTTGACAAAAAGTAAAGGAAAATATATCATGTGATTACCATAAAAGAGCAATAATGTTAACACAGTCTATTACACTTCCAATATGTTTTCATACAAATTTTTTAAGGCAGAAAAGATAATCTATTTGACAGACAATAAACGCCTTATAATAATGAATAACAATTCAAGAAAGTAACAAATTAATTCAATCGGTCGGTGAAATACAGATTGCCTTGTCAAGAGATACATATCCTGAAAATCCTTACTAAACTTACATGTACCACCTAATGATTTATTTTCATCTTTTAATTAAGAAATTGATTTGTAATTATTTTTAGAACCAGTATGAGTGAGATCAATTTTATGACTACTGAAAAACGATTTACAACACCATGCTCACTGACAACATCAAAAATAAAGGAAAATGTTAAGCTGCATGAAATAAAACTCGCCTTATATAGAGAACTGAAATGAAGAGTAGAAAGAGAAAATCAAGCTAGATCTCATACAATAGGGAGAATCACGTGATTGACAATGGTATTTAACACGAAAAAATGGCAACGAAATGACCGCTTCGGCGTGAAAATTCAAACTTTAGAAAGGTATGTATTAAATCTACGTAGTCTTTCAGACAAGCCACCTATCCTAAAGTACCCGCTATTGTCTAAGGTTTCCACAGATACCCAACTTTCCCTTATCCGTTTGCTGTATTTTGAGAACACTCAAAGAATATTTCGGAAATTGCGAAAATTTTGGACATATGTTAAGCACGTCGCATCATATTTACAGCTTTATTCCTAACCAAAGATCTCTCTTTTCACACCGTATATTTCTAGACCCTTTTTTATCGAAGACATTTCATTCTAGCCCATTTACATGGCCCGTGTTGTCTTTGTTAAGCGTGTTTACGAAAAAGACGTTAAACATACGTACAATGCTGTAGTGTTTGGCACGCCGAGTTCTTGTGAGTGTGATGTTAAACACGCACATAGCTACTCGTGTACTAGGAAAGCCACGGGTATTGGACAAATTGGTTGTTTATACATGACCCAATCTGATTGATATCTGGTGTTAACTTACGGTAACATATGAAAGACATCACAAGGGGTAATCTTTTACGAACTAAGAAAAAAAAACGAAATCGGCTATGATTGCTCTAACTAATCAAATCATTTGTTATATATAATTTCCATGACAAATTCGTGCGATTTCCATGACAAGCCCTTATTTAAACAAAAATTTACCAAAATCCCTAAGAGTCCAACTATCTAGAATCCGAACATCTTCACATAGCTTAAGAATAGAAACCAGCCGTTACGGAAATAACAGAATCCCAAGATCCGAACGAATATGTCAATGTTGTGACTCAGGTCTTGTAGAAGATGAATTTCATTTTATTTTAGAATGTAGAGCATTTTCGGAATTACGAGTTAAATATCTAAAACCTTTTTATTTCAAAAAACCTAGCACCTATAAATTAACATTATTAATAGATAATCCAAAAAGACAAATTCTTATAGGACTGTGTAAGTTTATCAGATGTGCGCTTAAACTAGGCAATAACATACTACACGTTTAATTGTCATGTAGAAAATATTTGAAATTATTAATTATTTTCTAATGACATGTACATTTATCATTATTTGTTATCATGTACTAATACACTAATTATATATCGAACTATTTTCTGAAATTGAACGTTTGAATACAAAGTACATGTTTTGGAATTTACATCTTAACCCACTCTCCGTGAACTTTCTGAAATGTGTTTAGTGGGAAGAATTAAGAATCATAATTCTGGTAAAGATAGAATCTTATAAAATTTATACATCTGTACAACTATATATGCATTGGAAAATCAAACGTACAAAGTCAGTTACTACTAACATCAATACTTTATATCTATATTTTGCTACCGAAAGTTACTTTATATTTGGAAATTGTTTTATATATGACGAGATACATGTATTTGTATAAGTCAATAAAATCTATCTATCTATCATGACAATTTCATGCAGATACAATAATTCTGAACTGAAATGTGATGTCCTCGTTAACCCTTCTGGAAACCGGGATATAGACTCTTTGGTGAAAGGTTTATACAACTAGAAAGACCTGAAGGTCTTGAGTCGCTCCACAGGCCTGAGCTTCATTTAATATTTAATCCAAATTTTGATTAGAATGTTCAATACCTGTGGTTCTTAGAGCAAGAAGAATGTAAAACTAAATGTTTGCTACTTGGGAAAGGGTTGAAGGAAATTCCAGCTTAGGTCCATATCAGCAATGAATATTTTCCTTCTTCCAAACAGATCTAAATTTGTTTATCAATTACTCCTTAATATCCTACGTTTCTAACCAGATAATTGCCATTTCGGAAAGGGTTAAATGAAATGGGAGATAATTCCAGTTTAGGATGATACTATTAATGATTTGGTTTTATTGGGGTTTTATGCTGTTTTCAACTTCTATGGCGATACTAGTAATGAAAATCTTCCTTGTGCCAAATAGATCTAAATTTACTTATGAACTGTAGATCTTCCTAAATATACCATATTACTAATAAATGTTTTGCCATTTGGGAAAGGGTGAAATTCCATTCTGCACTACCAAATACACCCCTTAATAACCTCTAAGCAGAGCTCCAGATAAGAGGGAGTGATGACTTTTCAAACTGCAATTTACAATTCTGTTATTGTTCATCAAACTCTATGTTGTGGGTACTCATTTGTATCGTCTCGTCGAGATGATTCAAATGAGTACCCACAACATAGAGTTTGGAATTGAAATAATGAAGTTATAATGTCTAGCCCCACTTATCTGAAGCCCTGTCTAAGAGATAATTATATACTGCAATCAGTACCTCTCACTAACCATAAACCTGTAACCCTTTCACCCATTTCACACTTTACTCATTTTTAGCATTAGCTTCATATCATTATCCCTATAAATGAGCACATAACTCAGGAAGTAAAATTCCGATAAAGCTGAAATATACACACAATCAAGATCTACCAGCCACCAACATTCTGCACAAGTTTTGTCATCATTTGTCAATATTCCAAGTTGTTACGGTAAAAATGTCATTTTTGACATGCAAGGGCAGATAACTCCAAACTTTCTGGCTCAATCATAACTATTTGAAGGAATCTGAAAGAGGGTCACCTAAGAATCATTCCTGTGAGGTTTGGTTGAAATCCATCCAGTACTTTATGAGAAGAAGATTTTTAAAGAAAAAAGTTGACGACCGGACGCACGCACGCACGCACGCACGCACGCACGCACGACGGACACAGCGCCATGACAATAGCTCGCTGGCCTGAAAGGCCAGTGGAGCTAAAAATTATGAGTGGTCCGAAGAGTCAGGGTGATACTGTCATGAAGGTTTGTGGGTGTGATCAGTACTCTGCCAGATCTGCAGATATTAATTTTGCCGTTTCAAATCCAAAGATTATCCGATCATTTAATCCGTATGATATCACCGGAGACAGAAAACCAGGTAGAGATGGAGGCATTATGTCAGGTTTGGCGAAGAATCTTCAAGGGAAATCAGCGTGTCTGACGTTCGATGGAAAAGAATAAAATAAACCGGGGTTACAATTGTAATTAACGGAAGATTTTGGAGATGTGGATCTATAAGATTTTACAATAACAGCAACGAATTACCTTTATTTGTAAGTAATTACGTCACGGTTAACTGGATAGAATTGAATCATTTTCTATCATATCATTGTATTCCATGTGCAATTGACACATTCTTATATCGACAGTGTAAAGTGCACCAAACCTTGCTGAAACTGTATTTTGTCACTTTCAGATGTGCATTTGCCCAATAATGTTCCAGACTTTAACTGGGCATTGTTCAGATGTTCAAAAAATTTCAATCCACAAAATATACCTCCGTAAGCCAGATGATAAAGACCTTCTACAATGCAACATCTTTAATGCTTGTGACTTGGCAAAAAAGGGAAATGTCGTTCAATACTACTAAATGCAAAACCCTATATTTCGGAAATGAAAGCAAAAACCAATACTTCATAAAAAGCACAGACGGTTCCATAAATGAGATTCAAAATGTTGACAAAGAAAAAGATCTAGGTATCATTTTTTACTCCAAACTTACTTTTCAGAGCCATGTTAATACCAATTTGAAAGTAAACGTTGCATATAGAAATATGGTAATTATAATGAAATCTTTCACTAATGTAGATAAGAAGATGTTTTTTTGCAATTATACATGTCAATGGTGGTACGTCCACAATTAGAGTATGGCTTAGTAATTTGGAGTCCTAGATACAAAAAGGATGCTATTTGCAATAAAAAATGTCCATAGACGGGCTACGAGAATGGTAAAAGAACTGCAAAACAAATCATATACTGAAAGGAAAGAGCAGACCTAATCCAGATGTATCGGCTTATTAACAAAATAGATAAGACAAACAAAAACACAAAGAAAAGAAAGTTTCACTATGGGAAACAATTTAAAACTATTCGAAACAAGGCCTAGAACAGACTGTAGGAAAACTGCTTTCAGTGTTAGGGCTACAAAAATTGGAGTGGTCTTCCAAATGAGGCGGTACAGGCACCCTCCATCAATGTATTTAAAGCTACGCTTAATAAAATAGGGAAACCAATCAATAAATTTGAAGCCAAATGCTATAAAAGTAACTAAGTAAAATGACTACAAGACAGAGCAGTACAATATGAAACATAAGAATCACTTTACTATAAATATGAAACAAAAGAAGCATTTTACTATAACCATTACTATATAATTATAATCCTGGCAACTGAATAAAAATAAAGGGGAGGACAGGAAAGCGATGGACTGCCATATTTCCTGATTCAAACCATTCAAATGTAAAATTAAAGCCATAACAGATTTATAAGAATAGTAATAATAATAAAAGTAATTCTGTATTTTCATACATGCAAGAATGAATAAGAGAAAAAGTTACAGTTGTTATTATTACTATAGGCAGGGCCAAAATACGAATGAATAATTGATTATAATAAAACGTCACTATATTCAATTTAATCAATAATTTCCTAAGTAATATTCATAATTATAGGGAAAAGGCGGGGCATATAAATTAAATGATTACCATTTTTGGTAAACATCAAAGGTTTTAAAAGTTTATTTTTTTATTGTACATAATGCAAGTTTCTATCTTTTAAAATCAAAACCATCTTTTACCAAATTAAAGTTAAAAAATATAAATTTTTAGTATAGTTGAGTCAATATTATGCTTAAAGAATCGAAGAAAATGCTTACAAAAATAAGTGTACAAGTTAGCTTTCAATTAGTAAACGTAATGAAGAGTGTTGTGCGAAAAGTGTAAGCAAAGTGAAGTAAACATATATGTTGATAAGATATTGTATGATAAACTTGTGAGGAACTATTGACCGAAAATGAAACCGGAAGTCCTATAAAATAAACACTAATCAACGGGGAAAACGTATAAAAAAGGGCATAAAAAACATAGAAATGCTAAATGTGATCAGACAATCACATCTGGCTTCTATAACTGTATTAACTGTATTAAAAAAAACCCAAATAAGTCAGCACATTCTACACAACTATGTAAACTTGCATGTTTAACACCACACTCACAAGAACTCGGCGTGCCAAACACTACAGCATTGTACGTGTGTTTAACATCTTTTTCGTAAAAACGCTTAACAAAGTCAACACGGACCTTGTAAATGGGCTAGAATGAAATATTGTTGCGAGCCAGCGGTCGGTCGAAGATGTACAGATGGGGAAAAGGGATAGGGTTGGACTCCAGATAATTAAATTAATTGAATAAAGAAAACAAAAAAATAAAGTGTTTGACTTCTTAATATAATTTAGACCTTTGTAGATCTAATGATAAAGTTACATGAAAATAATACAACAATCCCTAACAATGAATAATTTCCTTAAAAGATGACACAAATAAAAGCCGATGTTCGGAAAACCCTTAATAAATCTAGAATTTTGTCCAAGAATTAAGTTCCAAAAATTTGTCAGGTGTGAAGCCGTTAAAGAAATGAGTGGTGTGAAACCACTGCCTTAAAACGTAAATAAAATTACCTTAATCAATGAATTAAACAAACGTAAAATTTCCTATTTAGTCCTACTCAAAATAAAAGCAAAAATAAAGAATTCTAACTAAAAATAAAATAAAAAATAAAGAAAAATTAATAACGGAAGTGCTTCCGAAAAAAATCAAGTCTGGAGTCAAATTTCTAAGTCCGAACATGGGCTTTTATACTGTGGTTTCTAACAATTTTTCTTGTGGGATTTCCAACAGATTTCCAACAAAATAATTTGTTGGAAATTCGTCACACAAAAAATCTTGTTGGAAAATATTACTACGCGAAGTGCTGTAGGTACTTGATAACGAGTTTTGACGACTTATAACCTACGTAAGACAAACTATGATAAATATTGAACAATAATATGTGTCATCTTTACCTAGAATAAGGATTATAAAATGCAGTTGTGTAATATTTGTTTTTCGAATGTGGCGCTATTTTCTCGGGTGAGATAGAATCGATGAGTCGGTAAATGACGTCATCAATTCTATCACGTGGAGCAATAAACTAGAAGACCTGAAGGTCTTGAGTCGCTCCACAGGCCTGAATTTCATGTAATATTTAATCCAAGTTTTGATTAGATTGTTCAATGCTTGTGTTTCATAGAGCAAAAAGAAAGTTACAAAACTAGATTGTTCAAAATGTGTGGTTCTTGAAGCAAAGAAAAGTAAAACTATAATGTTTGCCATTTGAGAAAGGGTAAAAGGAAATTGGAGAACATTCCAGCTTAGGATGATACTAGCAATTAAAATTTTCCTTCTTCCAAACAGATCTAAATTAACAGATAATTGATTACTCCAAAATATTTCATATTTCTAAAAATAAATTTTGAGCTAAAAATAGATTTTGAGCTAAAAATAGATTTGGGGAAAAACCCTATTCCAAAATTAATGCAAACCTGAATTTCTTGTAATATCAATTAAGTCCAACTTTTGACTAGATTTTTCAATACTTGTTGCTCTTAATAAATAGAAATAAATAGTAAATAGAAAGCTGAAAATGCATTCATATAAGATCTATTGATTACCAAGCTTTGTCTTTGTTAGAGCGAGTTTGGCTGTTAGAGTGAAAACAAATAGCAAATTTGTCAAATTGAAAGGCATATAACTGAGGATTTTATATTCCTATCTAGCTAAGAATCACACTAAAGCAAGATCTTATCGTCACCTATATCTTGTTTAAGTTTTGACCTGATTGTTCAATATTTGTAGATGTAAAGAGTGTAAAATCAAAGTCGAAAACAACAATTTTGTCAAATTCAAGGGCAGATAAATCATGACTTAAGATTCCTGTGAAGCTGAAAATTATACCCATGCAAGATCTTATGGCCAGTAAGATAACATGAAAGTTTCATGTTGATTGGTGAATATTTATGGTTGTTTGAGTAAAAATAAGGTCAAAAATGGTGATTTTGCCAATTTCAAGGGCACATAACTCAAGACATAATATTCAGATCAAGCTGAAAATTGCACTAAAGCAAGATCTTATCAGCAACAACATTCTGACCAAGTTTTGTCTTGATTGATCAATATGTGTAGTGGCTAGAGTGAAAACAAAGTCAAAACAGCCATTTTTAATTCAAGGGCAGATAACTCCAGATTTTCTGGTTCAATCAGAATAAATTGAAGGAATCTGAGAGAGGACCACCTGAGGATCATTCCTGTGAAGTTTGATTGAAATCCATCCAGTAGTTTCTGAGGAGAAGATTTTTAAAGAAAAAGTTGACGACCGGACGGACGGACGGACGCACGCACGCACGGACGCACGCACGACGGACACAGCGCCATGACAATAGCCCGCTGGCCTGAAGGCCAGTGGAGCTAAAAATCAAAACAAACATGGCTGCCGCGCGTGACAATTAATTATGTCAAATCTTCGAAGAGCCGATATTACACAAACTTATACGCTACACAGTTCTAATATGACGACGAGGTGAGTGAATGACAAATGCTTAAGCCTAGCAGACTGATACAAAATTACTCGTATCAGCATCCAGACTGAAAATAAGCATTAATTCAATGGAAAATCGAGATCGAATGCACTCGAGGTCTGGCTCGTTACATCACCCCCCCCCCCTAATATGCCTAAGTTCCAACAGGCATACAAAACCCAATACTGTGAATGACTGTTGTACTCTGTGTCATCCGTCTGCTGCTTTGCTGTGCCTTTTCTTCTCCCCATTATAGTAATCTGCCGGTTGTGAGTTCGAATCTCTGGATCCACTGTACTGTAATGACTTGTAGTAGATCCCACTTCTTGGACACCAGGTTTATGTTGCGAGCCAGCGGTCGGTCGAAGATGTACAGATGGGGAAAAGGGATGGGGTTGGACTCCAGATAATTAAATTAATTGAATAAAGAAAACAAAAAAATAAAGTGTTTGACTTCTTAATATAATTTAGACCTTTGTAGATCTAATGATAAAGTTACATGAAAATAATACAACAATCCCTAACAATGAATAATTTCCTTAAAAGATGACACAAATAAAAGCCGATGTTCGGAAAACCCTTAATAAATCTAGAATTTTGTCCAAGAATTAAGTTCCAAAAATTTGTCAGGTGTGAAGCCGTTAAAGAAATGAGTGGTGTGAAACCACTGCCTTAAAACGTAAATAAAATTACCTTAATCAATGAATTAAACAAACGTAAAATTTCCTATTTAGTCCTACTCAAAATAAAAGCAAAAATAAAGAATTCTAACTAAAAATAAAATACAAAATAAAGAAAAATTAATAACGGAAGTGCTTCCGAAAAAAATCAAGTCTGGAGTCAAATTTCTAAGTCCGAACATGGGCTTTTATACTGTGGTTTCTAACAATTTTTCTTGTGGGATTTCCAACAGATTTCCAACAAAATAATTTGTTGGAAATTCGTCACACAAAAAATCTTGTTGGAAAATATTACTACGCGAAGTACTGTAGGTACTTGATAACGAGTTTTGACGACTTATAACCTACGTAAGACAAACTATGATAAATATTGAACAATAATATGTGTCATCTTTACCTAGAATAAGGATTATAAAATGCAGTTGTGTAATATTTGTTTTTCGAATGTGGCGCTATTTTCTCGGGTGAGATAGAATCGATGAGTCGGTAAATGACGTCATCAATTCTATCACGTGGAGCAATAAAAAATCAAAACAAACATGGCTGCCGCGCGTGACAATTAATTATGTCAAATCTTCGAAGAGCCGATATTACACAAACTTATACGCTACACAGTTCTAATATGACAACGAGGTGAGTGAATGACGAATGCTTAAGCCTAGCAGACTGATACAAAATTACTCGTATCAGCATCCAGACTGAAAATAAGCATTAATTCAATGGAAAATCGAGATCGAATGCACTCGAGGTCTGGCTCGTTACAATATCTTCGATAAAAAGAGGTCTAGAAATATACCGTGTTAAAAGAGAGCTCTTTGTGTAAGAAATAAAACTGTAAATATGATGCGACGTGCTTAACACACATCTAAAATTTTGGCAATTTCCGAAACATTCTTTGAGTGTTCTCTTAATACAGCAAACGGATAAGGGAAAATTTGTTATCTGTGGAAACCTTAGACAATAGCGGGTACTTTAGGATAGGTGGCGTGTCTGAAAGACTACGTAGATTTAATACATACCTTTCTAAAGTTTGAAATTTCACGCCAAAGCGGTCATTTCGTCGCCATTTTTTCGTGTTTAATACCATTGTCAATCACGTGATTCTCCCCATTGTCATATTTCACAATGGTTATGGACTTCAATGTATGATATGATTTTACTTATTGCATATACCACAATCATCATATTTAATCAAAGCAGTTTTCATAAATGAACCCTTTCCTAAATGGCATTTTAAGGAGTGATCCACATAGAGGGGTTTGCAATTAAGTTACCAATTTTCCATCAATATTTCTTCACAGGGATATTAAGTTTCATATATTCAGTGATTTTTATCAAATTTGATTCTTGACTAGTCTTAAAGTTTACGCAAAACACTGAACATAGATCAAATCCCCAATAGCTAAAAATTCTACCAATCATTTACATTGATTATTAGAACACATTCTACTAGAAATGAACTCAGGAGGATATTTTATGATCTATACAGACTAATTCACGCACAATAGTTCCAGTCTAAATCACAAACAATAGTTCCAGTCTAAAACAACAACAATGTGTTTACCCATAGAAATGCTGACTGGAGCTGGACGCTCAACTGCTATATAAAACAAATTTATAGTCTATAATATATTATGCTTTGCATATTACCCAAACGACAAAATTTCAAACCTGTCCTTTAAAATATGTTTCAGATGAAACAATTCATGTTACCATTATTTGAACATCAAATAATGGAAAGCATAGACTGGAAAAGGAGAAAATGCTGGGTATCCCTCTATGCTTTTTCCAAAGTTTCCTTTATTAGAGATAAATCAAAACATTTTTCAGGTTTCTTATCTCCTTAAGACAATTAAGGTAAATGATTGATTGAATGGGGTTTAACACCTCTTTCAAGTGCGATAGTCATATCATGATGGCTGGAGCACCTTATAGATTCCTGTTGTTTCTCTCACAAGCGCCACTGCAACATCCTTTCAAAGCCTTCAGCCAATCGCTCGCATAGGTTTACGATTATCCCACCATTGGGGGAGACAAACATCAAAAAGGATGTCTGCCGCAGCCGGGGATGAAACCCGAGACCTCATGTGCGATAAAAACAATGCAAAATGCTTAATCAACAACAAGAATGAAGATAAAAAGAAGTCATTGCAAAAAAAGCTGTGAGAATTGTTTTCTCTCCAGTTAAAAACTATTTCTAGACAAGCAATCATTGCTACACTTCTATAGCATTCAAAGATACTGTACTTATCAATCTTTTCCGCAAGTGGTTTTCACATTCCTAGTATAAAAACTTGCTTGGGAAAACATTGAGACAAAAGAAGAAAATGCTGATGACCAGCATTTTCTTCTGTTGCCTCAATATTTTCTGTGCCATATTGTACACAAATCCTTTCTATATAAACACCCATTCCAGCAATTTCAGCATCTTTCAAACAGAGAAAGTCTAAATATCTAAATATTTGCCATTATCGAAAAGTTTGATATTAATATGTAGTCAAAATATATCTATAGCCGCATATAAACTGCTACAAGAAAATTCTACATGTCTAGCTGTCAGCTTTCTATTAAGTTCATACTTGGCATTCGGGTAAAAATAACAAATTGTTTCATAGCTTTTGACATAACAATCAAGGCTACAAATACAGCAAAAGTTTGGCCTTAAAGCACATCATAATTCAATTATGATGTTTTTTATGATTAGAAACAAATGCCACTCACAAATAAACAAACAATGGTTATTTGATAATGCTACCCTCTCAATTCATAAGAGAGCATCAGCACAATACAAATTTGCAATGGTAATACAACAAAAGATGTCCGCAGACAACATAGTTTGCCTATACAGGAGCTTTTCACAATGAAAATATATCAAATTCAAAGGTCAAGGTCACATGGGCAAAAGTCATGATCCTAAATGAAAGGTCGTGGCAGGTGCATGGTATTCACTTTTGAAATATCAAGCCTCTGCCTCTAAGAATGCCTTAGATATATGCCAGGTTAAAGTTTGTAGAAAAAAAGGTAAACTGGCCAAGGTTACATGGTCAAAAGTCATGGTCCTGAATGAAAGGCATTGGCATGATAGGATGTAACCAGGTATGAACTCCAGGTATGAACTCCAAGGTCAAAGTCACTAGGTCAAAGCACATGGTCCAAAATGATAGGTCTTGGTAGGAAGTATAAAAGTATGTGAAATATTGAGGTTCTAACTCTAATAATGCATGAGATATAGACCAGGTTTAAGTTTTTGTCAACAGTTACAATCGATGCAGATCGAGGTCAATGCTGACACCAGGGCTGTGACATTAGCGCCATGGACTTAAAGTCCCGGCTCGCCAAAAATATTCAAGTTAAAAGCACTAGCCACACTAGTTATGATTCTATACAGCAGATTACCATCAATACGTGCAGCCGCTACAGGATTGGATAAAAACATAAACATCTGGGTAAATGGTAAATACAACATGCAAGAATTCATGAAAAAAATACTTTCTAAATCAACAAGTAATTGGACCTATAAGTAATTGGACCTATAGGTCACAGTAAACTAGAATATCACTGAAAGTGATAATACCCCCCAAAAGCGCAGTTTTTGTGCATTTTGAGAAGTTGATTTCATTTGAACTGGGAGCTGTTCAATTGGAAAAATAGAGCTAACAAAAAATCAACAGACCAAACAACACGTGTAAATGTTGCAAAAAATACCAATTTTCAACAAAAGGACATAGCTCATTTAACAATCCCAAAGCCCAGCCCTGCCATGCTGATATTTTTTTAATAAACCAAAAAATTACAACCATGTATTGAAGACAGTCAATAAAGGTAGGCCTACATTCCTGTAAGATTAGGTTCAAATTTACTGTATAATTGATTTTATAAGAATTTTCTCTCATGATTTTGTTAAGTCTGATAAGCCCTGCCCTGCCATTACCACATTTTTTGCAAATCAAAAATCCAGGAACAAATTTTGAAATAAGTCACCAAATGAACATTCCTGCCAATTATGGTAACAAAACACCGAAACAAAATTTCACGAACAAGTTTTGAAAAGAGTCACCCAAGGAACATTCCTGCCAAGTTTGGTAAGAATTTGCTCAGTGGCTAAGGAGAAGATTTTTGAAGAATTATCTGAAAATTTCTCGAAGTCAGATAAGCCCCGCCTTGCCACACCCACATTTTTTGACAAATCAAAAATTCATGAACATACATTGCATACAATCGATCAAGGGACATTAGTGCCAACTTTAGTTCAAAATGGTCTAATAATTGATTTTTTAAAGAATTTTCACATGATTTCTCTAAGTCCAATAAGCCCCACCCTGCCACGCCCACAATTTTTGACAAATCAAAAATTCACGAACAATTTTTGAAAAAGGTCACCCAAGGAACATTCCTGCCAAGTTTAGTAAGAATTGGCACAGTGGTTAAGGAGAAGATTTTTTTGAAGAATTATCTAACGATTTCTCGAAGTCTGACAAGCCCCGCCCTGCCACGCCCACATTTTTTGGCGAATGAAAAATTCATGAATATGCATTGAATACAATCACTCAAGGGTCATTCCTGTCAAGTTTGCTTCAAATTGGCCTAATAATTGATTTTTAAAGATTTTTCACATGGTTTCTCCAAGTCCGATACGCCCTGCCCTGCCACACCAACAATTTTTAACACATCAAAAATTCACGAACAAGTTTTGAAAAGAGTCACCCAAGGAACATTCTTGCCAAGTTTGGTAAGAATTGACCCAGTGGTTAAAGAGGAGAATATTTTTGAAGAATCATCTAACGATTTCTCATAGTCGGATAAGCCCCGCCCTGCCACGCCCACATTTTTGGGCAAATGAAAAAATCATGAGCATACATTGGATACAATCACCCAAGGGTCAGTCCTGTCAAGTTTGGTTCAAATTGGCCAAATAATTGATTTTTAAAGATTTTTCACATGATTTCCCAAAGTCCGACAAGCCCCGCCCTGCCACACCCACAATTTTTGACAAATCAAAAATTCACAAACAATTTTGAAAAGGTCACTAAAGGAACATTCCTGCCAAGTTTAGTAAGAATTGGCCCAAAGGTTAAGGAGGAGAAGATTTTTGAAGAATTATCTAACGATTTCTCGAAGTCGGATAAGCCCCACCCTCACGCCACTCCCACAATTTTTGGCGAATGAAAAAATCATGAGCATACATTGAAAATAATCACTCAAGGGTCATTCCTGCCAAGCTTGGTTCAAATTGGCCTGATAATTGATTTTTAAAGATTTTTCATATGATTTCTCTAGGTCCGATAAGCCCCGCCCTGCCACGCCCACAATTTTTGACGAATCAAAATTTCACGAACAAGTTTTGAAAACGGTCACCAAAGGAACATTCCTGCCAAGTTTGGTAAGAATTGGCCCAGTGGTTGAGGAGGAGAAGTTTTTTGAAGAATTATCTAACGATTTCTTGAAGTCGGATAAGCCTCGCCCTGCCACGCCTACATTTTTTGGCGAATGAAAAAAATCATGAGCATACATTGAATATAATCACTCAAGGGTTGTTCCTGCCAAGCTTGGTTCAAATTGGCCTGATAATTGATTTTTAAAGATTTTTCACATTATTTCTCTAAGTCCGATAAGCCCCGCCCTGCCACGCCCACAATTTTTGACGAATCAAAATTTCACGGACAAGTTTTGAAAAGGGTCTGTAAAGGAACATTCCTGCCACGTTTGGTAAGAATTGGCCCAGTGGTTGAGGAGGAGAAGTTTTTTGAAGAATTATCTAACGATTTCTGGAAGTCGGATAAGCCCCGCCCTGCCACGCCAACATTTTTTGGCGAATGAAAAAATCATGAGCATACATTGAATATAATCACTCAAGGGTCATTCCTGCCAATTTTTGTTCAAATTGGCATGATAATTGATTTTTAAAGATTTTTCACATGATTTCTCTAAGTCCGATAAGCCCCGCCCTGCCACGCCCACAATTTTTGACGAATCAAAAATTCACGAACAAGTTTTGAAAAGGGTCACTCAAGGAACATTCCTGCCAAGTTTGGTAAGAATTGGCCCAGTGGTTGAGGAGGAGAAGATTTTTGAAGAATTATCTAACGATTTCTCGAAGTCGGATAAGCCCCGCCCTGCCACGCCCACATTTTTTGGCGAATGAAAAAATCATGAGCATACATTGAATATAATCACTCAAGGGTCATTCCTGCCAAATTTGGTTCAAATTCGCCTGATAATTGATTTTTAAAGATTTTTCACATTATTTCTGAAAGTCCTATAAGCCCCGCCCTGCCACGCCCACAATTTTTGACGAATCAAAATTTCACGAACAAGTTTTGAAAAGGGTCACCCAAGGAACATTCCTGCCAAGTTTGGTAAGAATTGGACCAATGGTTGAGGAGGAGAAGATTTTTGAAGAAAAACCAACAGACAGACAGACAGACAGACCAACAGACAGACAGACCAACAGACAGACAGACAGACAGACAAGCTGACTCCTATATACCCCCCAAATTGAATTTGGGGGGTATAATGACCTGGCAGACCATCTCTAGCTAATAGCTAGAGATGCCCTGCCAGGTCATTTATCGAGACATTTCTACTTATAACTAAATTGTATATTGCTACACATACACATACATAAACAAATATGAAAATAATTCTGAAATAATTATAGTCTGGTCACGATGTTATGGCAAATGTTTACGAATTTACCTATATGTAAACAACAAACTATTAAACAACAAACTACTGTAATTTTGCATGTGATGATTTGAATCTTGCAGGTGTCTCACACCTGCAAGATTTGAAGCAACACATGCAAAATTGTACTGAAATTTTTTAACCCTTTTTCCCTTGCTTATATATATGTGAAATCTGTAAATGTGTGCCTTAATATCATCACTGGACTATACATGTAGTAATGATAAGCTATAGGGTGCTACAAACAATCAAACATAGGGAAGTTCCTTTCAAAATAAAGGGAAATTGTACATAAAGCATCAAGTGTACCACTTAGGGCAGCATTGTAAGTCTTCAAAAGATATGCACTAACCATGGATTGCATTTAGCATTCAACATCATGCAATCATAAAAATCCCCATTGCCACACCCAATCTCCAACTGAATTTTGTGTTCTCTTTTTGTATTGCAAAAAAAGAAAACTTTGTTTACATTATACACAACATGCAACATGCTACATAGGGTTGATGGGTGTGGGTCATCATATTTGTAATCACATTAAAGATCACTTGAAATGGATTTATTTTTCATATACATTTTGTATATCTATAGATGTAAAGTTGCTCCCCTGCTTTAACTTCAAAGGGATAATGTAACAAAACAGTTTCTGGATTCTTAACCCTTTCCAAAACGACAAAATTTTAGGGTAATCCACTTCAAAAACAGCCACAAAAGATAAAATGGATGTTATTAAAGATAGGATTTGTGTAAAATATGGCACAGAAAACATTGAGACAATAGGAGAAACTGCTGGTTATCAGCAGTTTCTTCTTTTGTTTCAATGTTTTCCCAAGCCTTTTCTAA
Organism: Fragum sueziense; assembly: GCA_963680895.1. Taxonomy (NCBI): domain Eukaryota; kingdom Metazoa; phylum Mollusca; class Bivalvia; order Cardiida; family Cardiidae; genus Fragum; species Fragum sueziense. The sequence continues at coordinate 30,820,664 of OY804606.1, read as the reverse complement.
TAGAGACGTCAAAACCAGGTCTTGTTTGGGAGAGGGTTAATGTACTAGATTTCAAGTGAACTATTTGTTGCATCGAAATAAAGCTCTTTGTACATGCAAATCAATTCTGGAAACATGCAAAATATGCAAACATGAAAACTATTTTCAAATACAATACATCTCCATTAAATCATTTTACAGGACGATAATAATAAAACCTAATGAGACATAAGCATCTCAACGTTTGCTTGTCAATTGGTCAAAATAGATAAACATAGGCCTATGTCACTTCCATTTTAGTCTGGTGTAGTTGTAGGTCTATAAAAGTCTAAATGGTAATACTTTGAAATATTTGTCGTTTTCGTGTTTGTATTCTAAACAAATAAACATAAAACTAAATTAAAAGTTACATTGTTTCCATAGAAATTTATTTAATCTATATTATAAGAATATTTTGTGACTTCCATATATCACTGAGTTCTATAACCCATTTAATACTGCTTCTTTAACCCATTACCAGATGAAAAGTTTTTGGACTGTTTAAATTTGAAAGGCGTTGCAGACAATATTTTCAAGTTGACGAAATATTGAAATTCTGCACATTTTGGTTTAGAAAACATTGTTGAAATGAAGAAATTGCTTGTTACAGGCAATTTCTTCATTTCTGCAATATTTACCCAAGCGATATTCTGGGGGGCATCAAAAAAGTTTCACCGTACGGGAAAAGGTTAAGATGCAGTTATCATATTTTGAACATTATCAATACAAGTATGTTTTATTCCTTGAGACAAAATAAAATAAAGATTTCATGGAAACAGTGTAACCATAAAATAGGGTTAGTTGAAGCTATCTACCTACCAAACATATCCTTCATTGTTTTATCACCGATACCACCTGGTTGTCGCAGAAATCCTGCACGTGATGTGCCGCCGGGACCCACTACACAGGGGTCGTAGGAAGGTTAGCACGAGGATAGACGGAGAGAGGCAGAAAGAGAAAGATAGAGTGAGAGAAGGTTAGAAATAGAGAAGGGAAAAAAGAACAATATTAGTACATGTACAACAAACACAATGTGAAATGAAACCACAAAATTTTAATATCCCATAAGGATACATATTTGAAAAATAATGTTGAAGGAAAACAAGAGCCGTCAGAGACGGACAATGCTCCCCGAATAAGGCATTGTCACAATAAATGTATGCCATGCAGAGCTAACATAAAGCTAGCAAATGTTAAGCCCCCTTTTTGCATGACATAATTTCTATAACCAAATTTCACCTAGTTTATTGTCAAGGGCATCTGATGTACTACTCAAATATGAAAGGATGGGTTGCAATAAGGGGTCAAAAAATAGATTTTCTTTAAATTTTGTGGATTGATAGGGTTACATAATATCTTTAATTTGTATGTGTGAAAAATCTGGTTTCAGCTTATTTTCCGAGATATGGGTAAATAAAGTGGGTGGGGTAAGATGGACTGAAACACAGTAGGGGTCATTCTAAGTCGCTTATCTTTCTTAATTTTAGCCCCAGATGCGTGAAAATTTGTATGCGTGTCTTGTGATATATGCGTTAAACATTTATGGGCTTACATTTGATATTCCATGCATATTTTTTCCGTAATACCCATTCTTCTTTCTTTCGAAGAATTTCGCTATTTTTTAACGACCAACTTTACCAAACTATCTCCACACGTTTTATTTGAAACCCGATTTCTATGAAATTTTACAGATGTATTGTCCAGATATTAATGTAATTTTGTGTGAAATTTGATAGAAAAGCGTATGTCAGTTTTTGAGATATTTGACCTTGACCTTCAAAATGACTTCAAAACTCAGAAAATGCCAAAATGTGATATTCAAAGTGCCAATTTTATTCATAAGGATTGGAAGCATGGTTTCTTTTTATTGTTCCTAATGAGTTTCGTAGCAATATTTAATTTTTGTGTCGTACAACCCATTCGGAAGAATGGGAAAGAAAAGAAATTATTTTTACTTTTCAGTTTTCTTATCAAACTAAATATTGCACATGAAACATGTCTACGCGGAAACCGCTGTGATTAATATTACTACCATAGGTGAGTGAAATTAAATATTAGCGTTATGGTAAGATTGCTAGAACTACCAAAGCTTTATATGCAACTTGAATTGTCTAAGAGTTTATTATTCACTCATCTCATGATGGACAAGAATTATCAATTTGCTACGAGAAAACTGATCATTTTCAGATTGTATTTCTTATATGGTTATAATGAAGACGCATTGTGAATGATTTTACTAAATGTCCAAATGTGCTTACAATTAGTTAACTTGAGCTAAATATTTATATAACGTTATATAATATCAACAAAAAGAAAATAATGTTAAATGTATAGACAGGCCTTAAACAAATATCTGTCTAACAATAATTTCATTAGATGAAATAACTGGGTAACTCTGAGACGTGACCAAGTTTATTACATTGAGTATATCAATTTTAACGGTAAAATCATACAATAAAAAACCCAAACATATGTGAAATGCATTCTTTTATGAATGGGCTGTCACATGCCATTCAACCCTAACCATTTTCCCAACAATGCGTAGTTTTAATGGACTTTCCTGAATTTGATGTTATTTTGAAGGTCAAGGTCAAATATCTCAACACCACGCCAACGCTTTTCTTTCAAATTTCACACAAAGTTATATTAATATCTGGATAATACATCTGTAAAGTTTCATAGAAATCGGGTTTCAAATAAAACGTGTGGAGATAGTTTGGTAAAGTTGGTCGTTAAAAAATAGCGAAATTCTTCGAAAGAAAGAAGAATGGGTATTACGGAAAAGATATGCATGGAATATCAAATGTAAGCCCATAAATGTTTAACGCATATATCACAAGACACGCATACAAATTTTCACGCATATGGGGCTAAAATTAAGAAAGACAAGCGACTTAGAATGACCCCTACTGTGTTTCAGTCCATCTTACCCCACCCACTTTATTTACCCATATCTCGGAAAATAAGCCGAAACCAGATTTTTTACGCATACAAATTAAAGATATTATGTAACCCTATCAATCCACAAAATTTAAAGAAAATCTATTTTTTGACCCCTTATTGCAACCCATCCTTTCATCAAATTCTGACCATTAGACTAGGAGAAATTAGAGAAAAAACTATATTTTACCTTAAGTCCCCTTTTCCTCAAATCCAAAAACCGGGAAAAGTACATCGGCATTATGTCATAGGGAGTTCACATGGTAAGTTTCAATTGATTTGGCCCAAGGGTTATGGAGAAATCACTTCGGACGGACGGACGGACGGACGGAATGACGGAATGACGGACGGACAGGACGGACAGACGGACGGACGGACAGACAAAGCGGCGACTATATGCTCTCCCTTCGGGGAGCATAAAAAAAATGATAACCAGTGTATTCTTATTCTTTTCCCTCAACATCTCATTTGCTAGAGAATCAATACAATACTTCAAGTGTTTTGGGTTTTGCTCTTTTTGTCATGTTTATCTCCTTCCAAATTTGACTGGTCTACAATTTCCATGTATGAAATAGGGCTATATATTCATGAGACTTCCTTTTATAGGTTTAGCGCAAAACATCAAATATTGGAAAAATTTATTTACTGTGCCCTTCACCACTTTGTTAGTTCAAGAAAACTTTGAAAAGACAAGACATTATAACTGGTAATTGCATCCATAATATTTTCCCCATATCAAAGAGTGTAGAAAGTTTAGTACATATCAATGTAGAACAAGCATTTTGAAGTATTGCAAAACAATACCAAGTCCCCTACCGGCTTTATATATGTGTTTAGAAAAAGAAGCCCCCAAAAATTCAAAGTCCAGCATCCGTATCTTCCCCAAAAATCACTGGACCGGAACGAAATTCAACCTTGTTATGTAACTTATCAATGCGGGTCTACATACCAAAAATCAGCTCAATAGCTGCAAGTATTAAGAAAAAAAGTCTGGAAAACTGTGATTTCCCAGAAATTTTCTAAGTCCAGCATCTGTATCTTCCCCAAAAATCACTGGACCGGAACGAAACTCAAACTGGTTCTGTATCATCAATATGTGTTCATATACCAAAAATCAGCTCAATACCTGCAAGTGTTTAGAAAAAAAGTCTGGAAAACTGTAATTTCCCAGTAATTTTATAAGTTCAGCATCCATATCTTCCTCAAAAATCACTGGACCGGAACGAAACTCAAACTTGTTCTGTAACTCATCAATGCGGGTTTACATACCAAAAATCAGCTCAGTAGCTGCAAGCATTTAGAAAAAAAGTCTGGAAAACTGTGATTTCCCAGAAATTTTCTAAGTCCAGCATCTGTATCTTCCCTAAAAATCACTGGACCAGAACGAAACTCAAACTTGTTCTGTAAGTCATCAATGCGGGTCTACATACCAAAAATCAGCTCAATAGGTGCCACCACTGAGAAAAAAAGTCTGGAAAACTGTAATTTCCCAGAAATTTTCCAAGTCCAGCATCCATATCTTCCCCCAAAAATCACTGGACCGGAACAAAACACAAACTTGTTCTGTAAGTCATCAATGCGGGTCTACATACCAAAAATCAGCTCAATAGCTGCCAGCATTGAGAAAAAAAGTCTGGAAAACTGTAATTTCCCAGTAATTTTCTAAGTCCAGCATCCATATCTTCCTCAAAAATCACTGGACCGAAACGAAACTCAAACTTGTTCTGTAATTCATCAATGCGGGTCTACATACCAAAAATCAGCTCAGTAGCTACCCCCGTTTAGAACAAGCAAATTCGTTGAATTGATATCCCCCGCCGAATATATTTTCATTGTCAATAAAGTAGCGCGGAAACGAATATAAATCTGTATGTATATGGCTTCAACAGAACGAATATCACTCTGTATGTATATGGCTTCAACAGAACGAATATCACTCTGTATGTATATGGCTAAAATAGTCAGGGGCAGTAACACTAAATACAACGGCCGAACCGGGTAACCCCGACGATATGCGCATGTCCTCATTGTAGTAAAGCTGTGTGCCAAGTTTCATTGAAATCCGGTGTATAATTTTCAAGAAATAGCGCGGAATCGAATATCACTGTATGTATATGGCTTAAACAGTCAGGGGCAGTAACTCTAAATTCGGCAGTCGAACCGGGTAACCCCGACGATATGCGCATGTCCTCATTGTAGTTAAGCTGTGTGCCAAGTTTCATTGAAATCCGGTCTATAGTTTTCAAGAAATAGCGCGGAAACGAATATCACTCTGTATGTATATGGCTAAAACAGTCAGGGGCAGTAACTCTAAATTCGACGGTCGAACCGGGTAACCCCGACGATATGCTCATGTCCACTTTGTAGTGAAGCTGTGAGCCAAGTTTCATTGAAATCCGATCTATAGTTTTCAAGAAATAGCGCGGAAACGAATATCACTCTGTATGTATATGGCTTAAACAGTCAGGGGCAGTAACTCTAAATTCGGCGGTCGAACCGGGTAACCCCGACGATATGCGCATGTCCTCATTGTAGTAAAGCTGTGTGCCAAGTTTCATTGAAATCCGGTTTATAGTTTTCAAGAAATAGCGCGGAAACGAATATCACTCTGTATGTATATGGCTAAAACAGTCAGGGGCAGTAACTCTAAATTCGGCGGTGGAACCGAGTAACCCCGACGATATGCGCATGTCCACTTTGTAGTAAAGCTGTGTGCCAAATTTCATCGAAATCCGGTCTACAGTTTTCAAGAAATAGCGCGGAAACGAATATCACTCTGTATGTATATGGCTTAAACAGTCAGGAGCAGTAACTCTGAATTCGACGGCCGAACCGGGTAACCCCGACGATATGCGCATGTCCTCATTGTAGTAAAGCTGTGTGCCAAGTTTCATCGAAATCCGGTCTATAGTTTCCAAGAAATAGCGCGGAAACGAATATCACTGTATGTATATGGCTAAAACAGTCAGGGGCAGTAACTCTAAATTTGGCGGTCGAACCGGATAACCCCTACGATATGCGCATGTCCACTTTGTAGCGAAGCTGTGTGCCAAGTTTCATCGAAATCCGGTCAACAGTTTTCAAGAAATAGCGCGGAAACGAATATCACTCTGTATGTATATGGCTAAAACAGTCAGGGGCAGTAACTCTAAATTCGGCGGTCGAACCGGGTAACCCCGACGATATGCGCATGTCCACTTTGTAGCGAAGCTGTGTGCCAAGTTTCATCGAAATCCGGTCTACAGTTTTCAAGAAATAGCGCGGAAACGAATATCACTCTGTATGTATATGGCTTAAACAGTCAGGGGCAGTAACTCTAAATTCAATGGTCGAACCGGGTAACCCCGACAATATGCGCATGTCCTCTTTGTAGTGAAGCTGTGTGCCAAGTTTCATCGAAATACGGTCTATAGTTTCCAAGAAATAGCGCGGAAACGAATGTCGGACGGACGGACGGACGGACGGACGGAAGGACGGACGGACGGACGGACATGGCAAAAACAATATCCCCCCCGAAAAATTTTTTCGGCGGGGGATAAAAAATGTCTGGAAAACTAATTCACTGGACTGACGGACGGACTGACGGACAGACGGACGGACTGACTGACGGACAGAGTGCAAACCTAAAGTCCCCTTCGGCTTCGCCGGTAGGGGACTAAAAATGGTAAACTTAGAAATACAGACATGTACATTTATTGAATAATACAGTTTACAATCAATAGTTGACATCGTTTTTTAGTTTAAAAGTAAATTTCGGATCCCATCTTTTGAACGGAAATAAGATATTGTATAACTAATCATTTGGAGAAAATCTAAAGGCTTATTTAGTAATTAAGAGGGATGATCCAAAAGTAATGTCACAAACGTTGTTTTCGGTGATTTCATAAAGGTATCGCTATGCAATTCCACATGCCGAACAATTAACATTCGTTTAATACATACACAAAATTTCATAAAGTTTGGTTAAATATCTAAAAAATAAACCACATTTTTACATAGCGCATCGATGTCCAGCGCCGCACAACAAACAACGTCATTGACGTCAAAGCCTGCTCCTTCTCAAAAAATCGCCCTCCGTGTTTAATGCAATGTTCGTGGCGTTCGACCCACTTCATAAATGCATTTACAAACAACTCGTTCAGCAATTCCTTGAATGCATTCCTTGAATCAATTTGTTTTCAGTCAGTTAAGGTCGACGTGACGAATTCCTCTTAGATTCAGCTGAAGATACGGTAAAAGCGCAAAGTCCCATTGACGTTGACGTCATTCCGCTACGCCACATGTCTTCCGGCTCGTTTTTCATCTTCAAACGATTCATCCTTACTCCGAAAACTGCTTGCATCAAAGGTAGACGAGACTCTCATTAACAATCCGTTCTTTTAGGTAGAATTTATTGTTTCTGTTGCTTCAATCGGCTATTTTCATAGCCTTTAGCAAAAGTTCAGAATTGTACGTTGTGGGCTTTTATCCGTTTTTGCCATTTTCCCGAATGCGAGAGATGAATTCAATGAGACTTATTTGGTCTTCCAATACATCGATTTTATTGAAATGTTCTAAAATTGCTGAGCAATATCACGACGATGCGTCATTTGAATATCAGCTAATTTCACGCTTTTGTTCCTTTAATATAATGGTAGAACATAAATTTATAAAAATATTCAAACGAATAGTCTAGGACGTGCGGCGCACATGCTAGATACGGATCTTTTTTAGCGTTTTATTTTCTCGGATATATGAACAATATTCAAATAATTCAGAAAAGCATGTTTCAAATAGGATAGGCTTGAACGATAAGTCTTTATTTGTACAAGAATACGTCGAATTACCAAACTAAAGGCACTGTGACATTACTTTTGGATTACCCCTCGTATATCAGCCATTTCTCTAATTCTCTCTGCACGTGATTTTTCCTTTCTTTATATGACATCAATGAATTTTACAACAACTAACGTCTACCAAAAGTTATTTGACAGTCATTTAACAAAATATCAATATTATGAATGTAAACTGTATTAAGAAATGCATAGACAAATGTATCATGCTTAGAAAAATAGCTGAAAATTAAAGTTCAAAGAATTAGATTAACACATTGCCATGCATCCGTATTTTATAAGTAAAGCTGCAACCGCAAAATATGTTTCAGAGCAATTTTGAGAGCATATTTGTAACAATAAGCTCAATGTGATATACTGGTTTGTTTGTTATTACTCTAAATTATCTTTTACTGAAGTCTTAGTCTGCAACATCTTTCATTATCTGCAGTGGTCACTAGTGGGGAACTCGGCCAAAGCGAGGGACGTTTTTTCACGAACAATGTATTCTGTCAGTGTTGTTATAAAATATTGTAACTACAGCTTTATCGAAGCCGTAGTTACGAGATTTTATAACAACATCGACAGTTTTTCAATACAAAACGGTAAACCCGGTCTGTTTTTAAAACAAGTTCATTGTCATTAGAAAAAAAAATCTATAAACTCACATTTAAACGCAAAATATCTATACCTTGTTGTAGCGAAAAATGTCCCTCGCTTTGGCCAAGTTCACCACCAGTGGTGGTACAGAGATTATATTGTATGGCAATGTGTTAGCAGCTAGCATGATTTCACTGCTACATTCTGAATTAAAACTTCTTTTCTATTCATAAAATCAAGGACATGTTATATGAAGATTTTTCATTTAAACCTTTCCATACCAAATGTGGGCAGTTACTTTTCTTCACTAAAAAAAACTTCAATAGATTTCAAGAAAATTTTATCCATCCAGATTAATAATATCACTTGCTGTTTGGCAATTCTTTGAATTTTGATACACTCATTTTTGGATTGTCCAAATGTAGCATGAAATCATGCAGAGCAGACATTGAAATAAATCATGGAAAAGGGGTCATGAAGCAGATGCAAGACTAAATCAAATATGCAATAAAAATATTTAAGTCTTGTTTATAATTTATTTGTCTAATGCTAGAGTATTCCACAATTATGGTCATTATACCATATGACCCTTTTCACATGCTTTATACTCATAAATACATTTTCTTGAAGACAGAATGGAAATATTTTGCCATGAAAAGACCTTTTAACTTTCCTTTCACCACCTAAATTTGATGATAGTATTAGCCAACTATTTTCTTATGTATTCATTTACTTTTTTGCATTCAAAAAAGTCTAAAAAAAGACTGATTTTGCTCTGAAATTGCTGGGGTGGTATTTACCAAGCTGTCTTTTACCAACTGATCATAACTACAGTCAAATTATAACAACAAATAATCTTAACAGGCAAACTAAATTCCCCTTCCTAATAAAATGGTTTGTAAAGAAATTTACAGTAAGTAAATAGTTTAGAATAGAAAAAAGTGCTATAAATAGACTAGGTTTACCATTATGTTTTCATTTATAAACAATAGTTGTTATAAAATCTCGTCACTACGGCTTGATTCAAGCCTTATTTATGAGAATTTACAAATAACACCTACGAAATACTATTGTTTGTCCAAAATTACGTCACAGTTAAGTGGATAAAACCGTTCCCCATAGTTGGCAAATAAAATTTTGTACCAAAAGTTAGTTGGCTAATACTTTCACATCATAATAATCAGAAGACAGAAGTATTTCAGTGCAGTACCATCATGTGCAATATGAGATGTATAGACATTATGATTCAAAACTTACATGCAAAGAAGTTTTGTTGCATTCCACTGGCCTCTTGTTGTTTTCTCAACAGTTCTCGCTCTCTCATTCTGAAATGAACATACATGTAATCATAGTAGGCAACAATGAAGAAAAATAAGTGGACAAGTTTTCTTAATAAATGTTTCAAAGGGTCCCTGGCATAGCAGTGTGGAAACTGTTTCCCGTACAAATTTTGGTTTAAACATCATTTATAGAGAAAGCTTTAAAAAACAAGAGCTTCACAGAGCGGCGCATATACCCCCGAGAGGGGCTTGTCAGTAAAATTGGCCATTTTTTCAATTCAAGGACAGATAATTCAAACTTGAAAAGTTATCAAAATTTTGTTTGCACAACACAACACCATAGAGATTCATTGTTGTTTGATTGAATTCTTGTTGAAACTGTAGGAGTTGTGCACACGAGAAAATTGGTGTTTTTGAGAAAATGGACATTTGCCCTTAAATTCAAGGGCAGATAATTCAATAACAAAAACAGTTATCTCAATTCCGTAAGCGGTGTGCACAACTAGACACCATGGAAATTCACTGTGGCAAGTTTGATAAAATTCTGTCAAAAAAGTAGGAGGAGTTGCGCAAACAAGAAAATGGGCATTATTTTAAATCAAGGGCAGATAATTCAAGAAGGAAAAGAGTTATCTGAATTCCGTAAGCAGTGTGCACAACTTGACACCATGGAGATTCATTCAGACAAGTTTGTTGAAATTCCAATCAAAACTGTAGGAGTTGCTGCTCACACAAGAAAATGGGATTTTTTTTAAATCAAGGGCAGATAATTCAAGAAAGAAAACAGTTATCTCGATTCCGTAAGCAATGTGCACAACTACACACCATGGAGATTCACTGTGGCAAGTTTGATAAAATTCTGATCAAAACTGTAGGAGGAGTTGCACACACAAGAAAATGGGCATTTTTCTAAATCAAGGGCATATAATTCAAAAACGAAAAGTTATCTGAATTCCGTAAGCAGTGTGCACAACTAGACACCATGGAGATTCATTCAGGCAAGTTTGATCAAAATCAGATTAAAACTGTAGGAGCAGTTGTGCACACAAGAAATTGCCAATGGACGGACGGACAGAAAGACGGAAGGATAAACAAGCGGGGCCATAACATAATACGACCCTTCGGGCGTATAAAAAATTGAGAAAAAAGAAAGAACACTGATAATAAGCATTTTCTTGTCATCCCTCAACATTTTCTTTCATTTAATGAACATTAAACCTGCTATTGGTCAACCTCAATTGCATATTAAGCCACAACATTCCATGGACAATAGAGTTTGAGTTTATTGGGGTTTTACGCCGTTTTCAACTACCAGGGTCCTATCGCGGCGGCTGGAGCACCTAACCGTGGGTTCCTGGTATATCTCGCACCAGTACAACCACAATATCCAAACCGAGCCTCCAGCTGCTCTCTCACATAGATGATTCACACCCATTGGTGAGAGACAAACGACTTTTGTCAAATGTCAGAATGGATACTGGCCGAGCCGGGGTTCGAACTCGAGACCCCTGGATTGATAGACTCTGACGTAACCGACTGAGCTCTCCGGGCTGGGCCCATGGACAATAGAAAGAATACCTTTGTACAGCTTTCTCCTTAGCCGCATTTCTCTCCTGTTTGTACCCAACATGTTCATGAGGTTTATTATTGATGAGCTTGTTCTTTTTCTTCTGTTTTTCTCCAACATAAAACACCCCAAGGTATTTATAAAGGCTTTGGAAAACATTGTTTAAAATGAAGAAATTGCTTGTGACAAGCAATTTCTTCATTTTACACAATGTTTTCTACCCAAAAAGATCATAAAATGGTAAATTTCATCCACTCAAAATTGTTTTCTGCAGCATCTTTGAATTTGGACCAGAGTAAAATTGTGCTGTCTGGTAATAGGTTAAAGTCCTTTAGAGGTACAGTAAAAAATATTGTTTGAAATTATCTCTATAAACTATACCTCTGTACAGCCTTCTCCTTAGCCACATTTCTCTCCTGTTTTGAGCCAACATGTTCGTGAGGTTTAATACTGATCAGTTTGTTCTTTTTCTTCTGTTTTTTCTCCATATCAAGAAACCCCAAGGTATTTATAAAGGCTTTGGAAAACATTGTATAAAATGAAGAAATTGCTTGTGAAAAGCAATTTCTTCATTTTACACAATGTTTTCTACCCCAAAAGATCATAAAATGGTAAATTTCATTCACTCAAAATTGTTTTCTGCAGCATCTTTGAATTTCGACCAGAGTAAAATTGTGCCGTCTGGTAATAGGTTAAAGTGACATTTCACATTTATTTTCATTTTTTAAAAGTATGTCTTGATGCAAAGATTGTTTATTCTAATGCGTAGAAATGCTATCAGTTTTTTGAAGTTGTTATTTATAAGCGAACTATACGCCTTCAAATTTGAGACAGATAAAGACAAATTCTATATAAATCTGAACTGTTGTCCACAACGATTTGTTTAATTTTAGCACAAAAATATATATTTTTCATAAACAGTTCAATATTTTAGCTTGAATTTTTTAGAATTTTCATAAGAAAACATGCTCTTTCAGATAGAATAAAAGTAAAATTTATGTAAAAATTATTGTGAAATGTCACTTTAAAGTCTTTAAGAGGTACAGTAAAAAAAATATTGTGTAAAATTATCTCTATAAACTATACCTCTGTACAGCCTTCTCCTTAGCCGCATTTCTCTCTTGTTTGGACCCGACATGTTCGTGAGGTTTAATACTGATAAGTTTGTTCTTTTCCTTCTGTTCTCTCTCCATTTCCGTCGATGTACTGATGACAAACTCTACAAACTCTCGATAATCGTTACAACAATATAGGCTCTCTGGCGGATACTGAAAGACAAACATTTAAGTTTTAAAGCTGACAATTTGAGGGCGCACAGAGGCGTCTGTATTCAAATAAGAAGGAGGCGTCCAAAGGTGTCCTTATGTGGAAATGGATTAACAAACACTGGTGAGTTTGTTCTTCTTCTTCTGCTCTTCCTCCATTTCCATTGATGTACTGATGACAAATTTTACAAACTCTCGATAATCATTATAACAATATAGGCTCTCTGGTGGATACCGAAATACAAACATTTAATTCTTTAAGTTTTAAAGGCGTGAGTTTAAGGGCATCCAGAGGCGTCTCCATCCAAATAAGGGAGGTGTCCAAAGGCGTCCTTATGTGGTAATGGATTAATAAACGCTGATGAGTTTATTCTTCCTTCTGTTCTCTCTCCATTTCCGTCGATGTACTGATGACAAACTCTACAAACTCTCGATAATCGTTACAACAATATAGGCTCTCTGGTGGATACTGAAATGCAAACATTTAAGTTTTTAATAAAAATAATTTGAGGGTGTGCAGAGGCGTCTGCATTCAAATAAGATTGGGCGTCCAGAGGCGTCCTTATGTGGTAATGGATTAATAAACGCCAGTGAGTTTGTTCTTTTTCTTCTGTTCTCTCTCCATTTCCGTTGATGTACTGATGACAAATTCTACAAACTCTCGATAATCGTTACAACAATATAGGCTCTCTGGTGGATACTGAAATGCAAACATTTAAGTTTTTTAAGCCGATAATTTGAGGGTGTACAGAGGCGTCTGCGTTCAAATAAGAGGGGAGGTGTCCAGAGGCGTCCTTATGTTGTAATGGGTTAACAACCATTGATGGGTTTACTCTTTTTCTTCTGTTCTTCCTCCATTTCTGTCGATGTACTGATAACAAATTCTACAAACTCCCGATAATCGTTACAACAATATAGGCTCTCTGGTGGATACTGAAAGACAAATTTTAACATTAAGTTTTTAAGCCGATAATTTGAGGGTGTCCAGAGGCGTCTGCATTCAAATAAGAGAGGGGCGTCCAGAGGCGTCCTTATGTGGTAATGGACTAATAAACACTGATGAGTTTGTTCTTTTCTTCTGTTCTTCTTCCATTTCTGTAGATGTACTGAACATTGTGGAAAGAAATTGCTTGTCACAAGCAATTCCTTCATTTCCAACAGTATTCTTTACCCCCCAAAAGACCAACAAGAGCTGTCCGAAAACAGCGCGCTCGACTTTCTAAGTTGCTTAGTATAAAGGGGGCATAACTCTAAATAGAATGGTCCCAGGATCATGGGCCCTGATAGTGAGGTAGAGGGCGTGATGGTGAATAAGTATTCCAAGTTTGGGTTGAATCCCTTTGATAGTATGCAGGGTTTTCCCGGACGCAGGATATTGCGTCCTAGACTCTTAAAAATGGGTTCAGGACTCTTAAAAATATATTATGTGCGTCCCATGGGACTCCCACATAAAAGTACAAGTACTAGCTTACTTGAAGTGCTTTGATCGTCTAGTTTACCGAAACTACACCTGCTTACATTCATGTAGGAATTTTAAGCAGACATTACCGAAATCAAGCGTTCTGCCAATAACCCGCTGCCAACAAGCGTTCTGCCAATAAAGATCTGTACAAAACCGATTTATCTCCCTTGCATTGACGATTTTTTTGGGGGCCAAGAAATATCAAAATAAATGAAATAATTCGTCCATAGTCGTTAAATTAACATCGAGACGAACAAATTCACATTCTAAACTGCATGGCTAAAAAATTTAGACGTGATAACACTGAATGAGGCAGAAATCGGCATTCGCTTGTTTCGCACCAGGATAGTTTTGCACCTTTTGTTAACCCGCTCTCCAAGGCTACGCTGTGAACATTTATTTAATTATATCAACATTGTTGCACCATTTCCATGTCATATCTGATTTATTACATTAAAATATCTTGTTTCGTTTGACCAATTAGCATCTAGAAACGCTCTTTTTTTAAAAAGGAAATGAAAAGCTCTTGCAAATAACATTGTAAACAAACCATTTTGAATTAAGTAAATAATAAATTTTATTGGGCCACTTTTCAACAGATATTGTGAATAGATCTGCTTCTCAAATTGAAGATCTGACCAAAATAAAGTCACAGGGCTGAAATGATAAGAACCATGAAGTAACCATGTGTTTGGCTCAACCCCCTGTTATTTGTAATTTACTTGGCCAATTATCAATTAGACCCCCTACAACAACCTTTCAGGCTCTGATTCTGAGCATCACAAAAGTGAAATCACAACCCGAGGTTATTGCTGGACTCAATAAATAACCATAGTAACTATACATGGTGCTCAATCTCTAGAATATTTTATGCTTGGCCATTTATGATGAGAATGGAAAGTTATGTGGGTTTTTTTCTCAATAAATACCACTTTTGGCCAGTGGGCCTCACACAAGGGATTGTGACACCATGGTTTTATGTACAATGGTTAGTTGTGGACTCATAGAAGAAAATTATAGTAACCATACATGGGGCTAAACCTCTGGAATATTTTTATACTTTACCATTTATGGTGAAAATGGACATTTCTCTGATATTTTTAAGAAATACCCCATCTGGGCCTCACACAAGGGATTGTGACACCATGGTTTTATGCACAACGGTTAGTGCTGGACTCATAGAAGAAAATTATAGTAACCTGGCATACATGGGGCTCAACCTCTGGAATATTTTTATACTTCACCATTTTTGGTGAAAATGGACATTTCTCTGATATTTTCAAGAAATAACTCCTCTGGGCCTCACAAAAGGGATTGTGACACCATGGTTTTATGTACAATGGTTAGTTCTGGACTCATAGAAGAAAATTATAGTAACCATACATGGGGCTCAACCTCTGGAATATTTTTATACTTTACCATTTATGGTGAAAATGGACATTTCTCTTATATTTTCAAGAAATACCCCATCTGGGCCTCACAAAAGGGATTGTGACACCATGGTTTTATGTACAATGGTTAGTTCTGGACTCATAGAAGAAAATTATAGTAACCATACATGGGGATTAACCTCTGGAATATTTTTATACTTTACCATTTATGGTGAAAATGGACATTTCTCTGATATTTTCAAGAAATACCCCATCTGGGCCTCACACAAGGGATTGTGACACCATGGTTTTATGCACAATGGTTAGTGCTGGACTCATAGAAGAAAATTATAGTAACCATACATGGGGCTCAACCTCTGGAATATTTTTTATACTTTGCCATTTATGGTGAAAATGGACATTTCTCTGATATTTTCAAGAAATACCCCCTCTGGGCCTCACAAAAGGGATTGTGACACCATGGTTTTATGTACAATGGTTAGTTTTGGACTCATAGAAGAAAACTTTAATAACCATACCTTGGGCTCAACCTCTAGAATATTTTCATACTTTACCATTTATGGTGAAAATGGACATTTCTCTCATATTTTCAAGACATTCCCCCTCTTGGCCTCACAAAAGGGATTGTGACACCATAGTTTTGTGTACAATGGTTAGTTCTGGACTCATAGAAGAAAAATATAACAAGCAAATTCGTTGAATTGATATCCCCCGCCGAATATATTTTCATTGTCAATAAAGTAGCGCGGAAACGAATATAAATCTGTATGTATATGGCTTCAACAGAACGAATATCACTCTGTATGTATATGGCTTCAACAGAACGAATATCACTCTGTATGTATATGGCAAAAATAGTCAGGGGCAGTAACACTAAATACAACGGCCGAACCGGGTAACCCCGACGATATGCGCATGTCCTCATTGTAGTAAAGCTGTGTGCCAAGTTTCATTGAAATCCGGTGTATAATTTTCAAGAAATAGCGCGGAATCGAATATCACTGTATGTATATGGCTTAAACAGTCAGGGGCAGTAACTCTAAATTCGGCGGTCGAACCGGGTAACCCCGACGATATGCGCATGTCCTCATTGTAGTTAAGCTGTGTGCCAAGTTTCATTGAAATCCGGTCTATAGTTTTCAAGAAATAGCGCGGAAACGAATATCACTCTGTATGTATATGGCTAAAACAGTCAGGGGCAGTAACTCTAAATTCGACGGTCGAACCGGGTAACCCCGACGATATGCTCATGTCCACTTTGTAGTGAAGCTGTGAGCCAAGTTTCATTGAAATCCGATCTATAGTTTTCAAGAAATAGCGCGGAAACGAATATCACTCTGTATGTATATGGCTTAAACAGTCAGGGGCAGTAACTCTAAATTCGGCGGTCGAACCGGGTAACCCCGACGATATGCGCATGTCCTCATTGTAGTAAAGCTGTGTGCCAAGTTTCATTGAAATCCGGTTTATAGTTTTCAAGAAATAGCGCGGAAACGAATATCACTCTGTATGTATATGGCTAAAACAGTCAGGGGCAGTAACTCTAAATTCGGCGGTGGAACCGAGTAACCCCGACGATATGCGCATGTCCACTTTGTAGTAAAGCTGTGTGCCAAATTTCATCGAAATCAGGTCTACAGTTTTCAAGAAATAGCGCGGAAACGAATATCACTCTGTATGTATATGGCTTAAACAGTCAGGAGCAGTAACTCTGAATTCGACGGCCGAACCGGGTAACCCCGACGATATGCGCATGTCCTCATTGTAGTAAAGCTGTGTGCCAAGTTTCATCGAAATCCGGTCTATAGTTTCCAAGAAATAGCGCGGAAACGAATATCACTGTATGTATATGGCTAAAACAGTCAGGGGCAGTAACTCTAAATTTGGCGGTCGAACCGGATAACCCCGACGATATGCGCATGTCCACTTTGTAGCGAAGCTGTGTGCCAAGTTTCATCGAAATCCGGTCAACAGTTTTCAAGAAATAGCGCGGAAACGAATATCACTCTGTATGTATATGGCTAAAACAGTCAGGGGCAGTAACTCTAAATTCGGCGGTCGAACCGGGTAACCCCGACGATATGCGCATGTCCACTTTGTAGCGAAGCTGTGTGCCAAGTTTCATCGAAATCCGGTCTACAGTTTTCAAGAAATAGCGCGGAAACGAATATCACTCTGTATGTATATGGCTTAAACAGTCAGGGGCAGTAACTCTAAATTCAATGGTCGAACCGGGTAACCCCGACGATATGCGCATGTCCTCTTTGTAGTGAAGCTGTGTGCCAAGTTTCATCGAAATCCGGTCTATAGTTTCCAAGAAATAGCGCGGAAACGAATGTCGGACGGACGGACGGACGGACAGACGGACGGAAGGACGGAAGGACGGACGGACATGGCAAAAACAATATCCCCCCCGAAAAATTTTTTCGGCGGGGGATAATAACCATACATAGGGATCAACCTCTTGCATATTTTTATACTTTACTATTTATGGTGAAAATGGACATCTCTCTGATATTTTCAAGAAATACCCCCTCTGGACCTCACAAAAGGGATTGTGACACCATGGTTTTATGTACAATGGTTAGTTCTGGACTCATAGAAGAAAATTATAATAACCATACATGGGGCTCAACCTCTGGAATATTTTTATACTTTACTATTTATGGTGAAAATGCACATTTCTATGATATTTTCAAGAAATACCCCCTCTGGGCCTCACACAAGGGATTGTGACACCATAGTTTTGTGTACAATGGTAAGTTCTGGACTCATAGAAGAAAATTATAATAACCACACATGGGGCTCAACCTCTTGAATATTTTTATACTTTACTATTTATGTTGAAAATGGACATTTCTCTTATATTTTCAAGAAATACCCCCTCTGGGCCTCACAAAAGGGATTGTGACACCATGGTTTTATGTACAATGGTTAGTTCTGGACTCATAGAAGAAGAATAAAGTAACCATACATGGGGCTCAACCTCTGGAATATTTTTTATACTTTACCATTTATGGTGAAAATGGACATTTCTCTGATATTTTCAAGAAATACTCGACCCTCTGGGCCTCACAATAGGGATTGTGACACCATGGTTTTATGTACAATGGTTAGTTCTGGACTCATAGAAGAAAATTATAGTAACCATACCTAGGGCTCAACCTCTGGAATATTTTTATACTTTACCATTTATGGTGAAAATGGATATTTCTCTCCTATATTAAAGAAATACCCCCTCTGGGCCTCACAAAAGGGATTGTGACACCATGAATTCATGTCCAATGGTTAGTTCTGGACTCATATGAGATAGTTAAAGTACACATAAATGGGGCTCAACTTCTGGAATATTTTAATGCTTTACCATTCATGGTGAGAATGGACATTTCTCTGATAATTAAAACAAATACCCCCTCACATAAGGGAATGTGACACCATGGCTTGATGTCCATTGGTAAGTGCTTGACTCATATGAGATAATTACAGTGACCGTACATGAGGCTCGCCCTCTTGGATATTTTTATGCTTGACCATTAATTTTATCGTGAGAATGGACATTTCTCTGATATTAATCTAAACAAATACCCGCTCTGGTTCTCAGACAAGGGATTGTGACACCACAGTTTCATACCCATTTGTTAGTGCTGGACGCATAGAAAGTTATTATAGTTAACCTAGATGGGGCTCAACTTTTTGAATATTTTAATGCTTGACTGTTTATTGTGAGAATGTACATTTCTCTGAAGATCTAAACAAATACTCCCTCCAGGCCTCACTAAAGGGATTGTGACACCACTGCTTGATGTCCATTGGTTAGTGCTGGACTCATATGAGTCTTGAGATAATTTTAGCAACCATACATGGGGCTCAACCTCTGGAACATTTTTATGCTTGACCATTTATAGTGATAATGGACATTTCTTTGATATTTTTCATCAAATACCCCCCTCTGGGCCTTACAAAGGGGATTGTGACACCACTGCTTGATGTCCATTAGTTTGTGCTGGACTCATAGAAGATAATTTAAGTAACCATACATGGGGCTCAACCTCTGGAATATTTCTATACTTTACCATTAATGGTTGAAATGAAAATTTCTCTGATAATAAAAACAAATACCACCTCATCTTAGAGACTCAAAGTGGGATGAGAAGCTGGTACCTAAGATAATTAGATGTTGCATTTGTACTGGAGTGAGAAATACCAGGAGCCCATGGTTAGATGAAGCTGATTCTATGATTAAGCTTTACAACAATCAAATCTCTATCATTGTCTACCTCCTTTTCCATCCCCTCCCAAACAGGATCAATGTTCTGAAAACAACTGTTGTAGGAAAGAATTAGGTTAACATTGAGGCAAAAGAAAAAAGTCATTGTAACCAGCATTTTCTCCTTTTGTCTTAAACTTTTAATGTGCTTTTATTAACAATAATGTTATCATTATGGTTGCCCATTTTGCCATCTGCAGCAGCTTTCAGAGACCCAGAGAGACAACCAGAGAGATCAACAGAGACACATAGAGAGACCCATAGAGAGACCCACAGAGAGATCCACAGAAGTACAGAGAGATCCAAGGGTGGATCCAGGATTTTTTCCAGGGGGGGGGGGGGTCCAAGCCAAAGATTTTTTTCCAGGGGGGTCTATGCCAAAGTTATGGCTTAAATATAGTAAATATGTAACATACTGAATTCATATACATGTAGTCAAATTTTAATATTCGACCAATGCCAGGGGGGCCCAGACCCCCCACCCCCTCCCCCAACCTCGCCTCTAGATCTGACCATGAGATCCACCGAGACACACAAAGAGATCCACAGAGACACACAGAGAGATCCACAGAGGTACAGAGAATTCCATAGAGACCCACCATGAGACACACAGGGATCGCCAGAGACCAACAGATACACCCACAGAGAGATCCACAAAGAGAAACAGAGATCCACAGAGACATGTAAACAGATGAATCCACAGATACCCACAGAGAGATCCACAGCGGTACAGAGAGATCAACAGAGACATGCAGAGATCCACAGAGACACACAAAGACATCCACAGATCCCCACAAAGAGGCCCACAAAGATCAACAGACATACATAGAGATCCACAGAGACACAGAGAGGCCCACAGAGAGTCCAAAGAGACACACATACAGATCCACAGAGACACAAAAAGAGGTCCACATAGATCCACAGAGACATGTAGAGATCCCGAGAGACCCACAGAGAGACCCACAGAGATCCACAAAGAGATCCACAGAGAGATCCACAGAGGATCACAGAGGGACCCATAGAACTCCACAGAGAGATCAACAGAGACCCACACAGAGATGCACAGAGACCAACAGTGAGATCCACAGAGGCACATGGAGCCACATAGATCCACAGAAATATGTATACATAGAGACACACAGAGAGATCCACAAAGACACACAAAAGAGACACAGAGAGGTGTGTACACAAAGAGACACACAAAAGGAACACACAGAGATCCACAGAGACTTACAGAAATATCAACCAAGAAACACAGAGAGATCCACAGGGACACCCAAATATATCTATAGAGAGACACACAGAGAGATCCGCAGAGAGACCCACAGAGATATACAGAGACACAGAGAGATCCACAGAGAGATCCACAGAGACACACAAAGAGATCTACAGAGACACAGAGAGATCCACAGAGACTCACAAAGAGATCAACAGAGACACACAGAGAGTCCCACAGAGATCCACAGAGGCACATAGAGAGAGTCACATAGATCAACAGAGACATATACACAAAGAGCCGCACAAAAAGATCCTCAGAGACACACAAAGAGACAAACAGAGATCCACAGAGACACACAGAGAGATCCACACAGACCAACAAAGAGATCCACAGAGACAAAAAAAAGAGATCCAAAGAGATCCATGGAAACACATAAGGAGATCCACAGAGGCGCACAGAGAGTTGCACAGAGATCTCTAGAGGCATAGAGAGAGACCCACATGGATCAACAGAGATCCACAGAGACGCACAAAGAGATCCACAGAGACCCACAAAGATCTACAGAGACATGCAGAGAAATCCAGAGAAACACAGAGAGAGCCACAGAGATTCACAGAAACATGCAACGAGATCAACATAGAGACATACAGAGAGACCCACATGGACATTCAGAGAGATCCACAGAGACATACAGAGATCCACAGAGACACACACAGATCCACAGAGACAAACAACGAGATCCACAGTGACACACAAAGATCTAAAGAGACAAACAGAGAAATACAAAGAGAGGTTAGCAGAGATCAACAAAGACACAGAGAGAGAGCCACAGAGACCTACAAAGAGATCCACAGAGATCCACAAAGACATGTACACAAAAAGACACACAGAGGGATCCATAGAGACACACAAAGAGACACACCGAGGTGAGTATACAAAGACACACACAGAGATCAAAAGAGACCCACAGAGACATACAGAGAGGCCAACAGAGATCCACAGAGACACATATGAGATATATAGAGATCTACAGAGACACACAGAGATCCACAAAGACACACAGAGAGAATCACAGAGACCCACATAGAACCCCACAGAGATCCACAGAAAGATCCCTAGAGACCCACAGAGAGACCCACAGGGGGATCAACAGAGAGATCTACAGAGACCCACAAAGAGACACACAGAGATGTGTACACAAAGAGATTAAAAGAGACCCACAGAGAGACCCACAGAGATATACAGAGAGATCAACAAAGAAACACAGAGAGACCCACATAGAGATCCAAAGAGACACACAGAGATTCACAGAATCACACAGAGATCCACAGAGACACAAAGAGAGACCCAGAGACACACAGATATCCACAGAGACACACAGGGAGATCCACAGAGACCAAGAAATACATGCAGATAGATCAACAGAGACGCTCACAGACACATAGAGACCCATGGGGACACACAGAGAGACTCAAATATACCCATAAGACAGAGAGATCCACAGAGACCCAGCAAGATCCACAGAGACCCACGCAGAGATCCACAGAGACCCACAAAGAGATCCACAGAGAGACACACAGAGAGATCCACAAAGAGACAACAGAGACACATAGCGAGGATCTAAGTTGATGGAATAGAAAAAGTTCTTTGAAAGGGTCTTGAACTTTTACCCTAAATATCAAAAAACATTTTTTAGGAGGTTGAGTCCCACTTTTAGTTGTTTTCATAAGGCTCCATGATATGATACATAAATAATGGTATACAAGCAATGGTGTCACAATCCCTGGGGAGAGGCCCAGTGGGGGTCTAATTTGATGAAATAGAAAAATTCTTTTAAATGGTCAATTTTCACCCTAAATGTTGCAAAAAAAATTTTTCGGGAGGTTGAGCCCCATTTTTAACCATATTTATAATGCTCTATGATATGATACATAATGAAAGGCATTCTTGTAAGCATTATGTTGTCACAATGCCATGGGAGAGGCCCAGCGGGTGTCTAATTTAATGAAATAGCAAAAAAATCTTTTAAATGGTCAACTTTCACCCTAAATGTCACAGAAGAAATTTTTTCAGGAGGTTGAGTCCCAGTTTTAGTTATATTTGTAATGATCCATGATGATGATACATAATAAATGGTATATAAGCAATGGTGTCACAATCCTCGGGGAGAGGCCCAGCTGGGGTCTAAGTTGTTGAAATAGCAATAAATTGCTTGAAATGGTCAACTTTCACCCTAAATATCCAATAGGAATTTTTTCAGGAGGTTGAGTCCCACTTTAGGTTATATTCATAACATTATATGATATGAAAGGTTATTAATGGTATATAAGCAGTGGTGTCACAACCCCCGGGGGAGGCCCAGCAGGTGTTTTAGTTGATGAAATAAGAGAAAATGAGTAGGCTTAGTTGGTCCCTATATGTCTACCTGGATTTTTTGTTCAGGAGGTTGAGCCCCACTTTTAGTTATATTCATAACATCTTATGATATGATACGTAATAAATGGTATATAAGCAGTGGTGTCACAATCCCCAGGGAGAGGCCAAGCAGGGGTCTAAGTTGATGCATTAGCAATAAATTGCTTGAAATGGTCAACTTTCACCCTAAATATCCAATAGGCATTTTTTTCAGGAGGTTGAGCCCCACTTTTAGTTATATGCATAACATTCTATGATAAAGTAGGTTATTAATGGTATATAGCCAGTGGTGTCACAATCCCTGGGTAGAGGCCCAGCAGGGGTCTAAGTTGATGCAATAGCAATAAATTGCTTGAAATGGTCAACTTTCACCCTAAATATCCAATAGGAATTTTTTTCAGGAGGTTGAGCCCAAATTTTAGTTATATTCATAACACTCTATGATATAGTAGGTTATTAATGGTATATAAGCAGTGGTGTCACAATCCCCAGGGAGAGGCCCAGCAGGGGTCTAAGTTGATGAAATGGCAAAAAAATCTTTAAAATGGTCAACTTTCACCCTAAATATCCAATAGAAAAATTTTCAGGAGGTTGAGCCCCACTTTTAGTTATATTCATAACATTCTATGATATGATACGTAATAAATGGTATATAACCAGTTGTGTCACAATCCCTAGGGAGAGGCCCAGCAGGGGTCTAAGTAGGTGCAATAGCAATAAATTGCTTGAAATGGTCAACCTTCATCCTAAAATTCCAATAGAAATTTTTTAGGAGGTTGAGCCCCACTTTTAGTTATATTCATAACATTCTAAGATATGATAGTTTATTAATGGTATATAAGCAGTGGTGTCACAATCCCCGGAGAGAGGCCCAGCAGGGGTCAAAGTTCATGCAATAGCAAAAAATTCTCTGAAAATGTCAACTTTCACCCTAAAATTCCAAAAGAATTTTTTTCAGGAGGTTGAGCCCCACTTTTAGTTATATTCATAACATTCTATGATAAGTTAAGTTATTAATGGTATATAAGCAGTGGTGTCACAATCCCCGGGGAGAGGCCCAGCAGGGGTCTAAGTTGATGAAATAGCAAAAAATTCTTTGAAAATGTCAACTTTCACCCTAAATTTCCAATAGAAAATTTTTCAGAAGGTTGAGCCCCACTTTTAGTTATATTCATATCATTCTATGATAAGTTAGGTTATTATTGGTGTATAAGCAGTGGTGTCAAAATCCCCGGGGAGAGGCCCACTGGGGGTCAAAGTTTATGCAATAGCAAAAACTTCTCTGAAAATGTCAACTTTCACCCTAAAATTCCAATAGAAAATTTTTCAGGAGGTTGAGCCCCACTTTTAGTTATATTCATAACATTCTATGATAAGTTAAGTTATTAATGGTATATAAGCAGTGGTGTCACAATCCCCGGGGAGAGGCCCAGCAGGGATCAAAGTTCATGCAATAGCAAAAAATTCTCTGAAAATGTCAACTTTCACCCTAAAATTCCAATAGAAAATTTTTCAGAAGGTTGAGCCCCACTTTTAGTTATATTCATAACATTCTATGATAAGTTAAGTTATTAATGGTATATAAGCAGTGGTGTCACAATCCCCGGGGAGAGGCCCAGCAGGGGTCAAAGTTCATGCAATAGCAAAAAATTCTCTGAAAATGTCAACTTTCACCGTAAAATTCCAATAGAAATTTTTTCAGGAGGTTGAGCCCCACTTTTAGTTATATTCATAACATTCTATGATATGATAGTTTATTGATGGTGTATAAGCAGTGGTGTCACAATCCCCGGGGAGAGGCCCGGCAGGGGTCAAAGTTCATGCAATAGCAAAAACTTCTCTGAAAATGTCAACTTTCACCCTAAAATTCCAATAGAAAATTTTTCAGGAGGTTGAGCCCCACTTTTAGTTATATTCATAACATTCTATGATAAGTTAGGTTATTAATGGTATATAAGCAGTGGTGTCACAATCCCCGGGGAGAGGCCCAGCAGGGGTCAAAGTTCATGCAATACCAAAAAATTCTCTGAAAATGTCAACTTTCACCCTAAAATTCCTATAGAAAATTTTTCAGGAGGTTGAGCCCCACTTTTAGTTATATTTAGAACATTCTATGATAAGTTAGGTTATTATTGGTGTACAAGCAGTGGTGTCACAATCCCCGGGGAGAGGCTCAGTGGGGGTCAAAGTTCATGCAACAGCAAAAAATTCTCTGAAAATGTAAACTTTCACCCTAAAATTCCAATAGAAATTTTTTCAGGAGGTTGAGCCCCACTTTTAGTTATATTCATAACATTCTATGATAAGTTAGGTTATTATTGGTGTATAAGCAGCGGTGTCACAATCCCCTGGGAGAGGCCCAGTGGGGGTCAAAGTTCATGCAATAGCAAAAAATTCTCTGAAAATGTCAACTTTCACCCTAAAATTCCAATAGAAAATTTTTCAGAAGGTTGAGCCCCACTTTTAGTTATATTCATAACATTCTATGATAAGTTAAGTTATTAATGGTATATAAGCAGTGGTGTCACAATCCCCGGGGAGAGGCCCAGCAGGGGTCAAAGTTCATGCAATAGCAAAAAATTCTCTGAAAATGTCAACTTTCACCGTAAAATTCCAATAGAAATTTTTTCAGGAGGTTGAGCCCCACTTTTAGTTATATTCATAACATTCTATGATAAGTTAAGTTATTAATGGTATATAAGCAGTGGTGTCACAATCCCCGGGGAGAGGCCCGGCAGGGGTCAAAGTTCATGCAATAGCAAAAAATTCTCTGAAAATGTCAACTTTCACCGTAAAATTCCAGTAGAAATTTTTTCAGGAGGTTGAGCCCCACTTTTAGTTATATTCATAACATTCTATGATATGATAGTTTATTGATGGTGTATAAGCAGTGGTGTCACAATCCCCGGGGAGAGGCCCAGCAGGGGTCAAAGTTCATGCAATAGCAAAAACTTCTCTGAAAATGTCAACTTTCACCCTAAAATTCCAATAGAAAATTTTTCAGGAGATTGAGCCCCACTTTTAGTTATATTCATAACATTCTATGATAAGTTAAGTTATTAATGGTATATAAGCAGTGGTGTCACAATCCCCGGGGAGAGGCCCAGCAGGGGTCTAAGTTGATGAAATAGCAAAAAATTCTTTGAAAATGTCAACTTTCACCCTAAATTTCCAATAGAAAATTTTTCAGAAGGTTGAGCCCCACTTTTAGTTATATTCATAACATTCTATGATAAGTTAAGTTATTAATGGTATATAAGCAGTGGTGTCACAATCCCCGGGGAGAGGCCCAGCAGGGGTCAAAGTTCATGCAATAGCAAAAAATTCTCTGAAAATGTCAACTTTCACCCTAAAATTCCAATAGAAAATTTTTCAGGAGGTTGAGCCCCACTTTTAGTTATATTCATAACATTCTATGATAAGTTAAGTTATTAATGGTATATAAGCAGTGGTGTCACAATCCCCGGGGAGAGGCCCAGCAGGGGTCAAAGTTCATGCAATAGCAAAAAATTCTCTGAAAATGTCAACTTTCACCCTAAAATTCCAATAGAAAATTTTTCAGAAGGTTGAGCCCCACTTTTAGTTATATTCATAATATTCTATGATAAGTTAAGTTATTAATGGTATATAAGCAGTGGTGTCACAATCCCCGGGGAGAGGCCCAGCAGGGGTCAAAGTTCATGCAATAGCAAAAAATTCTCTGAAAATATCAACTTTCACCGTAAAATTCCAATAAAAATTTTTTCAGGAGGTTGAGCCCCACTTTTAGTTATATTCATAACATTCTATGATAAGTTAAGTTATTAATGGTATATAAGCAGTGGTGTCACAATCCCCGGGGAGAGGCCCAGCAGGGGTCTAAGTTGATGAAATAGCAAAAAATTCTTTGAAAATGTCAACTTTCACCCTAAATTTCCAATAGAAAATTTTTCAGAAGGTTGAGCCCCACTTTTAGTTATATTCATATCATTCTATGATAAGTTAGGTTATTATTGGTGTATAAGCAGTGGTGTCAAAATCCCCGGGGAGAGGCCCACTGGGGGTCAAAGTTTATGCAATAGCAAAAACTTCTCTGAAAATGTCAACTTTCACCCTAAAATTCCAATAGAAAATTTTTCAGGAGGTTGAGCCCCACTTTTAGTTATATTCATAACATTCTATGATAAGTTAAGTTATTAATGGTATACGAGGGTTGTTTGATAAATTCGCGGAATTATTCTGTAATTCAAAATTGTGATTGAATATCAAAATCAAATCTCTTTCGTGATAAACATTAACTATTCGTTATTAAAAACGCAAAATGTCATAATCATACGTTTACAAATAATTTCTACATATACCATTGAATAGAGGCATGTCTTGCCGGTTGCCTTACGTCAGAGCGTCACGTAACGTCACGCCGCAGTAAGTGACGTCAGGTTTGTGAAAATAAGAAATGAACGACCCATTGACTCTTTCGATATAGTCTCCAACAGCAGCTTTTAAGTTCCTGTGTATGCGGTTTAACTCTGATTAAATGTTTCCTGAACTCAGTCACTGATGAATGATAAACTTCTAGCGGTTTCTTTAGTTCGTCGGGGGTTTCGATATGCTGGCCAATGAGTTATGATATTACTTCCGCACTGTTTAGGGATGGAATGTGCCTAGAGATTTACGTACATACACATATTTCATTCTTTCTTTCGGTAACAAACATGGTAACAAAGCCGCATTTCACAAGTCGTTACAATTTTTAACTAAGGAATTGTCGCAATCAGACTCATGAATACCGCATTAGAAAATCTCAAGAAGAGTTAGAAGTCTGAACATGATTCTGCTAGAAGACGAGAAGCCAAGCTACCGGAAACTTTTGACATACTTATTCAACTCCTGTAAAAATACGATAAACGTTTTAATTAATTCGAAAAAAAAAACATTTTTACAGCAACAATTCGTCCAGTCAAGCGCCCATCCGCCAAGACAAGCTGCCCTTCACAAGCATTGTTACCCTGACTGACCGATTGGTTTGGTCTACATGGCTTGCCATCATCATGTACCGATGTTCTGTCTGTCTTTTAAAGGTCCATGTCATTTCAATGCAAATGCTTTTCCACATATCGACAAATTCATCGACTTGCCCATTTCTCTCTTAATTATTGTATTCTGTAGATGATTTCTCTAACCGAACAAAAAACATCACGACGGCGCGTCATCAGGTTATAAGATGACGTCAGTTTTCTTCGACGATTTGCTTACGACATGATCTTGAAAACGCTGTGTACATGTCAACTTTTGAAATAAGAACGGCAAATTTTCAGAAAATCACTACACATTGTCAACCAAACGCAAGCTTAATTTAAATGGTTCTGGTGCGCATGGTTATGGTGCACCGGCACGATTTTCATTTACACACTTATTTCAAAACTGACCAAAGGCAACGTCGCGTATATGGGTTGCTATGGAGACCGAAAAGGGTGCATAAGAGTGGGTAAATTTTATTGTCGTTATACCCCCAAATTCATGACATGATTTTCTGTACGTGCGTGTAATTTCATAATTTTTGAACACAAAATAAAGAAATGAGAAAGAAATTCCGCGAATTTATCAAACAACCCTCGTATAAGCAGTGGTGTCACAATCCCCGGGGAGAGGCCCAGCAGGGGTCAAAGTTCATGCAATACCAAAAAATTCTCTGAAAATGTCAACTTTCACCCTAAAATTCCTATAGAAAATTTTTCAGGAGGTTGAGCCCCACTTTTAGTTATATTTAGAACATTCTATGATAGGTTAGGTTATTATTGGTGTATAAGCAGTGGTGTCACAATCCCCGAGGAGAGGCCCAGTGGGGGTCAAAGTTCATGCAATAGCAAAAAATTCTCTGAAAATGTCAACCTTCATCCTAAAATTCCAATAGAAAATTTTTCAGAAGGTTGAGCCCCACTTTTAGTTATATTCATAACATTCTATGATAAGTTAAGTTATTAATGGTATATAAGCAGTGGTGTCACAATCCCCGGGGAGAGGCCCAGCAGGGGTCAAAGTTCATGCAATAGCAAAAAATTCTCTGAAAATGTCAACTTTCACCGTAAAATTCCAATAGAAATTTTTTCAGGAGGTTGAGCCCCACTTTTAGTTATATTCATAACATTCTATGATAAGTTAAGTTATTAATGGTATATAAGCAGTGGTGTCACAATCCCCGGGGAGAGGCCCAGCAGGGGTCAAAGTTCATGCAATAGCAAAAAATTCTCTGAAAATGTCAACTTTCACCGTAAAATTCCAATAGAAATTTTTTCAGGAGGTTGAGCCCCACTTTTAGTTATATTCATAACATTCTATGATAAGTTAGGTTATTAATGGTACATAAGCAGTGGTGTCACAATCCCTGGGGAGAGGCCCAGCAGGGGTCAAAGTTCATGCAATAGCAAAAACTTCTCTGAAAATGTCAACTTTCACCCTAAAATTCCAATAGAAAATTTTTCAGGAGGTTGAGCCCCACTTTTAGTTATATTCATAACATTCTATGATAAGTTAAGTTATTAATGGTATATAAGCAGTGGTGTCACAATCCCTGGGGAGAGGCCCAGCAGGGGTCAAAGTTCATGCAATAGCAAAAACTTCTCTGAAAATGTCAACTTTCACCCTAAAATTCCAATAGAAAATTTTTCAGGAGGTTGAGCCCCACTTTTAGTTATATTCATAACATTCTATGATAAGTTAAGTTATTAATGGTATATAAGCAGTGGTGTCACAATCCCCGGGGAGAGGCCCAGCAGGGGTCAAAGTTCATGCAATAGCAAAAAATTCTCTGAAAATGTCAACTTTCACCGTAAAATTCCAATAGAAATTTTTTCAGGAGGTTGAGCCCCACTTTTAGTTATATTCATAACATTCTATGATAAGTTAAGTTATTAATGGTATATAAGCAGTGGTGTCACAATCCCCGGGGAGAGGCCCAGCAGGGGTCAAAGTTCATGCAATAGCAAAAAATTCTCTGAAAATGTCAACTTTCACCGTAAAATTCCAGTAGAAATTTTTTCAGGAGGTTGAGCTCCACTTTTAGTTATATTCATAACATTCTATGATATGATAGTTTATTGATGGTGTATAAGCAGTGGTGTCACAATCCCCGGGGAGAGGCCCAGCAGGGGTCAAAGTTCATGCAATAGCAAAAAATTCTCTGAAAATGTCAACTTTCACCCTAAAATTCCTATAGAAAATTTTTCAGGAGGTTGAGCCCCACTTTTAGTTATATTTAGAACATTCTATGATAAGTAAGGTTATTATTGGTGTATAAGCAGTGGTGTCACAATCCCCGGGGAGAGGCCCAGTGGGGGGTCAAAGTTCATGCAATAGCAAAAACTTCTCTGAAAATGTCAACTTTCACCCTAAAATTCCAATAGAAAATTTTTCAGGAGGTTGAGCCCCACTTTTAGTTATATTCATAACATTCTATGATAAGTTAGGTTATTAATGGTACATAAGCAGTGGTGTCACAATCCCCTGGGAGAGGCCCAGCAGGGGGTCAAAGTTCATGCAATACCAAAAAATTCTCTGAAAATGTCAACTTTCACCCTAAAATTCCTATAGAAAATTTTTCAGGAGGTTGAGCCCCACTTTTAGTTATATTTAGAACATTCTATGATAAGTTAGGTTATTATTGGTGTATAAGCAGTGGTGTCACAATCCCCGGGGAGAGGCCCAGTGGGGGTCAAAGTTCATGCAATAGCAAAAAATTCTCTAAAAATGTCAACTTTCACCCTAAAATTCCAATAGAAAATTTTTCAGGAGGTTGAGCCCCACTTTTAGTTATATTCATAACATTCTATGATATGATAGTTTATTAATGGTGTATAAGCAGTGGTGTCACAATCCCCGAGGAGAGGCCCAGCAGGGGTCAAAGTTGATGAAATAGCAAAAAATTCTTTGAAAATGTCAACTTTCACCCTAAAATTCCAATAGAAAATTTTTAAGAAGGTTAAGCCCCACTTTTAGGTATATTCATAACATTCTATGATAAGTTAAGTTATTAATGGTATATAAGCAGTGGTGTCACAATCCTCGGGGAGAGGCCCAGCAGGGGTCAAAGTTCATGCAATAGCAATAAATTGCTTGAAATATTCAACCTTCATCCTAAAATTCCAATAGAAAATTTTTCAGGAGGTTGAGCCCCACTTTTAGTTATATTCATAACATTCTATGATATGATAGTTTATTAATGGTGTATAAGCAGTGGTGTCACAATCCCCGGGGAGAGGCCCAGCAGGGGTCAAAGTTCATGCAATAGCAATAAATTGCTTGAAATGGTCAACCTTCATCCTAAAATTCCAATAGAAAATTTTTCAGGAGGTTGAGCCCCACTTTTAGTTATATTCATAACATTCTATGATATGATAGTTTATTAATGGTGTATAAGCAGTGGTGTCACAATCCCCGGGGAGAGGCCCAGCGGGGGTCAAAGTTCATGCAATAGCAATAAATTGCTTGAAATGGTCAACCTTCATCCTAAAATTCCAATAGAAAATTTTTCAGGAGGTTGAGCCCCACTTTTAGTTATATTCATAACTTTCTATGATAAGTTAGGTTATCAATGGTGTATAAGCAGTGGTGTCACAATCCCCGGCGAGAGGCCCAGCAGGGGTCAAAGTTCATGCAATAGCAATAAATTGCTTGAAATGGTCAACCTTCATCCTAAAATTCCAATAGAAAATTTTTCAGGCGGTTGAGCCCCACTTTTAGTTATATTCATAACTTTCTATGCTAAGTCAGGTTATTAATGGTATATAAGCAGTGGTGTCACAATCCTTTGGGAGAGGCCCAGCAGGGGTCTAAGTTGATGAAATAGAAAAAAATCTTTGAAAATGTCAACTCTCACGCTAAATATCAAATAGCGTTTTTTTCAGGAGGTTGAGCCCCACTTTTAGTTATATTCATAACATTCTATGATATACGTAATTAATGGTATAAAAGCAATGGTGTCACAATCCCTGGGGAGAGGCCCAGCATGGGTTTTAGTTGGTGAAATAGCTAAATATGAGTAAGTTGGTCCTCTATGTCCACAAGGATTTTTTCAGGATTGTTCCTCTGCCGGGTCAAATCTCTTCGTCTTTACGAGATTTTAAACAACAGACTGTTTATCAAAACATAATGAAGACATAACGGTAAACCTAGTCTATTTTGAGCACAAAATTTATTTGCATTACTATGTAGTTCTTCACTTTTTGGAGGTAACTAACATATAAATAGTACAATATGACGGTGTCATTTACGTCTAATTCAAAGAAAATTGCAGACAACACAGGCCCATAGGAAGCAATTTCATATTGGGGAGGGGGGGGGGGCTAAAGACCCTATCCTGAATATTGGGGTGAGGGGGGGCTAATAGGGATTCTCCCAAAATTTTAAGTGTACTATTAAGAAAATTTGGCATTTTGGCCAACTTTTGGGGGGCTTAGCCCCCCTAGCCACCCCCTGTTCCTACGGACCTGCAACAATGTATATTCACTAAAATTTGCGGTAAAGAGGTTGTTCCGATCGTCAAATAACGGACTCATCTCATAAATAGCCATATAAAATTCGCGAAACTTTCTGGGTACGAATCGCCGAAGTTCGTGCAGGATTATCGTTCTTGACCTTATTGGCAGCGGAACGTTATTGGCAGCGGGTTATTGGCAGAACGCTTGATTTTATCGCAGACATTATGTGCATGACATCAAACACATTCTTGACAGATGCTTGCATAAGGTTTCATTTTTATTACTCACAATAAGAAATACTCCTATAGGCGGGGGGGGGGGGGGGGTTAGAAGGGATTCCAAAAAGGACCCAAATTGTTTTGTACTTTTCTGTGTCTTTTATTAATTTTTACCAGATTTGAAAATATCAATACTACTTCCAGATGGGAGAAAGTGTTATACGAAAATCCAAACATATTCCTGTTTTCTGGGTAGCATTGGAACTCTGAATCATCAAATTCCAGTCCTAAGTGTTCTTTGTAAAATTACATTTACAAATTAAATTTGATTTTTGTATTATTCAGAATGATTCCACCATTTTGGTCAATACAAACCCTATGACAGGCTGGATGCCTATATTTTGTTAAACATACAAAGCCAAATACTAATAATGGGTCTGAGTTTGCTGCTGTCTTTTTAAATATGGTCAATATTTGGTGTTCATTTTTTAACTGATTTTCTAAGAAAGGACTCTTAAAATTAACACAAGGACTCTCAAAAATCATAGCTGAGGGTCCCAAGGACTCCTTCTTTACAAGATCCAGGGAAAACCCTGAGTATGGAAGTTATTGATGTTTGAAAAAACTTTAACCTTTGTTGCAACGCCGACGCCCGGGTGACAGTATAAGCTCTCATTTTCTTCGAAAAGTCGAGCTAAAAATGTAAAAATTTCATTTAGATGTTATTGTCACTTGCAACATCTTTGGATTTGGACAATTCTAAAATTGTATTGCTTGTTAAGGGCTAAATTAACGTCTCACCTTTTTCTGTTGTTCTACAGAAGGGAAGGGTTTAATTTCTTTGTTACAGAACTCGCATTTCCCACTAAACATCCAATGAGGCACTCCATTCTCATCGAGATCGTAATGGAGCAGGTCCATTAACCAATTCTCACATAATGACGCTTTTTGAAGCTCTTTGAGATAAAGCCATATAGGCTTTGAAAACCACTGTGGAAAATGAAGAAATTGCTTGTAACAAGCAATTTCTTCCTTTTCCACAATGTTTTCTACTCAAAAAAAGACAAACAGACTTTATAGCTCATTTGCTTGAAATTGTTGTCTGCAGCATCTTTGAAATTTTATTGGACAAGTCTAAGATTGAATTGTTTGTTAAGTGCTTAATTAATGTCTCACCTTTTTCTGTTGCTCTACAGAAGGGAAGGGTTTAATTTCTTTGTTACAGAACTCGCATTTCCCACTAAACATTCCATGAGGCACACCGTTCTCATCGAGATCGTAATCGAGCAGGTCCATCCTCGTCGCCGGTTCCTCTACGTCCATGTCATGTTTCTCCGACTCACGCTGGTACTAGTGTGAGAAAAGGAGAAAATTACAATTCATGAGGTTCATTTCTAGGAGGTTTGTACAAATTCAACTGTCCAAAAAGTAACAATTTTAAAAGGTATAAATTTCTTACGAAGCAAATATTAGACCTATTCATTCAATAAAATGAGAGTTGAGATTAAAGATCATCCTAAAAAAATTAATATGATTGGTCTTGAAAAAATGTTAATAAACATGAATGTAAAATTTTCTTCATTATAGTGTGATAAAAGAAACATTTTTTGTTTAATTCTTTTTTGACAAATGTAAGAAAACTTACCATCATTCCTTAAATAGTATAATTTCTCAATCACAGTAACAAAAAATACAACAAGAGTTGTCCGAGGACAATGTAGCTCGCCTATACGAGAACTTGTCACAAAACAAGAGTCCAAGGTCAAAGGTTAAGGTCATTGGGTCAAAGGTCATGGTCTCAAGGTCAAGGTACAAAGTATCCATATGTGAAATATCAAGGCTCTATCTATAATAGTGCATGAGATATAGGCCAGGTTAAAGGTTTTGAAAAGTAGGTCAAACTCCAAGGTCAAGGTCACTAGGTCAAAGGTCATGGTCCCAAATGAAAGGTCTTGCTGAGAAGTATCCATGTGTGAAGTATCAAGGCTGTATCTGTAAAAATGGCCGAGATAGAGGCCAGGTTAAAGTTTTTTAAAGTAGATCAAACTCCAAGGTCAAGGTCACTAGGTCAAAGGTAATGGTCCCAAATGAAAGGTCTTGGCAGGAGGTATCCATGTGTGAAGTATCAAGGCTGTACCTCAAATAGTGCCTGAGATATAAAGCAGGTTAAAGTTTTTGAAGAAGCGATGCCGAAGCTGACGCTGACGCCGACACTAGGGTTGTGACATTAGCTCCCCGGACATAAAGTCCCGGCTCGCTAAAAATTGATGTAAACAGCAGAATAAATATGTTATTAGAGCTTTGGCAAACAATGTTAATAGTCTCAAACATAAGTACTTTGACAGACAAATAGATATATTGACAGCTGTATTATAGCTTATTGCTCTCCTAACTGTATTTCATAGAAGCATTGATATTTCTTTTTGCAAGAATTTTTTAACTTATACAATCTTAAAACTTTGTTGTATGGGCAACTGTACGGTTTATTTTTTTGTCCTGTTTGAAAAGCAGAGAGAGAAAAGAAAAATCAGAAATCGAAAAGTACAAATTACAGGGCTTGAATTTTAGCATGTTGGCAATTTGTTAGTCGAAAATGAAAATGGCTAGTGATTTTTTCTGCAACAAGTTTTTTTTATGGAAGTGGCTAGGGATACGGGCCCGTATCTCTAGTCCATGGGGGCTAGAGATACGGGTCCGTATCTCTAGCAAAACCCCCTTGTTTTTGCTAGAGATACGGGCCCGTATCTCTAGCGAAACTATGGGGGTTTCGCTAGGGATACGGGTCAAACGACTTCCGGTGTAACAATAACCTATCGTCTCATTTATGGAAAATCGATATTGATTCATTCCCAAACTGCCAAATCGTGACTGGTCACCTACAGAAGACAAATAAAGTATTATTTATGTCTCGCCTAGACAATACGGGCGCTATTGCAGGGGAAATGTCGAGGGGATGGAGCTGAAAATGTTTCTTCTTGTTTGCGAAAGGGTTAAAATAGAAACTATATCATCAGTTTATTCCCGGAACGTCGAGTCGCTCCTTTTATAAAATGTGTGAAAATGGGTTGGTTACCCAAAGGGGGAAACTTTTGAGAGGTCATCTTTATGACTATGATAGGAAGGAATTTATTGAATGAAAATATGAGAAAACTTATTTTGCATTGTAATAGATCTATATTTTTATTCGTTTCAAAGCTTTTATGTCATTGGGTGTCAAAAAGCGCCCGTTTGACAATCTTGTGGGAATTGATATCTTATGTTATTCATGACAACAACATGCTAACTTTGTATTTGCAGCTTCGTTTCAAGCGTATGCCGTATGTATAACCCTTTTGTTTGATTATTCATGTATTATTCTTGTTTGACAAGAAACTTTAAAGGCGAGTGGCCTACCCAGTTCCAAGAAGAAATCAAACTAAACAATGATGAAACTTTGGCAAATCTTACATTAATGCAATATTGCGCAGATAGTGATGAGAAAAATATAAAGGGTAGATCATCAACCAATTTCTTGTTTTCCCTCAATGTTTTCTCTTTTTTTTTCGTGTACGAACGTCATTTGAAACCATTATAAATGTTTTGCAAAGGGTTAAACAGCTATTCAATTTTGGCCAGTAATGGAAACCGCTTTAACCCTTTCACAAACTAGATCTGGATTTTACGTCTTTCTTGTTTGGAAAAAAAACATAGAGACACAAGAAGAAAATGCTGAAAAACAGAATATTCTTATTTTGCCTCAATATTTTCTTAGCTATATTACATGCATACATCCTTTCTCTGTAAACAACCGTTTTATTTCCCAAACCAGCTTTTAAAATTGGACGGGTATAAATGTTTGTTGTTCTGGTTTGCGAGACATTGTATAAGCATAGACGTCCCGTGGCCGTAGGAAGCAATTTCATATGGGGAAGGGGCTTAAGTCCCTGTTCCGGCCAGTTTCTGATTATTGGAGGGGCTTTATTAGATTTTCCATTTTTTTTCTCAAGTATAAAATAAGTAAAAGAAAATTCGGCATTTTTGCCCAAATTTGACGGCTATAGTCCCCACTCCCCTTTCCCCTCCTTACAATAAAAAATAGAGAGCATATCATGCTCCTCTACGACCATTTATCTGTCGGTCTTAATTCTCTGAGCTTTAATTTCGGCTAGATCTTTACAGGACAGTTTTTGTCAAACAAGAATAGGCTAAACAAACAAAAGGGTTAATACACATGACACAAGTGTGAAACAATTGCCACTGATTAAGTTGCAAAGAGTTTTTAGCACCTTTTTGTCAAAAGGTAAATAAATTTACATGAGATATTGGTAAAATAATAAGTTTCAATTTCAAACCTTTCGTTTCAGCAATTACTCCATTCCCTCGACATTTCCCCTGCAATATTGCCCGTATTTTCTAGTTAATAGACATAAATGATATTTTATTTGTCTTCTGGAATTAATTTCAAAATGACCAGCCTAAATTTCTAAAGGGAAAGGATCAATATCGATTTTCCATAAATGGCACGATAGGTTATGTTATAGACCGGAAGTCGTTTGACCCGTATCCCTAACAAAACCCCAATGGTTTCGCTAGAGATACGGACCCGTATCTCTAGCAAAAACAACGGGATTTTGCTAGAGATACGGGCCCGTACCTCCAGCACCCATGGGCTAGAGATACGGGCCCGTATCTCTAGCCACTTCCTTTTTTTATTGGCAAGTGAAATAAATCAAGAGAAAATGAGATGTCAATGCAAATTAATTTATGCTCATTTCTTTGTGGCATAATTGTGACTTTTAAACTGGAAATATCATGATTGTTTATCATGTTTGACAGGATTTTTGTAAGTAAACTAATCTTTTTGCAAGTGGTTTCAAAAGCCACTTGCAAAATATTGCAAGTCAAATTTTTAGGAAAATTCTAGCCCTGAATAACACACATAACACTAATATTGTCGTCGTCCAATTTGGAACAGTCAAAAATGTTATTACATGTATAAATTTGGTAAAGCTGTTACTAGATGTAATCTGGAACCATATTTTCAATTAA
Source organism: Fragum sueziense (assembly GCA_963680895.1). Lineage (NCBI taxonomy): Eukaryota > Metazoa > Mollusca > Bivalvia > Cardiida > Cardiidae > Fragum > Fragum sueziense. The sequence continues at coordinate 30,782,728 of OY804606.1, read as the reverse complement.
TTTTGTTATCTTGTATATTGTCCACCCAAATTAAACCGGGACAACTTAATTTCCGTGTGCAAACTCCGTCAATTGAGCATCTTAACAAAACATTGCCGAAGTGGGGTCATTACATATGCAGATGTCCCAGGTTAATCTTGCTGGACAATATGTACAAGATTGGCAATTTGTCTTTTGTTTTCTAATAAACTTTTACTTTGTTTGACCTACTTTAGCTAGTTTGCTTTTCCTCCTGACTATACTGCTTTGTCTTGATGGATTTGGGAGTGAATCAGTCAAAATTTTATCAGAAGTATTTGGGAAAGCTTTTACTCTATTTGACCTACTTTGGCTAGTTTGCTTTTCCTCCTGACTATACTGCTCCATCTGGATTTGGGAGTGGATCTGACAGAGGAGTTTGGAGTCTCTAGGTCTTCTATTATAACCTTTATAGGCAGGTGGATGGATAGAGAGAGAAGAAAGAAACAGAAAATGAAACAATAGAACAGATAGAGAGAAAAAGAAAGAGATTGAGAATAAAAGAGTAAAACACATAGAGAAAAAACAAACAGATTGAACCTTTCCAAAATAGCAAAATTTTAGTGTGGTCTTATTTGAAGACTACTGCAGATGACAAAATAGTTGTTAATTGAGATAGAATTTGTGTCAGATATAGCCCCAAAAATATTGAGACAAAAGGAGAAAATGCTGATCATCAGCATTTTCTTTGTTTGACTCAATGTTTTCCCAAAACTTTTCTATGAGAGATGTCAAAACCAGGACTGGTCTTGTTTAAGGAAGAAAACATTGCATGAAATGCTAACAAATTAAAAAGAATAAAGAACAGAATATTGGGCTGCTGGCCTTCATGCTGTGGAATCCATCTGCTGAGAAGTTAATGTTAGTAAATTAGAAGGACTAAAGTTATAATAGGCATTGCTAAGAAAAATTCAATACACTACTGTCAGTTCTTGTAATTTTGAATACACTCATCCATTTCCAAACAGGCAAATAATTAGACTTTAACAATTTAAAGGCTGCTGTAGATTTATGTAAAATATTACACAGAAAATATAGTCAAAAGGATAACCAACATTTTCTTCTTTTGCCTCAATGTTTTCAAGACTTTATTTATAATGGACATCGAAACATGATATTGTTTGGGAAAAGGCTACGACAGTTTAGAATCAGGCTTTCCAATTGATCACTGAGTATTCCTGAAGAGTAATGTTAGTAAACTAAAAGGACTAAAATTATAAAAGGTAGTGCTAGTTACAATTAGATTGTTTAGCAACTAAGTACAAAACTAATGCAGGAGTTTATCGTTAGTGGGTGGTCAAAACCTCATAACTACAGCTTGAAAAAGCTGTAGTTACGAGGTATTGCCCTGCCACTGACAATATGATTTTAAATAGCTCATAGTGCATCAATATCAACTCAGACAAAACTTTATTTTGATGCGTTAAGTCTGTCAGTTGAGCCCCAAAAGAAATAATTAAAGAAGTGGATTCAATACAAGTGAAGACGTCCAGGGTTATTGTTTAAGCACTATATTGGAGCACTATATCTCTAAGCCCAGTAACCAAGCAAAATTCCCTCAGGACTAAAATCTGCTTTCAACCCTAACATTTTTGATTTGAAATGACTCAGTCAATAGAGATTTAGTATAAACTATTAAGGGAGAAATAAAGAAAGATACACTACACTACAGCCATAAATATATAAGAGGGAGTGATATGATACTGAATTTTTTATTTCTTATCCAAATCAGTATGTTGCGAGGTAACATTTGAATAATCCTTGGTGAGATGATTCTAATGTGCATCAACAACATTAGGCCAAATAAATATTAATCAATTATTTAAAATACATGTATAATCACTCCGTCCTATGAAGAGGCTACACACAAGCTTTATGTTATATAAAACCACCACCAACACACACTGTGCTTGTACACAAACCTGTAGAATGTTTGGTGGACCGATACTTGGTAAAAATGTTCGGTCGTCTTTCATTTTTTTATGGGTGATTTCTTCATCGGAACTCTATAGAAACAATAAAGTCTTCATGGTGAACAACAACTTAACAAGATTGAAACTTAACAACTGAAAATAAAAACAAACAACTGTAAAGGACAGCAATACATAGCTTTTCTTGTAGCATGATATTTACAAACATTTAAACTGAAAACAAAAACAATGTAATATGAAATTAAGGCTACGTCACATACAACTCGCATTCAACATTGGGTCCACATAAAATCTTACAACTATGAAAATCTGGTGGATGTGGTTGGAACTTGGAATAGTAGTAAAAAGAATGTGAAATTGATGCCAGTGTCCAAGGGTAACATGTCCCCTGGGTAATGTGTCCCTGGGGACACATTACCCAGGGCAACGTGTCCCCAGGGACATGTTACCCAGGGGGACTTATTACCCTGTTACACCGGTAGACTTGGTCTGGCAGTAGTAAAAGGCTGAGTTGTATGTGACCAGGCCTTTTGTAACAGAATATACTGTAACTATTTAACTGTGATACCTCTTTTGACTTCTTCATGGGTGAGGATGATTTTTTCCCTTTTGATTTTTTCCCTTTTTTAGCAGAATTTTTAGCAGAAGTCTTCTTCTTTTTGCCAAATAGCTAATAAAAGGGCAAGTGAAAACAATGTTTTTTCAACATTTTTTACTTTGAAAACAGTACAAATTTCACTTTTCTTATTGTTTCATAGTTTCATTATTACAAGAGCCTACCTTAAGGACAGATCCTCCAGTTGTTACTGCGCAACTTACTGCGCATATACTAAATAACGAAATTAAGCTGTTTCAGTAATTGGCCTGTTCAGCAAATGTATTTTTTACATTTAGTTAATGTTAGGTTGATAAATGACAAGATCCTTTTCGGTTATTTCAATTTTCTCTGTTTGGCCAATTAAAAGGTAATAGTACTCGGATGGTACATTTCGCTTTCTGTTACGCGTTCAACATGTGGCGTTAGCGATAGGAAACGGAGCAACAAAAGCAAAGTGGTGTCTTTATGAGCTAGTCCGCTTTGGATGGACACAACAGATGACACTTTTAATTATCTAAAGCTGGAAATAAGGAAGGAAATGGATAAAAATAGTGAAACAATTTCAGACAGAGCTGCAAAAAGTAAACCAAATTTTACTTATAACTAAGAAAAACGCTTGGTTTGATATATTTTTCTTTTTTTGTTTTTGTAGGTATGACCAAGCACTATGTCTATACCAAAAAAGAAAAAATTCTTACCGCTGGAATATTTTTTATTATCAGAAACGTTGCGAAAAAAGAGCATTTGCAGCTACTTTTGAAAGAATGTTTTACTAAAAATTTCCAAATCATCACTAAATTTTCCCAAATTGATACTCATTTAGACAGAATAAAACATATTGAACACAATAAAGACTTATTTATGTAATACTAGTCATTTCGAACACCTTTTTTGTGGGTATTTAAGTGACACCTCATTTTTGCAATTTTAGACAAGAGTAGTCTCCCTTGAAATACAATAACTTTTTAATTCGCATGGTGACCTATAGTTTTTAAGTCATTTTTTTACTTCTCATATATTTAAATATCAGTACAGAAAAAATAAAAAAAATCTTACCGTAGGAAATAAATGGAGGATCTGTCCTTAACCAATTTCCACATGATGACACTTTTTGACAACCAACAAAATAAAAGACATTTTGAAAACATTGTGGAAAATGAAGATATTGCTTGTGACAAGCAATTTCATCATTTCTTACAATGTTTTTTTTACTCACAAAGACAAGAAACATAAAATTTCATTTGCTTAAAATTTATGTCTACAAGGATCTTTAAATTTAGACAAGTCTAAAATTTTGCTGTCTGTTAATTTGTACCCATGAGATAAGAATTTTCAGAGACAGCAAGATTTGATCCCAAACACTGGAAATGCGATATTTAACCATGTATGCCAAGTATTTCAACACTGTCCCATACAAGACCTGATTTTGACGTCCCTAATAGACAGAAATTGAGAAAACTTTGAGATAAAAGAAGAAACTGCTGGTGATTATCAGCATTTTCTTCTTTTGCTTCAATGTTTTTCCGAGTCTATTTCATCAGGGTCGTCAAAACCAGGCCCCGTTTTCTAGAAAATACTTAAGTATGTTCTCATGCTGAAATCTGAGTACCATACTGAAATCACAAAATATCAATGTGCACTTCAATCTAATGCCTTTCAATGTTGGAGAGTATTCTGCTGAAGTTGAGTATGTTCTTAAGTTTTTTCCAGAAACCAGGGCCAGATCTTGTTTGGGAAAGGATTATTAATTCTGTGTTCGACAATTTTCCAGAACAATTAGATTAAAAAGATAAAATCCATTCTTACATCATCCGTGTCACTACTCAGGTCTAGTATCGGTATTCCATATTCATCATTATACGGCATTTGGTATGGCGGAATTTCCGGCGCTGATTTGTCCTCAGGTGTCTCTTGTTTACTCGATGCTGTAGTTAATAAGGTGCAAATGTCAATAAAAGAATACATTGTCGCTTTTCAACGAAAACCTCGTAATTGCAGCTTAACCCTTTCCCAAACAATACCTGGTTTTGACGTCCCTAATAGAACAGGCTTGAAAAAACATTGGAACAAAAGAAGAAACTGTTGATAACCAGCAGTTTCTCATTTTGTCTCAATATTTTCTGTGCCATATTTTCCACAAAGCATATCTTTATTATTATCATTTTTGTTTTCTGCAGCAGCTTACAAATTGGATCACACTATTTTTTTGTCATCTGGTAAAGGCTTAAAACAAGCTGCAGTTACGAGGTTTTCGTTGAATTACAACGACATATATATACAAAATCTATGTACAGATGTGTACTTTTTTTCTGACAATTTCTCACAAAGACAAAAGATGTATATTTTCCTTTCCATAAACATCATTAAGTATTCATGGCAGACACTTTTTCTTGACTGAGTTTGCTGAAAATTCCTTACCTTGGCATGGGTTTATCTAAAGAGTATAAAGTGAACACTTACGAGATCTAGGTGTAGCCGAGGTCTTTTCTTTCTCTGTCATGGCTTGAGCTGTTCCTGCATTAAAAACAGGATGTGTTTGTGAAACGCCAATGCCTTTGAAATGGCCTATGTTTACCCTTTCCCAAACGACAAAATTTTAGGTAGATCCACTTCAAAAAATGCTACAAATGACTAAATAGAAGTTATTATAGTTGGAATTTGTGTAAAATATGGCACAGAAAATATTGAGACAAAAGGAGAAACTGCTGGTTATCAGCAGTTTCTTCTTTTGTCTCAATGTTTTCACAAGCAATTTATATTAGGGGCGTCAAAACCAGGTCTTGTTTGGGAAAGGGTTAAGGTTCCGTGATAAGTTTTGGTCTGACAGGCAGAAGAATGGATGGACAGATAGACAGACAGACAACAGTAAAACAATATGCCCTGATCTTTCGATCTGGGGGCATAAGAATATACTGAAACTGTTTGGTTCAACTAAAAGGAAAGTTAGCCATGATACCTTCAAAAGGAAATCAGTTTGATAGAATCAGACAATCATCAATCAAAAAGAAGTAGCTTTTGTTGATTTTCTAAAAGAAGAAACTTTATCATTTATGAGAAGAAATGTTCAAAAAACATCAAAAGAAGAAGCTAAAATATACTTTCTTTCTCATTGTCAACTTACTATCTGTATCTATAGTTCTGGCTGTCCCAGTTTGTTCTGCCTTCTCCACCCAATCCCAGTCTGTCTGTGTCTCCAACGTGACAAACGTAATCTCACGACCATCGTAAGCCTTCCTTCTGACTGTCATAGGGAGCCTAACAATTATACAGAAAATACAAAATAAATATGCTCAATGTTTTCAAAGCTATACTAATAGGAACGTTAAACTTGGTCTTGTTTGGGAAAGGCTTTATGTTTACTGTCTGTATCTATAGTTCTGGCCGTCCCAGTTTGTTCTGCCTTATCCACCCAATCCCAGTCCGTCTGTGTCTCCAACGTGACAAATGTGATCTCACGACCATCGTAAGCCTTTCTTCTTACTGTCATAGGGACCCTGATAATAAAACATGGTACAAATTTCAATTTTGTGGGTTGTATTCTTTTCAATTATTCCTTAGCCATAGCTCAGTTGGAAGTGTGTTAGACTTTCAGCCATGAGGTCCTGGAATCAATCCTTGGCATAGGCAAACAGTCTTTCTGACATTTTCTTTCTTTTCTTCAGACGTTTCTTTGAACTATCTATTTTACATCGATTGGGAAGCAAGTTTTTTTCAACTTATTTTAATCCCTCTCGATTCAGCTTCCTGGAAATACACTGACCAGTACTCCCGCTGAATGTGTGGGCCAATGAGAAGCCTCGAACAACCCCCGCTACCGCGGTTCGAACTCGGAACCTCTTAGTCGCTAGGCCGATGCTCTACCTCTCGTACGGGACATTTTGTCACCTACAAATGGTTGGATAATCGCTAAACCGATGTGGGCTAGTTGCTGGCGGCTCAGAAAGGATGTTTAACCCTTTCCCAAACACGTCCCCAATAGAACAAGAGTTGTCCGCGGACAACGTAGCTCGCCTATACGGGAGCTTGTCACAAAAACAGCTAATTTTTTAAAAGTAGGTCAAACTCCAAGGTCAAGGTCACAAGGTCAAGAGTCAAGGTCACAAATGAAAGGTCTTGACATGAGGTATCCATGTGTGAAATATCAAGGCTCTATCAATAATAGTGCATGAGATATAGGCCAGGTTAAAGTTTTTCAAAAGTAGATCAAACTCCAAGGTCAAGGTCACTAGGTCAAAGGTCATGGTCCCAAATGAAAGGTCTTGTCAAGATGTATCCATGTATGAAATATCAAGGCTGTATCTCTAATAGTGCCTGAGATATAGACCAGGTTAAAGTTTTTCAAGTGAAGACACGACGCGACGGGACGGGACGGTACGGTACGGGATGGGACGGTACGCGACGCCGACACTAGGGCTGTGACATTAGCTCCCCGGACATAAGTCCCGGCTCGCTAAAAAGCTTGGAAAAATATTGAAACAAAAGAAGAAACTGCTGATAACCAGCAGTTTCTCCTTTTGTCTCAATATTTTCTATGCCGTTTTTTACACAAATTTTATCTTTAAAAACTTTCATTTTGTCATTTGTGACAGTTTTTGAAGTGGATCACCCTAAAATTTGGCTGTTTGGGAAAGGGTTAACAATACTGGTGAGAGCAACAATAGTAAACCATGGTAAGGTGCATTGGCCATTGTGAAATGACGATACTAGCAACTGAGGGAAGCATTAAACCCCATTCTATCAATTTGTTCACTTTAAGGTTTACGAACTGAGAATGAAAACACCACTTTCTAGCCATACGATATGCATCAAATTACACACACTTGTAAATACACTTCACATAAGTTGATTCACCATGTCGGTAGTGTTGTATATCGGAAAGCAAAATCACTATCGATAATCGGAAAGTCACAACCGATTGATTATCGATTGTACAATCGGTTCTTTGTAAACAAAAAAAGTCAGTCAGTGTAACCTAGTAAATATCATAATTAGGCTAAGTATATTTGTTTATGTGTTAACTGCATAATTATGATGCTACTCCAATACTGAGCCAAATTTAAACAAGGTCTTGACGAGTTGCTTCTGAGGCTAATTGTCTTTGAATGTATATAACGCTGGCTCTTTCATTTTTTGAGCAAGTTTTTTTTTCATAGCCTAAATATGTAGATCTAACTCAGTATCATATATAAGAGATTGGTAGAAAAGCCATATATAGCCTTTCATCTTGTAAAATTGAGCCTATACATGAAAACTTTTTAAATTGGGGAAAATTAATTTAAATTTTATCTTTCTGCCCTTGGTTGCTTTTGATGCTTATGTATCTACCTAAATAACTATGCATCATACATGATGTATGTGTGATGAACAGATGAAGTTCCAGGACAGGTAGGAATCATCGCCGTTAATCCATTTCTTTACCAGCTTCAGACAGACTTTTCTGTTTTCTCACTGCCGATGTGATAGCATGACTTCCCTAAACATGTCAACAAACTAAGCTAAATTTTGTCAGTGGATCAATTTGGAGACATTATTGTTGTCGTTTTCCAATTAGACTTCTTTTATTGATGGTGTGCTTTATTGTTTGCAGATGAGTATGTCAGTCTAGGATGAGAATTATGTTCTTTGAAATGCTATGATTATAATATTCCGATCGTTTATACGATCTAAAGCGCCCGATTAATTAATTACAACTGATTGAACAATATTCATTACTAAAATGCACCTCATATGCTTTAATATATCCATCAAAAGACATTGTTCTTGTTCGATTAATTTTACTGAAATCACAGACTACCAATCAAGTGGTACCCCCTTACTAGATTTGCTTTTTGAAATTATGTTCTTTGAAATGCTATGAATAAAATATTTCGATCGTTAACACTTTTTAAAGCACTTGCATGATAAATAATAACTGAGTAAACTATTAAACAATTTTCATTACTTATAAATAGCTTTAAATGCTGGAATCTATCCATCAAATGTCATTGTTAATGTTCGATAAATTTTGGTAAATAGCAGACTACCAATCAAGTCATTCTTTCTGTTTACTTTGCATAAACTTCGGGACCCATAAACTTCTACTTTCACTTCGTAAAAGTCATTGCAAGAGATTGGGGGAGAGTAAGGAAATAGCCTGGAACTTTCATTTATCAATTTTCTTTTTTGTTTATAAGAATCAAATGTCCGGAAAATTTACTGTAAAAGAAAATGTGCAACTATCGATAGTTGAAAAATGCAATCGATTGTCGCCGATTGTGGGCTCAATCCGATAGCTTTCGATAGCTGGCGACTATCGACACAACACTACATGTCGGATTTCAAGATTATGCTTCAAGAAGAAAATAATTTACAAATTTTATTTTACTCTATATTCATATGAAAGGGAGGTAATTTTGAACATTTTTGTCAAATATTTCCATAAGTATGCATTAATTCAAAATTCTAAACCACACAAAAAGCTTAAGTTTGTATTTGGAATGGAAATGTAACACAGTTTGGGAATTACTGGCACTTTTCAAATTTTGCCTCTGGCTCTGCATTTCATTCTCAGTTCGTAAACCTTAATCGTCTACACACATCTTTCAATTTTGACAAAACTGAATGTTCTTTTGACTTGCACATAATAAAACTCTCATAACTGTCCCAAATTATTCAGCTTCGGTAGACAGCACAGACAGAGCTACAGATAAAAGGGAGTGAAGGCTTTTCAAAATGTAATAAATGAGTATCCACAACATAGGGTTTTGATTTCAAATAACAATTTTAGAATGTCTTCATTCCCTCTTATATGTTACTCTGGCATAGACATAAACTTTTTACAGTGATTGGGAATGATTTTTTCAATTAACCCTCTCCCAAACGCCAAAATTTTAGGGTGATCCACTTCAATTACGGCCACAAATGACAAAATAGACATTATAAAAGATAGAATTTGTTTAAAATAAGGCATAGAAAATATTGAGACAAAAGGAGAAACTGCTGGTCATCAGCAGTTTATTCTTTTGTCACAATGTTTTCCAAGCCTATTCCACCAGGGATGTCAAAACCAGGTCTTGTTTGGGAAAGGGTTAAGAAATACCCCGTCCTGCACAAAAACCAATAATATTTTTTGAAAACTGATGTGATAAATATAGAGTGGGATTGCTCCAATCTTAACTAAAGAAAAAATTGAATGGGATAAGGGCCTAATAATTAGCTAAAACAATGTGACATTTTGGATTTCAATATGACTATTGCGCATGGTGCAAGCCTTTGCCAGTCACTGCCTTTTGCAAATGACAAAAAAATTGTAGATACAATAGGAAAGCTGCTGTAGACTACAAAACTAAAATTGATCTAGCTAGAAATTGTGTGCAATGTAGCACAGAAAATAAACAGGCAAAAGAATAAAATGCTGGTTATCAACATTAACCCTTTCCCAAACAAGACCTGGTTTTGATGTCCCTAGAAGAAATGGCTTGGGAAAACATTGAAACAAAAGAAGAAACTGCTGATAACCAGCAGTTTCTCCTTTTGTCTCAATATTTTCTGTGCTATATTTCACACAAATCCTTTCTTTAATAACATCCATTTTGTCATTTTTTACAGTTTTTGAAGTGGATCACCCTAAAATTTTGTCGTTTGGTAACGGGTTAATTTTCGTCTCAATGTTTTACCCAGCCTTTCTTGTTAGGTCTTGTTCAGGAGAGGGTAGCAATCTTGGTATTGCCAAATATTTGATTCCCCAGAAAATAAACTCTTTGGAAAACGTTGAAGAAAAGGACAAATGTATTCATTTCCCAAAAAAGATGTAAAATTCATTCATTTTACATTGTTGTCTACAACATCTTTGAATTTGGGACAGTCTAAAGTTTTGCAATTTTGGAAAGGATTAAAACAATAGACCTACTTATCAGAGAAGGAGACAGATCTGTGTAAATGGTCGTCTTCATTATCATCGTCTGACATAGCTTCTGGTCGGAATCCTCGAATTATTCTCGGGCGTGCTGAACCCTCGCCTGGGCGATCAAAGGCACTTGTGGAAGCTGAAATATATAGATTTGACCGAAAAATGCATCTTTTGTCTCTATCGTTTTTTTTTTTGTTTTTTTTTTTAAATACTCCAAAACACTTCCATGGCAAAACTAGGTGTTGTTTTGAAAATAGTTGAAATTAATATTGAATTAAACCTTTTCATAACAAAGCATGATTTTCATGTCCCTAAAGAAGGGAGGCTCAGAAATCATTGAAGGAAAAGAAAATGCTGATACAAGGTAATCAGCATTTTCTCCTTTTCCTTCAAAATTTTATGTACTATTTCTTTACAACAATTCCATCATTTGCAGCATCTTCTAAATAAGAATAGTCTAAAAAACATTGCCATCTGATTAAGGGCTTATAATTAGAAAATGAAAACCAAACCAATTACTTCTATATTTCCACGGTGCATGCTCAATATCTAGAGTTGGTGATTTATCTCCATGGTCTAATTCTGAAGACTCAAAGTCAACCTCTTGTTCCTCTTCCAAAATCTTCGCTTTATCCATGTAAAGTTTCTTATCCTTTCATATACATTACTTCCAAACTTCTTAAATAATTGTTGTCACATTTTTTCCAATGTTTATGTATCAGAAATAGCATAAATCCAGTTATTAAGCATCAGCTAGGCTGTCTGTATTGTTGACGTCACGTTGACGCTATGACAACCAATGTGACGTCATTATGACGTCATAATATAAATTTAGTTACTATGATGCCATAGTGATGACGTCATTGCATTTAGATTGTTTGTACTCACACCTTTTAGTATTGTTATCACATAAACTACTAAAAAATGTTAACATTCTACATTAACCCTTTACCAGACGACAAATTTTTGGACTCTTCCATTTTGAAGTTTGTTGCAGGCGACAATTTCAAGCTGATGAAATTTTAAAGTTCTTTCCATTTTGAGTTAGAAAACATTGTGGAAAATGAAGAAATTGCTTGTCACAAGCAATTTCTTCATTTACCACAATGTTTTCCCAAGCCTTTTCTTGTGAGGGAGTCAAAAGGCGTCACTATGCAGTAATGGGTTAAAATGAGAATATTGTTATTCATTTATGCAGTGAGTATAATTTTATGAGATTTGATCTTTTTAAAAGTTACAATTCCAGTTAGTATCAATTCATTGATATTAGGGAATATAATTCTGGTGACTTTGTAGACATATCAAAATATTTTTTAAAAGAAATCATATTTTTTCCAGCCTGTTTAGATATTAGAAAATAAAAATTCAATCACGGAAAAAATGTTCGGATAGATCTAAAGAGTGGTCAGTCAAGACTTATGACTGGTAAATTATGTCATGGTCAGGTAAAACTTAAAATGTTTTAGATCTACTAGATCTAGATCTATATCACAAAATTATTCATCAGAGAATATAATAAATTCACTATAATTCATAAATTTAATACAAAAGAGATATGAATCGAGTATTTTGATATAGTGAATTAAAAAGTTTTGTTTTCAAAAATGAATATAAACTAAGTAAACATTTAATTGCTTTTTAAAATCAGAACATTTGTTCTGTCATTTGCAATTCACCTGGGGCCCGTTTTACTAACGAACTTACGAACATTTTTGAAACAACAACAACTCTGATTGGCCGAATAATTACTGTTATTATTTCTCATTCAATCAGATGTGTTGTTACAAGGTTTTTGCAAAAATCTATGTTAGTAAAACGCGGCCCTGGCATTTACCTGTAACCGGGACGAAATTTGAAAATTCCCTGACATGTAACTATGATGTTGTTTCGGTATATTTTTGACTTTTTCATATTGACGTTTAATTTTTTCAGGAAATTCCAAAAGACAATTTTAAAATTGAATAGATCTATATGGTTTTTCATCTAAAAATTTTTTAAAAAAAAGAAAAAAAAAAAACAAACTCCCAGACAATTCCCTCATTTGCCTGACATTTGCTAAAAAAAAGAAAAAAAAAAATCCCTAAATTTTCAAAATTCACTGAGACTTCACAGTCATAAGTCCCTGACAATTCTCAGATCTTGAAAAAATCAAATTTTCTTGACCTTTCCCTGTTGCATGACTACCCTGTGGGTTCATTTTGGGCTAGTCTTAACACTTTCCCAAACAGCAAAATTTTAGGGTGATCTACCTCAAAAACTGCCACACATGTCAAAATGGATGTTATTAAAAATAGAATTTGTGTAAAATATTGCATAGAAAATATTGAGACAAAAGGAGAAACTGCTGATTTTCAGCAGTTTCTTCTTTTGTCTCAATGTTTTCCTTTTCTATCAGGGATGGCAAAACCAGGTCTTGTTTGGGAAAGGGTTAATATGGATGTAACAAAAAGAGTGCATTATAGCGGACGAGAATTGACCTGGCAGAGCTTTCCATTAGATTAGCATGGGCTGCTCCACGGTGTATAATCACGTGACTCAGAATTTCAGATAATCTTCAATATCTTTTTTAATACTTGACCCAATTGGATTCTGCTTGAAGCAGAGAAGGTGGGAAAATGCCAGAAATAAGCTGGACACATTGGGTTTTTGAAAAATCAACTGATAAAAAAAGTTATTGAAGATAAACCAAAACTTTGGTTATCTTCAATAACTTTTTTATCAGTTGATTTTTCAAGAATCAACCACATCCATCTAATGCGTGACGTCTGTCCACATTCTCTGCTTCAAATCAAATTCAAATTGGTCCAGTATTTACAAAGTTATTGAAGATTTTCTGAAAATATTGTATCACATAATTATCCACCGTCAGCTCTGCCAGGTCATTTCTCGTGAGGTATACCGGTAGATTTGTTGTCATCCTCTTGTTTTGATTGTTCAGTTGTCTGTGTGTCTGTATTAGGTACTTCATCTTCTGCTTGTCCTATTGAACAATAGAAAATGTACCGTAATTATTCTAATAAACGCCCATATTTTAATAAACGCCCATCCACTAAATCTCAGCTGAAATTATGCATATTTCAAGTACTATCTAATCGCGAAAGGGTGATTCTAATAAACGCCCATCCCCCCATTTCGGATTAAAATAATGTAAGTCATAAACAAAGATCACTTTAAAAGGCAATGAAAAAGAGGATTGCCTTCCCCCACTCTATTTTACAATGAAGGAATCGTATTTTACAGTCCTCGCAACAAGACTTTGCTTACCTTTACTTGAGTCCACAAATTGACATTTGATTCGCATGTTTTGACTTACAAAATTCCAATACCTCTAATAAATGCCCGTCCCCAACTTTTCCATTGAGCACATTTCTAATAAACGCCCGAGCATTTATTAGAATAATTACGGTATATTTGAAATATTTGTTCCAATTAAAAGGGAATGTATATTTAATGCAGTTACAATATATAGCTTTAACTTATACCAGTATTTCGGTCTATTAAGGTCTTTTCAAGAGAAAATTTATGTAAAATACACTAGTATTACTCCGTAAACAAAAATTATCCATAATCAATTTATTGAGACAATTCAAATGAGTACCCACAACATAGGGTTTGGATTTGAAATATCAAATTTAGAATATATTCGTCCCCTTTTAGATATTGCTCTTAAAATTAAATTTTATCTCGTATTCAAGTTTAATCCTTTCCAAAACAAGACTTTGTTTTGACAACTTGAAAGGCAAGAAAATATTAGGAAAATATTGAAGGAAAAGAAGAAAATGCTGATAAGCAGAATTTTCTCCTTTTTCTAAATATTTATTTGCTAAATATTTCTGTGCACATAAATTGCATCTATAGAAAGACCCATTTTGTCATCTTCAGCATGTTTTAAATTGGAACAGTCATATTTCTTTTTGGAAAAGAGTTAATTTGTAAGAAAGATGTAAATTTAAGACTACATGTATACTTATAATTGAGAGAAAATACTAGCAGAAACATAAAGGCTAACATATTTTTTATATATAAAACATCAATGTTTGGACAAATAAGAGAAACAAGGAAAACAATAGTTACCAACATTTTCATCTTTTATCTCAATAATTTTTTAAAGCTTTCTGATTCGTTTAATGAGAATCCAAGACTGCTAATTTACAAAAGCTTGCATGAACATTAATATTTTCTTTTATTTGTGCATTTCACAGACAAGCCCCACAATAAAACTAAATGACCATTTCAATTTCTTTAAATCAAGGCACATTGTAGGCCTATTATGTGATGTTCTATTGTAAAAAATTACAATTTGTCATGAATAGAATAGTTTCTTTCAAAGAAATCAATATAAGTTTAGATCTAGGCCACCCTTTTGTGTCTTGGTTTATAAACTGATTCAATTTCTAAAGAAAGCTCCTAAAATTAAAACCCATTACCAAACAGCAAAATTTTAGACTCTTCTAATTTGAAAGATGTTGCAGATGACAATTTAAAGTGAAGAAATATTTACATTTTTTGTCTTTCCGTATAGAATACATTGTGGGAAATGAAGAAATTGCTTGTCACAAGCAATTTCTTCATTTTCCACAATGTTTTTCTAAAGCCATTATCTGGTAGGTTACAGTCAAAAAGAGTCATTGTGTGGTAATGGTTTAAATGACTGCATAACTCTTTCAGGAGATGACAAAATAAAAGATTGGTCAAAGTCTAAAACCAAATAGGAAATTACTTTGATGTCCCTAACAGAAAAGGTTTTTAGAAAACATAGACAAAAAAAATTGTTGATAATCACCATTTCCTTCTTTTGCCTCAATATTATCAGGCCAAACTAAAAAGGTTTTATTTGGGAAAGGTCAATCTAAGGTATTGCGGTTGAGGAAATGATTTGTTTGCATAATTTTTTTTATCTCTTACACATTGATATAATTTGATGAAAACAGTGTGACAAAAGTAAAATCAAGTTACTGTTTCGAGATGGATTTCTACAACAACAACAATACAATCCCATAATGCATTGCAGGGTAAAAAAGATTAGTGTTGATCCGAAAGTGTTTTGAGTATCTTCGAATACATATCGTAACATCCCCCTTTCTTTGTAAAAAATAAAATGGATTCTCAGCATTTTCTTGTTTGTTGTTTATATGTATATATGTTATATGCATTTTGGACTGTACTGCTTAAGATTAATGATCTGAACGGTGCAGTTCATAAATGCATATACTTTAATGCTTAGTAAAGTGAAGTATGAAACTGTAATGAAATCTTTGGTATCAATATTTGTGCAAATAGGTTTGCTTTACCTAAGCATACAATTGTAATGAACATTAAATAATGTCTATACTGAATCTCAGACTAATCTAACAAGTCAATATGGTAATGATTCATGATCGAATGTAATCATCAAGTCTTTTTGGTGGTTTAACGTTTCTGGTCGAATGTCGTTGTGCTCTACATGTAGGCGTTGTTATTGGTTGTTGTTTACTTGCCGTTGGTTTCGACTTCGTTCCATCCTGAATAGGAATATTATACTGCTTATCATTAGCACTTTTTGATTTTTGACTAGACACACTTTTTTCTTTATTGATTGACACATTTGACTTTTGACTAGATTGACTTTGAGACTTTTCACTGATTTTTTCATTTTGACTGAATGACTTTTCACTGATCATATTTTCACTGACTTTACTTTTAGCACTATATTCACTAAATGACTCTGGAATCGACTCCGTCGTAGACCTGATGAACTTTCTGTTTCGACGATATAGTTGACCTTCGACGTCGATGACATATGATCTAGATGAATGTTGTTGTACGCATGTACCAAGACGCCATTTTTTGTCTCGGTCGGTTGGAAGTGGAGCCATACGTACTGGTTGACCAATCTGTAGTTCTGGTAAATCTTTGGCTGATTTGTCATATTGATATTTCGCGAGTTTGTGTTTGTGTTTGGTTTTCTCAGCCACATTTTCGATGATTTTTTGTTTCAACAGTTCGTCTGCTATCGGTAGCAGATGTCGAGTACGTCTCGACATTAGACGTTGAACAGGACTGCTGTTCATACCTTCGGTTGGTGTATTTCTCCAGTCTAGAATCGACTTCCAAATGTCCTGATTACCTCGTTTGGATTTTTTGACTAGACGTTTCGCGATTTTAACGGCTGATTCCGCTTTGCCATTCGATTGGCTGTGATAGGGAGACGAGGTGTTATGTTCAAATTCCCAAGTACGAGAAAAGTCTTGAAATTCCGAACTTGTGAATTGTGGTCCGTTGTCGGAAATAACTTCCTCTGGAATTCCATGTCGACTGAAATGCTGTTTTAGACAGCTAATCACCGTATTCGCGGTAGTATCGGGTAAAACATCGAGTTCCCAATAGTCAGAGTAATAGTCCACTGTGACGAGATAGTCAGTTTTGTCCAATGAAAACAAGTCTATTCCGAGTTTACACCACGGTTTGTCTGGTATTTTGTGAGAAATCAGTGTCTCTTTCTGTTGTTTAGCAGAGAATTCATTGCATGTGCTGCATTTGCCAACAAAGTCAGTGATTTCATTATTCATGTTTGGCCAGTAGAGTGTATCTCTAGATTTTCTCAAACAGGACTCAATTCCCATGTGACTTGCGTGAATTCTGGTGAGCATTTCACTGCGCAATGTCTTAGGAACTACTATTCTGTTTCCTTTGAAAACAAGTCCATCTTGTATTGAAAGTTCGTCGCGTATGTTCCAATATTCGCGAATTAATATCGGAACTTCTGCTCGGTTTTCTGGCCATCCAGAAATGATCACTGATTTTAGAGTTTGTAATGACTCATCTTGATATGTGTGTTTCTGTAGTTGCTTGAAACGTGTTTCCGTGACGTTTACGGTTTCCATGATATTTATCGCGTCCAACTCTTTCGCGAATTTCTCCTCTTTCAATTGGAAAATGTCAACGATATCATGACTGTTTTGAGTGTTTTTGCTCGTAAGGAGAAATGCTCTGGATAATGTATCAGCGATATACATTTCTTTACCCTTTGTATATACTATGTCAAGACTGTACTTCTGAAGCCTTAATAGCATACGCTGTAGTCGTTTCGGCGCGGAGAGTAACGGTTTCCTATATATGATCTCAAGCGGTTTGTGATCTGTATTGACAGTTACCAACTGTCTACCATATATGTAATGCTCGAAACGTTCGCACGCGAAAACGATAGCAAGGCACTCTTTTTCAATTTGAGCATAATGTTTTTCAGCTTGCGTTAATGCTCTTGAAGCAAATGCCACTGGCTGGCCATCTTGCAGTAGGGTAGCTCCAAGACCTGCCTCGCTGGCATCACACTGTAGGGTTACTTCTTTTTCCAGGTCGTAATATCTTAACACTGGTTGTTCTGTAACAAGTCTCTTTATCGTATCAAATGCTTCTGCTTGCTGCGATTGCCATGTGAATATTGAGTCTTTCATAGTCAATTTTCTGAGCGGTTCAGAAGCTTCCGAGAGGTGCGGTAAGAATTTTGACAAGTATGTCACGAGACCTAGGAATCTTTGTACTCCTTTTACGTCTTCAGGACGCGGCATTTCTTGTATCGCTTGTACCTTTTTCTGATCAGGTCGCACACCTTCTGCTGTAAGAATGTGTCCCATGTAGCTTACTTCAGTTTGGCGTAGTTTAAACTTGTCTTTGTTAAACTTTAGATTCACTTCTCTGGCTCTCTCAAGTACTTGTATCAGCTTTTCGTCGTGATCTCTGATCGCTTCTTCCATTGTATCTCCTTGGCCGTATACTAAAATATCATCCACGATGACCTCAGTTCCTGGTAAGCCTTCTAGCGCTTCATGTTGTCTACGTTGGAACTCCTCTGACGCTGAGGATATCCCAAAAGGAAGCCTTAGCCAGCGGTATCGACCAAAGGGTGTCCAAAACGTTGTTCGATAGCTGCTTTCCTCATCGAGCTTTACTTGCCAGAAGCCATCTTTCGCGTCTATCACTGTGAAAACTTTAGCGTTTGCGATTTTCGGCAAAATATCGTCTATGGTTGGCATCATGTATTTCGACCGTTTTATCGCGCGATTCAAGTCTTTTGGATCTAAGCATACGCGAAGTTTGTTTGGCTTTCTAACTACAACCATGCTGCTGATCCAGTCTGTCGGTTCCGTGACTTTCGCGATCACTTGCTTTTTTACTAAGCGCTCTATTTCAGATTTTACTTCGGCTTTTTGTGCTACGGGCACACGACGCGGTTGATGTTGTACAGGTTTCACATTTTCATCAAGTTCTATCTTGTATGATCCTGGAAGACATCCTAATCCGCTGAATACATCTTCATATTCTTTGAGTATGTGTTCTTTGTTCAGTGTTTCTGGTGGAGATTGCGCAATACTATTTACGACATTGACTGTAATGATCCCTAGCTTAACACTGTCGGCTGCTGATAACAATGTTGCTGTTTCATGGCTTTTGACATCCACCACCAGGAATTCTAAGCTCTCTGTGTTATCTCCAACTGAACATACAATGTAGCACTTGCCCAAAGGTATTAATGTACCTCCATCGAAGCATTTCAGTTTTGTCGTGGTCGCAAGCAGCTCAGGGTTTTTTCTTTTAGTTAGTGTGGAGAGCACTTTTGATGAGATGACGTTGCATGACGCTCCAGTGTCCACCTGGCATCTGATTGACTTCGTTTTGTGTTTCAAAGTCATGTCGACGTCCACGAACCACTGTTTTCCTTTCAGCGACTGCTGCGTGTTGAGTGTATATACAGATTCGTCACTGTCGGTATCATCTACTATGTGTACCTTTTGGTCAGTTTGTAAGCACATTTTAGTAAAGTGATTCTTTTTCTTGCATTTTTTACAAGTATAGCCGTATGCCGGGCATTCTCTCTTTTTGTGCAGTTCACCACAGTACTTACAGTTATTGTTGTCACTCTTCTTCTGATCACGAGGCTTTGCCTTCTTATGTTTGTGTTGTTTAACCTTTTGTTTGGACGCAGCGTAGTTCACCGATTCGTGTGGTCCTGTCAACTTTTTGATTTGCTGATTAGCGATCTCACTGCTTCTGCACATATCAATCGCTTTATCCAAAGTTAGATCTGGTTCCCGCAGCATTCTAGATCTGGCATCTGGGTCTTTGATACCTAGGATTAGTCTGTCCCTAATTAGATCGTTCTGTAATGTGCTGAATTCGCAGGAGTTTGATAGACCTCTTAGTCTAGTTACATATGCCTCAACACTTTCATTGGGTTGCTGTTCGGTTGTGTTGAATACAAATCGTTCATAAGTAACGTTAGTTTTCGGCTCAAAATGTCTTTTGAGGGCATTAAGAATTTCACCGACCTTTTCCCGGTTTGCGTCTGTCATATCCAGATGCTGGAATACACGAAAGCAGTCTTTGCCCATTACGCTGAGAAGAGTAGCTGCCCTTATTTTGTCATCTGCCTCTTCTAGTTTTGTGGCTACTTCGTAGTTCTTCCACTGTGCTTCGAAGAAGTTCCAGTTATTTTTGAGGTCGCCCTTTACCTCCATCGGCGCCAGGACTGGGAGTTTGCTCGCCATTTTTGTTTTTGCTTCAGCACGCCACGTGCTTCGGACTTGAGCAGGTGATTATGGCTTGGTTGCCTGACCAAACGCGTAAAAGTCAACACGGTCACGATAAAATCAAGCGTTCTCCCAATAAGCTTCTCCCAATAAGGATTCGTACCATTTTGTTTCGCGCCTTTCAGGTAATGTCATCGATGCAATGTAATCGTCGTATTTTGGCTCTCGGAACGAATTTTAAATAAAATAACAATGAATTTAACTTGTTTTCCATATTTTTACATAAAATATAATGTAAATCAATGCGTATTGTTTACAACGGGTTTGGATAACATGAAAAATAGAAAGGTGTATAGGGAAGTCCGTAACAATGACATGCACGAGTTAGTTTGATTTAATTACACTCTCTGTGTATTTTCCTTCAATATATCGTGTTAGTTATGTTAGATTTACCCATCAAAAGAAAAATAATAATGAAAATAATCAATGTAAAATTATTTAATTTGGATAAATTTACAGAATGATTGACTAAAAATAACATGTTTATTAAAATGTATCTGGAGCATCTGAAAGAGATTGTGACACCAACGCTCATATACCTATTTATTTGCCAGACATCATAGATGGTAATTACAGTTATTTGTTGGGGAGTACCTCCAGACATTAATGGAAAAAATATTTCTTTTTCAAAATCAACTAAATTTTGTGAATTTTAAAAGATTTCCTATTTTCAAAATTACCTGGAGCCCCTATCAGAGAATGTTACACTACCAACTATATACAACATAATATGTATGATATCATAGATGATTAAAACACTTGTATTCATTGCAGGAGTACCTACTGAAAAAATTGTCAGGTGTAAAATATGACAAGTGAGCATTTCGCAGCAGAAATAAAGTCGATTACAAAACATTATCTGGAGCCTTTGAATGGGAATGTGACACCACTTCTTATATACCTGCTCATCTGTCAGACATCATAGATGATAAATACAGTAACATTTGTTGGGGGAGTACCTCCTGACATTCAGGAAAAAAATATTTCTTTTGCAGAATCGATCGAATTTTGGGAAATGTGCAAGATTTTCTATTTTCAAAGTTACCTGGAGCCCCCAAAAGGGAATGTGACACCACCAAGCATATACCAATTAATATGTTTGATATCATAGTTGATTAAAACACATTTATTTATTGGGGGAGTACCTCCTGAAAATTTTTGTCAGGTATCAAAAATGACAAGGGACCATTTTGCACCAAAATACACTGTCAATATAAAACATTATCTGGAGCCTTTGAAAGGGAATGTGACACCACTCCTTATGTACCTGCTCATCTGTCAGACATCATAGATGATAAATAAAGTAACATTTATTGGGGGAGTACCTCCTGACATTTAAGAAAAAAATATTTCTTTTGCAGAATCGACCGAATTTTAGGAAATTTATTAGATTTTCT
Organism: Fragum sueziense; assembly: GCA_963680895.1. Classification (NCBI taxonomy): domain Eukaryota; kingdom Metazoa; phylum Mollusca; class Bivalvia; order Cardiida; family Cardiidae; genus Fragum; species Fragum sueziense. The sequence continues at coordinate 30,761,330 of OY804606.1, read as the reverse complement.
ATTTTCAAAGTTATCTGGAGCCCCCAAAAGGGAATGTGACAACACCAACTATATACCACTTAATAAATATGATATCATAGTTGATAGAAACACTTGTATTTATTGGGGGAGTACCTCCTGAAAAATTTTGTCAGGTGTCAAAATGACAAGAGTGGCCATTTTGCACCAAAATACACTGTCAATATAAAAACATTACCTGGAGCCTTTGAAAGGGAATGTGACACCACTGCTTATATACCTGTTCATCTGTCAGACATCATAGATGATAAATACAGTAACATTTATTGGGGGAGTACCTCCTGACATTCAGGAAAAAATATTTCTTTTGCAGAATCGACCGAATTTTTGGAAATTCATTAGATTTTCTATTTTCAAAGTTATCTTGAGTCCCCAAAAGGGAATGTGACAACACCAACTATATACCACTTAATAAATATGATATCATAGTTGATAGAAACACTTGTATTTATTGGGGGAGTACCTCCTGAAAAATTTTGTCAGGTGTCAAAATGACAAGAGTGGCCATTTTGCACCAAAATACACTGTCAATATAAAAACATTACCTGGAGCCTTTGAAAGGGAATGTGACACCACTGCTTATATACCTGTTCATCTGTCAGACATCATAGATGATAAATACAGTAACATTTATTGGGGGAGTACCTCCTGACATTTAAGAAAAAAATATTTCTTTTGCAGAATTGACCAAATTTTGGGAATTTTTGTAAGATTTTCTATTTTCAAAGTTACCTGGAGCCCCCAAAGGGGTATGTGACACCACCAACCATATACCACGTAATATGTATGATATCATAGTTGATTAATACACATGTATTCATTGGGGGAGTACCTCCTGAAAAATTTTGTCAGGTGTCAAAAATGACAGGAATGACCATTTTGCACCAAAATACACTGTCAATATAAAACATTATCTGGAGCCTTTGAAAGGGAATGTGACACCGCTCCTTATATACCTGTTCATCTGTCAGACATCATAGATGATAAATACAGTAACATTTGTTGGGGGAGTACCTCCTGACATTTAAGAAAAACATATTTCTTTTGTAGAATCAATTAGTTTTTAGGAATTTTGGTAAGATTATATATTTTCAAAGTTACCTGGAGCCCCCAAAAGGGAATGTGACACCACCAACCATATACCACTTAATACATATGTTATCATAGTTGATTAAAACACATGTATTTATTGGGGGAGTACCTCCTGAAAATTTTTGTCTGTTGTCAAAAATGACAGGAATGACCATTTTGCACCAAAATACACTGTCAATATAAAACATTATCTGGAGCCTTTGAAAGGGAATGTGACGCCACTCCTTATATACCTGTTCATCTGTCAGACATCTTAGATGATAAATACAGTAACATTTGTTGGGGGAGTACCTCCTGACATTTAAGAAAAAAATATTTCTTTTGTAGAATCAATTAGTTTTTAGGAATTTTGGTAAGATTTTATATTTTCAAAGTTACCTGGAGCCCCCATAAGGGAATGTGACACCACCAACCATATACCACTTAATACGTATGATATCACAATTGATTAAAACACATGTATTTATTGGGGGAGTACCTCCTGAAAAATTTTGTCTGGTGTCAAAAATGACAGGAATGACCATTTTGCACCAAAATACACTGTCAATATAAAACATTATCTGGAGCCTTTGAAAGGGAATGTGACACCACTCCTTATATACCTGTTCATCTGTCAGACATCATAGATGATAAAAACAGTAACATTTGTTGGGGGAGTACCTCCTGACATTTAAGAAAAAAATATTTCTTTTGTAGAATCAACAAGGTTTTAGGATTTTTTGTAAGATTTTATATTTTCAAAGTTACCTGGAGCCCCCATAAGGGAATGTGACACCACCAACCATATACCACTTAATACGTATGATATCATGGTTGATTAAAACACATGTATTTATTGGGGGAGTACCTCCTGAAAAATTTTGTCTGGTGTCAAAAATGACAGGAATGACCATTTTGCACCAAAAAACACTGTCAATATAAAACATTATCTGGAGCCTTTAAAAGGGAATGTGACACCACTCCTTATATACCTGTTCATTTGTCAGACATCATAGATGATAAAAACAGTAACATTTGTTGGGGGAGTACCTCCTGACATTTAAGAAAAAAATATTTCTTTTGTAGAATCAATTAGTTTTTAGGAATTTTGGTAAGATTTTATATTTTCAAAGTTACCTGGACCCCTAAAAAGGGAATGTGACACCATCAACCTTATACCACTCAATACATATGATATAATAGTTGATTAAAACAATAGTATTTACTGGGGGAGTACCTCCTGAGAAATTTTGTCAGGTGTCAAAAATGACAATAGTGACCACTTTGCACCAAAATACACTGTCAATATAAATCCATTATCTGGAGCCTTTGAAAGGGAATGTGACACCACTCCTTATATACCTGTTCATCTGTCAGACATCATGGATAATAAATACAGTTACATTTATTAGGGGAGTACCTCCTGACATTTAAGAAAAAAATATTTCTTTTGCAGAATCAACAAGGTTTTGGGAATTTTTGTAAGATTTTCTATTTTCAAAGTTAGCTGGAGCCCCAAAAAGGGAATGTGACACCACCAACCATATACCACTTAATACGTATGATATCATAATTGATTAAAACACTTGTATTTATTGGGGGAGTACCTCCTGAAAAATTTTGTCAGGTGTCAAAAAAGACAAGAGTGACCATTTTGCACCAAAATACACTGTCAATATAAATACATTATCTGGAGCGTTTGAAAGGGAATGTGACACCACTCCGTACATACCTGTTCATCTGTCAGACATCATAGGTGATAAATACAGTAACATTTGTTGGGGGAGTATCTCCAGACATTTAAGAAAAAATTATTTCTTTTGCAGAATCACCAAATTTTGTGAATTTTTGTAAGATTTTCTATTTTCAACGTTACCTGGAGCCCCAAAAAGGGAATGTGACACCACCATTTAAATAACTTTCTGTTCACTAGATATAATAGATGATAAACACAGTTACTTTTGGTGGGAAAGTACTTTATGAAAAATTCTGTGGGGCGTTACAAGTGACCAAGGTGACCACTTTTTGTACGAAACCACACAAAGTCAAAATAAAAGATTATGTGGAGCCTTTGAAAGGGAATGTGACACCATCCCTTATATTCTTTTTTAATAACTAGATATCATAGATGATAAATACAGTTACATTTAATGGGGGAGTACCTCATGAGAAATTCTGTTGGGCTTTACAAGTGACCAAGATGACCAGTTTTTGTACAAAACTGCACAAAGTCAATATAAAAAATTATCTGAAGCCTTTAAAAGGGAATGTGACACCATCTCTTCTATTCTTGATTATCAACTAGATATCATAGATAATAAATACAGTTACATTTGTTGGGGGAGTACCTCATGAAAAATTCTTTGGGGGTGACACAGGTGGCCAAGGTGACCACTTTTTGCATGAAAATGCACATAATCAATATCAAAAATTATCTGGAGCCTTTAAAAGGGAATGTGACACCACCCCTTATATTCCTGATTATTAACTAGATATCATAGATGATAAATACAGTTCCATTTGTTGGGGGAGTACCTCATGAAAAATTCTGTGGGTTGTCACAAGTGATCAACATGACCATGTTTTGCACCAAAAGGCAAAAAGTTGATATGAAACATTACCTTGAGCCTTTGAAAGGGATTATGACACCATCCCTTTTATCCCTGTATGTTTTCTATACATCTTGGATGATAACTATAGTTACATTTGTTTGGGGAGTACCTCATGAAAAAATCTTTGGGGCGTCATAAATTACCAAGGTTACCACTTTTTGTTTGAAAATTCACAAAGTTGATATGAAACATTATGTGGAGCCTTTAAAATGGAATGTGATACCATCCTTTTTATACCTGGTTGTTTGCTAGACATCCCAGATGATAATTACATTTAAATTTGTAGGAGAGTACCTTATGAAAATTTTGTGGGGTGTCCCATGTGACCAATGTGATCTTTTTTGCACAAAAACACACAACATCAATAGGTAACATTATCTGGAGCCTTTAAAAGGGAATGTGACACCATTCCTTATACCCATATTAATTTGCTAGATATCAAAGATGATAGTTACGCTACATTAAATTTTGTTTGGGAACTATTTAAGGGGTGGTGTCACATTCCCTTCTAAATGCTCCATATAATGTTTCATATCGACATTGTATGTTTTTGTGCAAAAAGTTGTCACCTTAGTCACTTGCGCCATGCGTCAAAATTTGCATGAGTTACCCCCTACAAAAGTAACTGCATTTGTTATCTTTGATGACTAGCAAACAACCAAGGATGTAAGGGATGGTTTCACAGTCTCTTTTAGAAGCTCCAGGTTATGTTTCAAAATGACTTTGTGCAAAAAGTGGTCACTTTGGTCACATGGGACAACCTACAAAATCTTTTGAGAGATACTCCCCCATTGAATATGATTGTAAATATTATCTGGGATGTCTGGCAATTAACCAGGTATATAATGGACAGTGTCACATTCCGTTTTTAAGGCTCCAGGTAATGTTTCATATTAACTGAGTGCATTTCAGGCAAAAGTGCTCACCTTGGTCACCTTGGTCACTTGTGACACCCCACTGAATTCTTCAGAAGTTACTCCCCAAACAAAAGTAACTTATCATCTTTCATGTCTAGCAAACAACCAGGAGTATACGGAATGGTGTCTCATTCCCTTTCAAAGGCTCCAAATAATGTGTCATATTGACTTTGTTCATTCTCATGCAAAAAGTGGTCACCATGGTCATGTTTAACACCCCACAGAATTTTTCATGAGGGACTCCCCCAACAAATGTACCGGTTACTGTATTAATCATCTATGATATGTAGTTAATAATACAGAATATAAGGGGTGGTGTCACATTCCCTTTTAAAAGCTCCAGATAATGTTTTATATTGACAGTGTTTTTTGGTGCAAAATGGTCATTCCTGTCATTTTTGACACCAGACATTTTTTATTGTGACTTTGTGCGGTTTCATACAAAAAATGGTCACCATGGTCACTTTTAACACCCCACAGAATTTTTCATGAGGTACTCCCCCAACAAATGTAACTGTATTAATCATCTATGATATGTAGTTAATATTAGATATTTTAGGGGTGGTGTCACATTCCCTTTTAAAGGCTCCAGATGATTTTTTATTGAGACTTTCTGCGGTTTTATACAAAAATTGGTCACCTTGGTCAGTTGTAACGCCCCACAAAGTTTTCATGAGGTACTCCCCCTATGAATGTAACTATTATTATCATGTTTGATATCTAGCTGATAATTAGGAATATAAAGGCTCCAGATATTTTTTTTTATATTGACTTTGTGTGGTTTCATACAAAAAGTGGTCTCCTTGGTCATTGGTAACGCACCACAGAATTTCTCATGATTTACTCCCCAACAAATGGAACAGTGTTTATTATCTATCATGTCTAGAAAACAATCAGGGATATAAGGGATGGTGTCACATTCACTTTTAAAGGCTCCAGATAATTTTTTATATTGATTATGTGCATTGTCATGCAAAAAATGGCAACTTTGGTCACCTGTGACACCCAACAGAATGTTTCATGAGGTACTCCCCCAACAAATGTAACTGTATTTATCATCTATGATATATAGTTGATAATCAAGAATAGAAGGGATAGAGTCACATTCCCTTTTAAAGACTCCAGATAATATTTTATATTGACTTTGTGCCGTTTCGTACAAAAAGTGGTCACCTTGATCACTTGTAACGCCCCACAGAATGTTTCATGAGGTACTCCCTCAACAAATGTAACTGTATTTATCATCTATGATATCTAGTTGATAATCAAGAATAGAAGAGATGGTGTCACATTCCCTTTTAAAGGCTCCAGATAATTTTTTATATTGACTTTGTGCCGTTTCATACAAAATGTGGTCACCTTGATCACTTGTAACACCCCACAGAATTTTTCATGAGGTACTCCCTCAACGTATGGAACTGTATTTATCATCTATGATATGTCGTTAATAAGCAGGAATATAAGGGATGGTGTCACATCCCCTTTTAAAGGCTCCAGATAATTTTTTATATTGACTTTATGCCGTTTCGTACAAAAATTGGTCACCTTGGTCATTTGTAATGCCCCACAGAATTTTTCTTGAGGTACTCCCCCAACAATTGTAACTGTATTTATCATCTATGATATCTAGTTGATAATCAAGAATAGAAGAGATGGTGTCACATTCCCTTTTAAAAGCTCCAGATAATTTTTCATTTTGACTTTGTGCTGTTTCATACAAAATGTGGTCACTTTGATCACTTGTGACGCCCCACAGAATTTCTCATGAGGTACTCCCCCAACAAATGTAACTGTATTTATGATCTATGATATCTAGTTGATAATCAAGAATAGAAGAGATGGTGTCACATTCCCTTTTAAAGGCTCCAGATAATTTTTTATATTGACTTTGTGCCATTTCATACAAAATGTAGTCACCTTGATCACTTGTAACACCCCACAGAATTTTTCATGAGGTACTCCCCCAACCAATGGAACTGTATTTATTGTCTATGATATCTAGTTGATGATCAAGAATAGAAGGGATGGTGTCACATTCCCTTTTAAAGGCTCCAGATAATTTTTTGTATTGACTTTATGCCGTTTCGTACAAAAATTGGTCACCTTGGTCATTTGTAACGCCCCACAGAATTTTTCATGAGGTACTCCCCCAACAAATGTAACTGTATTTATCATCTATGATATCTAGTTGATAATCAAGAATAGAAGAGATGGTGTCACATTCCCTCTTAAAGGCTCCAGATAATTTTTCCTATTGACTTTGTGCTGTTTCATACAAAATGTGGTCACTTTGATCACTTGTGATGCCCCACAGAATTTCTCATGAGCTACTCCCCCAACAAATGTAACTGTATTTATCATCTATGATATCTAGTTGATAATCAAGAATAGAAGAGATGGTGTCACATTCCCTTTTAAAGACTCCAGATAATTTTTTATATTGACTTTGTGCCGTTTCATACAAAATGTGGTCACCTTGATCACTTGTAACACCCCACAGAATTTTTCATGAGGTACTCCCTCAACGTATGGAACTGTATTTATCATCTATGATATGTCGTTAATAAGCAGGAATATAAGGGATGGTGTCACATCCCCTTTTAAAGGCTCCAGATAATTTTTTATATTGACTTTATGCCGTTTCGTACAAAAATTGGTCACCTTGGTCATTTGTAATGCCCCACAGAATTTTTCTTGAGGTACTCCCCCAACAATTGTAACTGTATTTATCATCTATGATATCTAGTTGATAATCAAGAATAGAAGAGATGGTGTCACATTCCCTTTTAAAAGCTCCAGATAATTTTTCATTTTGACTTTGTGCTGTTTCATACAAAATGTGGTCACTTTGATCACTTGTGACGCCCCACAGAATTTCTCATGAGGTACTCCCCCAACAAATGTAACTGTATTTATGATCTATGATATCTAGTTGATAATCAAGAATAGAAGAGATGGTGTCACATTCCCTTTTAAAGGCTCCAGATAATTTTTTATATTGACTTTGTGCCATTTCATACAAAATGTAGTCACCTTGATCACTTGTAACACCCCACATAATTTTTCATGAGGTACTCCCCCAACCAATGGAACTGTATTTATTGTCTATGATATCTAGTTGATGATCAAGAATAGAAGGGATGGTGTCACATTCCCTTTTAAAGGCTCCAGATAATTTTTTGTATTGAGTTTATGCCGTTTCGTACAAAAATTGGTCACCTTGGTCATTTGTAACGCCCCACAGAATTTTTCATGAGGTACTCCCCCAACAAATGTAACTGTATTTATCATCTATGATATCTAGTTGATAATCAAGAATAGAAGAGATGGTGTCACATTCCCTCTTAAAGGCTCCAGATAATTTTTCCTATTAACTTTGTGCTGTTTCATACAAAATGTGGTCACTTTGATCACTTGTGATGCCCCACAGAATTTCTCATGAGCTACTCCCCCAACAAATGTAACTGTATTTATCATCTATGATATCTAGTTGATAATCAAGAATAGAAGAGATGGTGTCACATTCCCTTTTAAAGACTCCAGATAATTTTTTATATTGACTTTGTGCCGTTTCATACAAAATGTGGTCACCTTGATCACTTGTAACACCCCACAGATATTTTCATGAGGTACTCCCTCAACGTATGGAACTGTATTTATCATCTATGATATGTCGTTAATAAGCAGGAATATAAGGGATGGTGTCACATCCCCTTTTAAAGGCTCCAGATAATTTTTTATATTGACTTTATGCCGTTTCGTACAAAAATTGGTCACCTTGGTCATTTGTAATGCCCCACAGAATTTTTCTTGAGGTACTCCCCCAACAATTGTAACTGTATTTATCATCTATGATATCTAGTTGATAATCAAGAATAGAAGAGATGGTGTCACATTCCCTTTTAAAAGCTCCAGATAATTTTTCATTTTGACTTTGTGCTGTTTCATACAAAATGTGGTCACTTTGATCACTTGTGACGCCCCACAGAATTTCTCATGAGGTACTCCCCCAACAAATGTAACTGTATTTATGATCTATGATATCTAGTTGATAATCAAGAATAGAAGAGATGGTGTCACATTCCCTTTTAAAGGCTCCAGATAATTTTTTATATTGACTTTGTGCCATTTCATACAAAATGTAGTCACCTTGATCACTTGTAACACCCCACAGAATTTTTCATGAGGTACTCCCCCAACCAATGGAACTGTATTTATTGTCTATGATATCTAGTTGATGATCAAGAATAGAAGGGATGGTGTCACATTCCCTTTTAAAGGCTCCAGATAATTTTTTGTATTGACTTTATGCCGTTTTGTACAAAAATTGGTCAACTTGGTCATTTGTAACGCCCCACAGAATTTTTCATGAGGTACTCCCCCAACAAATGTAACTGTATTTATCATCTATGATATCTAGTTGATAATCAAGAATAGAAGAGATGGTGTCACATTCCCTCTTAAAGGCTCCAGATAATTTTTCCTATTGACTTTGTGCTGTTTCATACAAAATGTGGTCACTTTGATCACTTGTGATGCCCCACAGAATTTCTCATGAGCTACTCCCCCAACAAATGTAACTGTATTTATCATCTATGATATCTAGTTGATAATCAAGAATAGAAGAGATGGTGTCACATTCCCTTTTAAAGACTCCAGATAATTTTTTATATTGACTTTGTGCTGTTTCATACAAAATGTGGTCACCTTGATCACTTGTAACACCCCACAGAATTTTTCATGAGGTACTCCCCCAACGAATGAAACTGTATTTTTCATCTATGATATCTAGTTGATAATCAAGAATAGAAGGATGGTGTCACATCCCCTTTTAAAGGCTCCAGATAATTTTTTATATTGACTTTATGCCGTTTCGTACAAAAATTGGTCACCTTGGTCATTTGTAATGTCCCACAGAATTTTTCTTGAGGTACTCCCCCAACAATTGTAACTGTATTTATCATCTATGATATCTAGTTGATAATCAAGAATAGAAGAGATGGTGTCACATTCCCTTTTAAAAGCTCCAGATAATTTTTCATTTTGACTTTGTGCTGTTTCATACAAAATGTGGTCACTTTGATCACTTGTGACGCCCCACAGAATTTCTCATGAGGTACTCCCCCAACAAATGTAACTGTATTTATGATCTATGATATCTAGTTGATAATCAAGAATAGAAGAGATGGTGTCACATTCCCTTTTAAAGGCTCCAGATAATTTTTTATATTGACTTTGTGCCATTTCATACAAAATGTAGTCACCTTGATCACTTGTAACACCCCACAGAATTTTTCATGAGGTACTCCCCAAACAAATGGAACTGTATTTATTGTCTATGATATCTAGTTGATGATCAAGAATAGAAGGGATGGTGTCACATTCCCTTTTAAAGGCTCCAGATAATTTTTTGTATTGACTTCATGCCGTTTCGTACAAAAATTGGTCACCTTGGTCATTTGTAACGCCCCACAGAATTTTTCATGAGGTACTCCCCCAACAAAATGTAACTGTATTTATCATCTATGATATCTAGTTGATAATCAAGAATAGAAGAGATGGTGTCACATTCCCTCTTAAAGGCTCCAGATAATTTTTCCTATTGACTTTGTGCTGTTTCATACAAAATGTGGTCACTTTGATCACTTGTGATGCCCCACAGAATTTCTCATGAGCTACTCCCCCAACAAATGTAACTGTATTTATCATCTATGATATCTAGTTGATAATCAAGAATAGAAGGATGGTGTCACATTCCCTTTTAAAGGCTCCAGATAATTTTTCATATTGACTTTGTGCTGTTTCATACAAAATGTGGTCACTTTGATCACTTGTGACGCCCCACAGAATTTCTCATGAGGTACTCCCCCAACAAATGTAACTGTATTAATCATCTATGATATCTAGTTGATAATCAAGAATAGAAGAGATGGTGTCACATTCCCTTTTAAAGGCTCCAGATAATTTTTTATATTGACTTTGTGCCGTTTCATACAAAATGTGGTCACCTTGATCACTTGTAACACCCCACATAATTTTTCATGAGGTACTCCCCCAACGTATGGAACTGTATTTATCATCTATGATATCTAGTTGATAATCAAGAACAGAAGAGATGGTGTCACATTCCCTTTTAAAAGCTCCAGATAATTTTTCATATTGACTTTGTGTTGTTTCATACAAGATGTGGTCACCTTGGTCACTTGTGACAACCCACAGACTTTTTCATGAGGTACTCCCCCAACAAATGTAACTGTATTTATGATCTATGATATCTAGTTGATAATCAAGAATAGAAGAGATGGTGTCACATTCCCTTTTAAAAGCTCCAGATAATTTTTCATTTTGACTTTGTGCTGTTTCATACAAAATGTGGTCACTTTGATCACTTGTGACGCCCCACAGAATTTCTCATGAGGTACTCCCCCAACAAATGTAACTGTATTTATGATCTATGATATCTAGTTGATAATCAAGAATAGAAGAGATGGTGTCACATTCCCTTTTAAAGGCTCCAGATAATTTTTTATATTGACTTTGTGCCGTTTCATACAAAATGTGGTCACCTTGATCACTTGTAACACCCCACAGAATTTTTCATGAGGTACTCCCCCAATAAATGGAACTGTATTTACTATCTATGATATCTAGTTGATAATCAAGAATAGAAGGGATGGTGTCACATTCCCTTTTAAAGGCTCCAGATAATTTTTTATATTGACTTTATGCCGTTTCGTACAAAAATTGGTCACCTTGGTCATTTGTAACGCCCCACAGAATTTTTCATGAGGTACTCCCCCAACGAATGTGTCTAGTTGATAATCAAGAATAGAAAAGATGGTGTCACATTCCCTTTTAAAGGCTCCAGATAATTTTTCATATTGACTTTGTGCTGTTTCATACAAAATGTGGTCACTTTGATCACTTGTGACGCCCCACAGAATTTCTCATGAGCTACTCCCCCAACAAATGTAACTGTATTTATCATCTATGATATCTAGTTGATAATCAAGAATAGAAGAGATGGTGTCACATTCCCTTTTAAAGGCTCCAGATAATTTTTTATATTGATTATGTGCATTATCATGCAAAAATTGGTCACCTTGGTCACTTGTGACAACCCACAGATTTTTTCATGAGGTACTCCCCCAACAAATGTAACTGCATTCATCATCTATAATATCTAGTTAATCATCAGGAATAGAAGGGATGGTGTCACATTCCCATTTAAAAGCTCTAGATAATTTTTCATATTGACTTTGTGCTGTTTCATACAAGAAGTGGTCATCTTGGTCATTTGTAACGCCCCAAAGAATTTTCCATGAGGTACTCCCCAAACAAATGTAATTGTATTTATTATCCATGATATTTAGTTGATAATCAAGAATAGAAGGGATGGTGTCACATTCCCTTTTAAAGGCTCCAGATAATTTTTAATATTGACTTTGTGGTGACATATACAAGAAGTGGTCTCCTTGGTCGTTTGTAATGTCCCACAGAATTTGCCATGAGATACTCCCCCAACAAATGTAACTGTATTAATCATCTATGAAACCTAGTTAATGATCAAGAATGGAAGGGATGGTGTCACATTCCCTCTTAAAGGCTCCAGATTATTTTTAATATTGACTATGTGCATTATCAAGCAAAAAGTGGTCACCTTGGTCACCTGTGACACCCCACAGAATTTTTCACATGGTACTCCCCCAATAAATGTAACTGTATTTGTCATCTACATTGTCTGACAAATAGAGAGGTATATGAGGGGTGGTGTCACAATCCTTTTTAAAGGTTCCAGATACTGTTCCATATTGACTTAATGGGTCTTGGTGTAAAAAGTGGTCATCTTTGTCTCATGTGACAGCCCAACCAAATATTTCATGAGTTGCTCCTAAAATCAGGCCTAGTGTTAGAATCGTTTATGATATAGCTATTGTACGGATGTCATATTGTTTAGTCAAGACAATGATTTTGATCTTGAAAGTTATGTGCAGTTCACCTTCCTTGCTTTTCATGTAAAACAGAAAGGCAGCAAAATGACAAATTAATGAATACCGAATTTCTAAGTTAAAACTAGTGTACAGCACATGTTTCACGCAAAAATACTTGCAAAATGGTGAAAACAAGTGTTTATTGTCGATGTTATCATTTGACAGTTGCGAAGAAAGCTAGAAAACAAGGGAGATCATTCGAAATCGTCATTTTACCTCTTCTGGGTAGTTCAGACGCAAATCTGGGTAGTCGAGACGCATTTTGATGGATTCCAAATAAATCACGCTTCAATTTACATGTATTTAGAATAAATATAAAGTCGATAAGCTTTTATTCGTTAATATTTCGTATAAAAATACTTTTTAAGTTGTCAAAAGACTACAGAAAGACGAAAACCACGAATTATCAACAAATTCTCTAAGTAGCGAAACATTGGTGCGAATCCTTATTGGGAGAAGCTTATTGGGAGAACCCTTGATTTCGGTCACGGTCACATTAACCGTAGTCTTTACTTTCCTGCTGCTATGTGTTGGTTGGTGAAATGATGCTGTCAGGCTTGGTTTTGCTTAAAATTTGCCTTGATTTTCATTTCTGACACCATGTTTCGAGATGGATTTCTACAACAACAACAATACAATCCCATAATGCATTGCAGGGTAAAAAAGATTAGTGTTGATCCGAAAGTGTTTTGAGTATCTTCGAATACATATCGTAACAGTTACCATTGTTGTTTTCAACAAAAACCTTGTAACTGCAGCTTGTAACAAGGTGCAGTTACAAGATTTTTGTTGAAAAGCATCCAAAATCTACTTACCTATAGGCGGTAGCGGCTTTTTGTTTGTAAACTCTTCTGATCTACTTGGTTCTTTACTATCCATGATGGTGGTCTTCTTTCCCTTTTTTTTTCAATATTTTTTCGATTTTTTTTCTGTTTGTTTACAATTTTTTCTTGACTAAATTACCAAAGGGAATCATCATGAACTACAAAGAAAAAAACATGTACTTCTGAATCACATACCCCACCATAACAACAATAAGTTTTTGCATTAACCCATTACCAAAAGACAAAACTTTTAAAAGTCCCAATTTCAAAGATTTAGTTGCAGACAACAATTTAAAGTGGAAGATTTGTAAATAAACCATAGTAAAACGTAACCTTATTTGGATGCGTAAACATCACATGGTTATATTGAAACTGGAATGACTACGTCATTAATTGACTGTGTTTGCGGTGTTTTTTATCTCGCTCAAATCATCGCATATGAGTAACACAGATTTACTCTAGTTTCTTTGGTTAGTTTCACTTTTGGGATTGTTTGATATAGATCTATTAATAACTGGCACCTGAAGATGCTGATCCAAATTTTTTGTGCGTGAAATCAGGTACGGGACCGTAATTTTGTATGTGATTTCTTTCTAATATGTGTGTTTCACACACGATTTGGTGTGAATGGAAACTCTGCAAGGCCCTACATCTCGACCACAGACACCACACATTATAACCCTATGTTAAGAGGATTCTAATGAGTACCAACAACACAGGGTTTTGAATTGAAATAAAAAAAGTTAGAAAGTCTTCATCCCCTCTTATATCTGTAGCTCTATGCGCAGGCCTACTAGATCAAGTGTTACTTTTAATTTTTTTGATAAGTGACAGAATGGATATTTGCCAAGGTGTCGAAGGCGTATGTAAAACTAGCTACACTATCATTTTACAACATATGCATTGCTGGCTCTTAGTTTCAAGACTCGTATTGTCGTAAAGTTTGTGGATTCAAACCCATATTCCCTAGTTTCCAAAAGTGATATAGTACAAAAGATGTAATTGTGCACCATCACAGATAATTTGTGACTCAGAACAGATAAATAACTTGGTACGCAAATTAACCTAAGTCCTTGAATACCAAGGAAAGTTTATTGTCACCTGCGATTCTGTAACAGTGACAAGTCTTATTTGACACACAAAATAATGAATCGGGGTTGATCGGGGTAAATTGTGATGACACTTTTATGAAAAATTAATATATGTCTATGCGAAAATGCTAAAAACCATGGTTTAAACACACCAGAGGCTTCGAAAATAAAGAAAAACTTCGGGTAAATTACATTTTTCGCCCTTAATCCGCCATCTTAGTTTACGTTAGTGATCCGTGTCACGTGACCAAAAATTTAATCTTAAGCAAGGAAATTATCTACACGAACGGATTTTAGGCTTACACGTTCAGTAGTGGTCAAAATAACGTTGCCGATTATTATCAAATGAACTTCTATCTTAACATAATTATGGGATTCTTTAACTTTTAACCTTTTCCCAAACAAGACATTTACGTAGAAACTAAACAAATATTGATTAAGGCAACCTTTTCAAGCAACTTCTTGTTTTTGTGTCATGAAAAACTTTTGAATGAAAAGTAAAACAAGAAAGGCAAGTTATTGCAAGTTGATTAGATCTAGATCTATACACATCATACAATAAAATCTCTCCAATCCTAATAGTTCAAAATAATGACTATTTCTTAAACCCTTTCCCAAACAAGACCTGGTTTTGACGTCCCTAATAGAGAAGGCTTGGCAAAATATTGAAACAAAAGAAGAAACTGCTGATAGGGGGCCTAACCAGCAGTTTCTCTTTTTGTCTCAATATTTTATATGCCATACATAACACAAATTCTATCTTTATCAACATGCTTTTTGTCATCAGCAGCAGCTTTTGAAGTGGATCACCCTAAAAATTCTGCCGTTTGAGAAAGGGTTAAATGACACTAAAGGTTAAAATGCCGAAAACAAACATTTTCCCCGTTCTTTCAACATTTTCTGTAGGGCCTATCAAACTTTTTACACACTTGTTTCAGTAGTATAATTTTTTGACTGGAGAGCCTTTAATGATCGATTGGATGGTTGATTGATTGAATGGGATTCAACACCTTTTTAAAACTGCTATGGTCATTTTATGGCTGTTTGAGCAGAACGCTTTACCACGGGTTCATTGAAGGATCTCTATGGATAAGGCGAGAAATCTCCCTAAACGGCTCAAAAGGAAAAGTCGATTTTCAAAACATGCAAATTGATAATTATTTCGAGCTGTATAGGCCTACCTCAATCATATGAAAAATGATTTTGTTCAATCAAAACGATTCGACACATGTACAGATAACTCTTGGTTTCTGTACCTACCCCCAAAATTTCATTTTCTTACCCCACCGGTATTCATTTAACCAGAATTAAGTTTTCTTTGATTATATTTGCAAGAATTTTTCTGCAAATGTAAGGACAATTGGTGTTGAAATCACAAACCAGTTTTCGTTTTGTCCTTTATGCGAATTCGCATCACTGTCAAAACGAGTTTAAAGGCGAATATAAAAGTATGCCCCCCCCCCCGTGACTCAGGAAATCCTTTTTACCAGAGCAGCCTATGGCCAAGTGACACAATATATGTCAATGGGAAGCTGGGTCAAGGGAAGGAACGATGTTCGCCAGCCAAGGGAAGGAAATAAATTGGAAATAAAACAAAAAGAAACTTCATTTTGCCTGTATGAATACCGGTAGTGTAAGGAAATGAAACCATTTAGGTGGGTGTAAAACTCAAGAGTTATCTGCACCTATAGAACGTTTTAAATAGCATGAAATCTGTATTCATTTCATTTATTTATCTACCTAACCATAAAGCATTATTTTGTTTCTCAATTTGTAAGTTTCGAAAATTGACTATCGAGCAGAGCCTTTTAGGGAGATTTCTCGCCTTATTCATAAAGGTCCTTTCTCTCACCAGTTCTGCCATAATATCGGATCCGAGCTTCCAAGTGTTCTCCTAAGTAAATGATTCGCACCCATTGGCGAGAAACAAATGACTTGTCAAATGGCAGAAAGGATGTTGGCCAGCCAGGGTTCAAAGTTTCGACCCCTGGAATGATAGACTCCGACGTCACCCACCGAGCTATCCATTTTTAACCAATTACCAGATGGCAACATTTTAGACAAGTCCAAATTCAGAGATTTTGCAGACAGCAATTTTAATTAAACGGACGCAACTTAAAATTTCATTCTTTTTGATAGACAAGAGGACCATGATGGTCCTATATCGCTCACCTGAACCAAAATGATATTAGGCACAGTTTTGTTCAATTTAATTAATATTTATGACTTTAAGACTGAAAACAAACTTATGGTCAATAACATTGTGTCAAGTTTTGTTCTGATTAGTCACTATTTGTGGTTGTCGGGGTAAAATTTGAAGGGCAGATCATCCAAGATCTTATGGTCTCCAACATTGTGTCCAATTTTTGTCTTGATTGATAAAAAAATTGTAGATTCTAGATTGTAAACAAGGTCAAAAACTGTTGAAAACAGCAATTTTGTAAAATTAAAGGGCACATAACTCTCAACTTTCTGATCCCATCGAGCTGAATATTAAACTAATACGAGTTCTAACAGTCTCCAACATTGTGTTCAAGTTTTGCCTTGATTAGTCAACAATTGTAGATTTTAGAGCGGGTAAACAAAGTCGAAAACAGCCGAAAATGGCAATTTTGTAAAATTTTGTAAAATACATGGGCACATAGCTCTCGTCTTTCCGGCCAGATCAGATGCAGATAACTTAAAACTTTTTGGCCTGATCAGACCAAAAATCAAACTCATCCAAGATCTTATGGTCACCAACATTGTGTCAAACTTTTGTATTGATTGGTCAATATTTGTAGATGCTAGAGTATAAACAATGTCAAAAGTAGCTATTTTTTACATTCAAGGGCAGATAACTCCAGACTTTCCAGTCCAATCTGACCCAAAATCAGACTCTTCCAAGATCTTATCATAATTAATATTGTGTCCAAGCTTTGTTTTGATTGGTCAATAATTGTAGATACTATAGTGTAAACAAAGTCGGAATCTGTGAAAAACTTCAATTTTGTCAAATTCAAGGGCAGATAACTCAGGACTTTCTGATCCTATCAGAATCAAAAATCAAAATCATCTGAGCTCTTATGGTCACCAACATTTTGTCCAACTTTTGTATTGATTGGTCAATATTTGTAGATGCTAGAGTGTAAACAATGTCAAAAGTAGCTATTTTTTACATTCAAGGGCAGATAACTCCTGACTTTCCAGTCCAATCTGACCCAAAATATAGCTCATCCAAGATCTTATGGTCACTAACATTGTGTCCAAGTTTTGTCTTGATTGGTCAATAATTGTAGAAGCTATAGTGTAAACAAAGTCGAAAACTGAAAAACGGCAATTTTGTCAAATTCAAGGGCAGATAACTTAAAACTTTCTGATCCGATCAGCCCAAAAATCAAACTCATCCGAGATCTTATAGTCACCAAGATTTTGTCCAACTTTTGTATTGATTGGTCAATATTTGTAGATACTAGAGTGTAAACAATGTCAAAAGTAGCTATTTTTTACATTCAAGGGCAGATAACTCCTGACTTTCAGGTCCGATCTGACCCAAAATCGAACTCGTCCGAGAACTCAAGGTCATACATGTTTTGACCAAGTTTGGTCAAGAATGGCTTATATTTGTAGATGCTAGAGTGTAAACACCAAATTGTTGACAGACGGACGGACGGACAGACGGACGGACGGACGGACATACGGACAGACGGACAAAAAGCGATCACAATAGCTCACCTTGAGCACTTCGTGCTCAGGTGAGCTAAAAACATTGTGGAAAAATTCCCGCAATATTTTCGAAAGCCTCTATCTTGTAGGGCATCTAAAAGCGTCGTGGGAATGGGTCAGCATCAATTTTTAACTGTAGGCTATATGTTCATATTGTTAGGAGCTTGAGAAAACATTGAGACAAAAGAAGAAACTGCTGAGAGCCAGCAGTTTCACCTTTTGTCTCAATATTTTCTTTGCTACATTGTAAACAGGTAGGCATAATGTCTTGATTACCATCTTTTTGTTGTCCACAACAGCTTTCAAATTAGACAGCCCTAAGATTTTGTTGTTCAGGAAAGGGTTAAACAATTCACATCAATTGGTGAGAGACAAATGAGTTTTGTCAAGGACATTGGCATAAGCTGGGTTTTGAACTCGTGACCCCTAAATTGATAGACTCTGATGTTAACCTCTGAGCTTTCAAGGCTCAGATGATTGTTTGATTGGGCTTTAATTTCAATGTTTACCAATTACCAGATAGGAAACAAGAGTTGTCCGTGGACAACGTAGCTCGCCTATACGAGAGCTTGTCACAAAAACAGCAATTTATTTAAAAGTAGGTCAAACTCCAAGGTCAAGGTCACAAGGTCATGGTCCCAAATGAAATGTCTTGTTGAGATGTATCTATGTATGAAATATCAAGGCTGTATCTCTAATAGTGCCTGAGATATAGACCGGGTTAAAGTTTTTCAAGTGACGACGGGACGGGACGGGACGCCGACACTAGGGCTGTGACATTAGCTCCCCGGACATAAAGTCCCGGCTCGCTAAAAATGTAGACAAGTCCAAATTCTAAAGTGTTGCAGACAATATTTTTCAATGAATGAAAGTTAATTTGCCTTTTTTTTGGTAGAAAAACATTGTGTGAAATGAAGAAATTGCTTGTTGCAAGCAATTTCTTCATTTCCCACGTTTTCCTAAGTATTTATCTTTTGGGGTATCAAAAGGTGTCACTGTGTGGTAATGGGTTAATGCCATTTTTAGCTGTGTTTGATCATATTGTGCTTGTGGAGCACCTAACCATGTATTTCTCCTTTTCTTCTAACCAGTTCTATTACAACATCCAATCCAAGCCTCCAAATGCTCATTCCACTTAGATTATTCATAAACAATTCATCTATTGACCAATTAGAAATACATAACAGTATTAAAGTCAGATAATACCAAACACCAGAAAGGATAATGCTCAAGCCTTGCCTCAAACCCATGTCCACTGGATTGATAGATTCCAACATAATGGACTAAACTATCTGCACTCAGCTTTTAGGGAAAGATATTGGCAGCGCCTGGGTTCAAATCCACGACCCCTGGATTATTATCTATTTATATATACTGCCTAACTCCCCTTTCGGGTATTACTAGCAGGTTATTTGACTCCAACGTTATTGGCTGAGCTATCAATGTTCAGTTTTTTGGGAAAAGAAAGGACTTATACCAACAAGCAAAGGATGACTATCAACAATTTAATCAACATATTGTACAAGTCTTTCATTAACCATGATAACATATGATCTATCACATAATTATGGAATGTAACTCATGACAGTTATAGATTGGTATCATGTTCAATTAACCCTTTCCCAAATGGCAATTTTTTAGTCAAATAAAATTTGAAAGCTGCTGCAGGTGACAAAATGAATATTGATAAAGATTGGATATGTGCACAATGTAGTACACAAACTATTGAGGCAAAAGGAGAAAATGCCTTTTGTCTATATAAGGAAAGTAAAAATTGGGTCTTGTGTGGGAAAGAGTCAACACACTGTGTGATATATAGCAGATTGAAACAAAAGGTTTATACACATATTTTTCAATTATCACATGTATGTATTTACAATATAAGGGCTTAGCACAAGACAATTGTAAGCACATATAGAATTTTATCCAATTCCCACACTTTGACACACTTTAATGCCACTGAAGGAAAAGGCTATGGAAAAGATTGAGGCAAAAGAAGAAAATGCTGATAATCAGCATTTTCTCCTTTTCCCTCAATATTTTCCAAGCTTTTTTGTACAAAAAGCCAATCTTTATCAACAGCTGTCTGCAGCAGTTTTCCAGAAGGGCAAACCTGTAAATTTGGTGTTTGAGAAAGGGTTAACCCTTTCCCAAACGATGAAATTTTAGGGCCGTCCTATTTCAAAGCTGCTGCAGACAACAAAATGGACAATGAAAAAGAAAGGATTTGTGTATAAAAGAGCTAAGAAAATATTGAGGCAAAAGGAGAAACTGCTAGTTATCAGCAGTTTCTTCATTTGTTTCAATATTTTCCCAAGCCTTTTCTAATAGGGACGTCAAAAACCAGGTCTTGTTTGGGAAAGGTTTAAGCGCTTACAACAGTTTGTATTGAACCCTTGAATATGAGCAATATTCGAGATAATAATAAACATGTCTCATTATAACTATAACAAGACTGGTGGAGTATTTGTACATTAATGAGTTATATAGTATCATGATTAACAAGACATTTTTTGCAACAGCAGCAACCCATCACAAACATATTCATTTATTTTAACCCTTTCCCAAACAATGCCTGGTTTCGACGTCCCTGAAAGAAATTGCTTCGAAAAACATTGAAACAAAAGACGAAACTGCTGATAACCAGCAGTTTCTTCTTTTGTCTCAATATTTCTCGTGTTGTAATATATATAAATTCTATCCTTAACAACATCCCTTTTGTCATATACATCAGCTTTCAAATTGGACTACGTTAATAAATGTTGTTTGGGTAAGGGTTAATAACATCAACAACAGCAGACAGACAGACAGACAGTGATACAGACAATTGGGAAAATAGTGTATCCCAAACATTTCTGTGATACGGCATAACAAAAAATATCATAGATCTAAATAAATTTTACAATAAAGTTAATACAAATGCATTGAGTAATAAATTAAACTTGTGACCACTAGATACTGGCAAGATTTGTGACAGATTATGAGCTGTTTTAAGGTAGTCCACCACTAATGAGATTTGCGCGACATTGGAATTATTTGGGCGACATCGAAAACATTCGGCGGTGTTTATGACAGCGCCCAAAAGCTTCATATACATAACGACATTGCTTGAAAAAAGCCGATATTCTATTAATCTCAAAATGGCCACATTACGGGTATTCTACAATAAATTGTAAGATCCTTAATTTTGGGAATCCAGATTTCATTAACCACAAAAAATAATCAGAAGATACTTAACTTTGCACCCAAACACAAAAGAATCTGATAAGTCAAAACTGTCTAACCTTTGTGCACAAAAATCCTCTTCTTGGCAGATAAAGACCCTGGCACATATGACTCCATGTCCATATTGCATCCACATCATGTCCAAAATTATACTGCAAAGGTTCCCTGCTTTAGACATGCTCTGGCCGTGGTGTGGGTGCGGAATGGTGTATGTAACCAGGCCTCAAGAACTGAAGACAAAGCTTTCCCATGTGCTTACTGTTAGGGAGGTCAAAACAAGGTCTTGTTTATGAAAGGGTTCATTTACAAAATCTAAACAATTGAAAAGCTTTGGACATTTCTTGAGATCAGAAAGGTAAAAATTAATTTAAAGGATCCTTCCTCATATTCAATTTAAAATGTCCAGGAAAGAAATTCACCAATGAGATTGCTCAAATTTGAGAATCAGCTTATTATTGCACAAAATGGAATTTGAGAGGTAAAAACAAATCTACAATCAAACAATTAAATTAAGCTTCATAATCAAGACACAAGCACATAATTTATATGGAGCATCAATAATTAGTCAAGTATTCAGTATACATTGGAGAAAAACTTGGTTAGCGTTAACCAAATAGTAAAATAACTGTTTTGGTTGAATTTTTTCCTACATAGTTCTAGAAAATTTAACCAAAACAGGTATTTATCCATCTTGTTAACGTTAACCCTTTCCCAAACAGCAAAATTTTAGGGCGATTCATTTTGAAAGCTGCCATAGACGACAAAATGGATGTTAATCAAGGTCAGAATTGAGTATGATATAGCTCAGAAAATATCAAGGCAAGGGAGAAAATGTTGATAATCAGCATTTTCTTCTTTTGTCTTAATGTTTTCCAAAGTCTTTTCTATTAGGGATGTCAAAACTAGGTCCTGTTTGGAAATGGGTTAACATGTATTTACCCTTCCTCAAACAAAATAATTCAGACTGATTGAATATCGAAGTTTCCACAGTCAAGGCTGCAAAAAATATGAAAGAATATAATACAAATTTTATAGGAAATATTCAGAGAAAATGCTGGATAACAGTAAATCCTTTTGCTTCATCATTTTCAAAATTATTGGATTATGAACATAAACACAACATATTGTTTTAGAAAGGGTTAAACCTGATAAATGCATAATTTAACAAAGCTTTAACCCCTCCTAAACGGCAAACAAGAGGACCATGATGGTCCTATATTGCTCACCTGAACCAAAATGATATGAGCAACACTTTTGTTCAATTCAATTAATATTTATGACTTTAAGACTGAGAACGAACTTATGGTCAATAGCGTTGTGAAAATCCAACTTATACCAGATCTTATGGTGCCCAACTGTGTCCAAGTTTTGTCTTGATTGATAAATATTTGTAGATTCTAGAGTATAAACAATGTCGAAAGCAGCCGAAAAAGCAGGTTTTTTTTCAAATTCAAGGGCACATAACTCTCGACTTCCTGATCAGATCAGACTGAAAATCGAACTCATCTGAGATCTTATGGTCCCAAACATTGTGTCCAAGTTTTGTCTTTACTAATTGTAGAGTCTAGAGTGTAAAACAGGTCGAAAACAGCCGAAAATGGCAATTCTATCAAATTCAAGGGAACATAACTCTCCACTTTGTGATCAGATCACACTGAAAATCAAACTCATCTGAGATCTTATGATCCCCAACATTGGGTCCAAGTTTTGTCTTGATTGATTAATAATTGTAGATTCTAGAGTGCAAACAAGGTCAAAAACAGCCGAAAATGGCAATTTTATCAAATTCAAGGGCATATAACTCTCGTCTTTCTGGTAAGATCAGACTGAAAATCAACCTAATTCAAGATATTATGGTCTCCAACATTGTGTCCAAAATTTGTCTTGATTAGTCAATAATTGTAGATTCTAGAGTGTAAACAAGGTCTAAAACAGTCAAAAACGGCAACTTTGTCAAGTTCAAGGGCACATAACTCTCGACTTTCTGATTAGATCAGACTGAAAATCAACCTCATCCAAGATCTTATAATCCCAAACATTGTGTCCAAGTTTTGTCTTGATTCATTAATAATTGTAGATTCTAGAGTGTTAACAAGGTCGAAAACAGTCAAAAACGGCAATTTTGTCAAGTTCAAGGGCACATAACTCTCAACTTCCTGATCAGATCAGACTGAAAATCAAACTCATACAAGATCTTATGATCCCCAACATTGTGTCCAAATTTTGTCTTGATTGATTGATAATTGTAGATTCTAGAGTGTAAACAAGGTCGAAAACTGCCAAAAATGGCAATTTTGTCAAATACAAGGGCACATAACTCTCGTCTTTCTGGTCAGATCAAAGTGAAAATTGAACTCATTCAAGATCTTATGGTCTCCAACATTATGTCCAAGTTTTGTCTTGAGTGATCAATAATTGTAGATTCTAGAGTGTAAACAATGTCAAAAATAGCTATTTTTGACATTCAAGGGCAGATAACTCCGCACTTTCTGGTCCGATCAGGCCCATAATCGAACTTGTCCGAGAACTTATGACCATACTTGCTTTGACCAAGTTTGATTAAGATTGGCCAACTTTTGTGGATGCTAGAGTGTTAACACCAAATTGTTGACAGACGGACAGACGGACAGACAGACAGACGGACGGACAGACGGACGGACGGATGACGGACATTGAGTGACCACAATAGCTCACCTTGAGCACTTCGTGCTCAGGTGAGCTAAAAACGGACTGCCCAAATTTGAAAGCTGCTGCCAGCAACAACATGGATGTTGATAAAGATATGAATTGTGTATTAAAGGGCACAGAAAATATTGAGACAAAAGGAGAAAATACTGATCATCATAATTTTCTTCTTTTGCCTCAATTTTTCTTAATCCTTTACTATTAGGGACATCAAAACCAGGTCTTGTTTGGGAAAGGGTAAACTTAAGAGCACACCATAAATGATCCAAAATGACAAGCTACATGTATATGAATTTCACAAGCAATTCAAAATCAAAGCATGACAGCACTGAATGTTTTTAGACTAAAGAAAATTAACAACAATAGCTAAATCAATACATATATCTACAAATACAGATGAATAGATATTTTCATGCTTATGTAGCACCATCAACATAGAGGATAATCATTTGTTTCAGTGTAAGATCAATTCATATTTCATTGAGTGAACAACAAAAGCTTCATTTTCACAAGTGGCAAAGCCAAGATTGAAAATGTAGCTTTTGTTGTTCACGAAATGAAATATCAATCGATCTTACTCGAAAAACAAACAATTATTCTATTTCTTTACTGCAAATATTAGACATAATGCGGAAATTTTATGAAAAATATTCTTAAAGCACTTCATTTTGCACGTGACTACAATGTAACGCTTATGATGACGTCACTTATATGGCCCAGCTGAGATAACGTCATATAGGGCAAAATGTACGAAAGCGGGGTACATAAGTTTTTGATAATTTCACTGGATAGGCGTTGAGTTTATCAAATGATAATCTACCGTAACTTTTTCAGACTGATCGAAGTTGGCTGCAACTGCAATGGTCACATTGCGGGGGCTGGAGAAACCTAACAGTAGATTCATGTAGTTTCTCATACCAGTACAACCACAACACCCCACCCAAGCCTCCAGCTGCTTGCCCACAAAGGTTAACGATTCTCAAACCATTGGGGGGGATGACAAATTTGTCAAAAAGGATATTTACTGTGGCTGGGGATCTATCCCCGGACCTCAAAAGTAAGAGTCAATACCAACTGCACAATGACCGCTGTCAATATTAGGGACGTCAAAACCAGGTCATCTGATTTGAGTATTAATTTCTCATTCACTATCTAAATCTTCTTCCACAAACTTGTAAAAGTAGGGCATGTCATGGAAGTCATGCTCCTTGGTTACATGACATATAATCTGACCAATCAGGAGAGTTCTTCCATAAGAGACCGCCTCCTGTCTGTCCCTGGCCAAGCCCACCTCAATCAACCAATCACAGAGTGATGTCCCACAAAACACTTTACTGTAGGTTCTAAATCTGTATCTGGAAAAACAGCAAGGTATAATTAATGGTCGATGAATCATAAGGCCAGCACTATGATACTAATGAAATATAAACAAAGAATTTCTCTTTATTCTGTCTGTTCATCTACCTACAGTTACAAAATATGACATGTCTTCAAATGAACAGATTCTCCACAGATTTTTCGTTAAATGAGAGCCAAAATATGTAACATAGAAGAAAAATACAAATGTTTGGCGGTGGATACCACAGTATGTCTCACTGAATTGAAAAATTAAAATTCTGGAAACAAGACAAGGCTGTCTGCCACCAATTTCAAGATATAATAACAATTGAGATCAAATAAAATGCAACTCTAGCATCAGTTTCAATGATCAGTATGACAATTTACACGCTGTGTATTGCATCACTTACTTTCGATCTCGCACAATATCATGTACGCAGTTTATGATATTTTATAAACTGGTCACATGTATGACTTGTCTCCTCCGTCAGCTCAGATTTGTGGGGTATGTGAACTGTCTCTGTACCATAGATACACTTTTGTCACTTGAACAAAAAAGTGCTCTAAATGGTAGTACTTACTTTCGATCTCGCACAATATCATGTGAGCAATTATCTTTATGGTACTTTATAAACTGGTCACATCTTCCGTCAGGTCAGATTTGCGGGGTATATAAACTGTTTCTGTGCCATAGATACACTTTTGTCACTTGAACAAAAAAGTTCTCTGAATGGTAGTACATGTGTACTTACTTTCGATCTCTAACAATATCATGTGAGCAGTTATCTTTATGATATTTTATAAACTGGTCACATGTATGGGTCGTCTCTTCCGTCAGGTCAGATTTACGGGGTATATGGACTGTCTCCGTACCATAGATACACTTTCTCCAACTGTAAAATGTAAAGTATAAAATTAATTTATAACATCTCAGACTTGCAAGAATTAATCAAAGTGCTGAGAGCACTGTAATTGGACGTCTCTGATTGATTGCGCGGGATTGTACATGAACGAAAGATATTTTATTCATTCTTCTGTGCTTAATTCTATAAGATCGGTTTCGGACATACGAAATCGGCTTTAATACCAGAAAACCCTTCTCAGGCTTCAAATTGATTTGATTGCCGTTTCAAGACAACTGATTTGTCGCTATGAATAATCACTATTAATTTGATTACCAAATTCAATTAAGGCCATGCGATTAGCACTTTTGTCTTCTTGTTTCGGTTTACTATGAGTATTGTCGTCAGTTATACTTTTCATTGATTTTATAAAGTACGCTACAAAGCAATTTATTTAAAATGTAAGCCAACGCGCTACATAAATGAAAGCCGCGATAGCTCACTTAGCAGAGCACTCACCTTGTACTCTTTACACATGTTATATCCGGAAGGCCCTGGGTTCGAATTCTACTCAGACATTGTTCTTTTTAATCATCTTTTTTTTATACGCCGCCGGAGGCGGACGTATATTGGCGTCATCTTCTCCGTCTGTCCGTCCGTCCATCCGTCTGTCCATCCGTCCGTCCATCCGTCCGTCCACTTTTCTTGTCAACGCAACTCCTCCTAAGTTCCTGGCTGGATCTTCTTGAAACTTAGTCAATGTTATCACCTCAATTGGTAGATGTGCATGAAGGAAGGATTTTATGGTTCGTTGATTTTTGCCAGAGTTATGCCCCTTAAAAACTTAGTCTCTGGGGCTTATTGAAATTGCAGCCTTGTCAACGCAACTCCTCGTAAGTTTCTAGCTGGATCTTAATGAAACTTGGTCAATGTTATCACCTCAATTGGCAGATGTGCATGAAGGAAGGATTTTATGGTTCGTTGATTTTTGCCTGAGTTATGCCCCTTAAAAACTTAGTCTCTGGGGCTTATTGAAATTGCAGCCTTGTCAACACAACTCCTCCTAAGTTTCTGGCTAGATCTTAATGAAACTTGGTCAATGTTATCACCTCAATTGGTAGATGTGCATGAAGGAAGAATTTTATGGTTCATTGATTTTTGCCAGAGTTATGCCCCCTTAAAACTTAGTCTGTGGGGCTTATTGAAATTGCAGCCTTGTCAACGCAAGTCCTCCTACGTTTATGGCTGGATATTAATGACACTTGGTCAATCACCTCAATTGGTAGATTTGTATGAAGGAAGGATTTTATGGTTCATTGATTTTTGCCTGAGTTATGTCCCCTTCAATCTTAGTCTCTGGGGCTTAATGATATTTCAGTCTCGTGAACGCAATTCCTTCCAGGTTTTTGACTGGATATTTATAAAAACCTTTTTGTGAACACAACTTTTTACAGGTTTTTGTGTGAATATTTATAAATCCTTGTCAATGTCATGTTTTTGTCTCAAGTTTTATAAGTGGCGGCGTATATTGTGACCATGGTACTCTTGTTCGACTTCTATCTCCACCATCGACCGCAGTGATTTAGAATCGATCTTAACACAAATTCAACGAAATAAAGTAATGAAACACCGATCATTTACATACAATTCCGCTCAATCAATGAGAGGCGTCTAAATATAGTGCTCCAAGCACTTTGATTTTTATTCCTGTTTAGAGTAAAAAAAGAAAAAAAACACGGTAGCAGTTTTCCCTGGTTGTGGTTACAAAACAAATTCAATACATACTTTTCCTGAAACAAAATACCAGATGAATTGGAGCACCTAACCATGGATTCCTCATACAAGTACTACCGCAGCATCCTTACATCTACAGATGTGCATAAAAAGAAGAAATTGGGAACGTGCCGTCGGGAAAATGGCAGTGGAGTACAATAAGCAATTTAAATCTTCATATCATTATCAACGAAAGTTTGAGAATAGCAATGTCCTTATCTGTAAACATATTCATACGATCATCCAGGTACCATCTGTTGCAGACCCATTGCTTCATCTTCTGAGCTCAATCCACGTAAACGGGTCTCTTAAACGAAATAAATACAGATCGCTGTCACTTAGTCTTATACTAGTAATAATCATTGTTGTCATGATCATCGATCAGTATGTAAATAGGTCATGATACTGTCGAATATCAGTGATACAGATGCTGGAGAAAAAAACTCGTAAGAGCAACTATTTTTCTGAATAGGTGGATTTCACTAGTGTCTCATCTGAGGCTGTTCAGATGGAACCCCGATTTGTCATCGAGTCGAACCCGAGTTGCGAAATGAACTCACTCCCCGATAATCAATTTCAAAACCCTGGTACCAAAGTACGTCTCGTGGAAACCCCGTTCCTTTAAATATGACAAAGACTTAAACAACAATGATCAAAGAAAAGGAACCTATCATACACAATACGTGCATTAAATTGGGTAATCATTCTAAAATGTGTGTTTTCAGTAAACACATCAAGAAAAACAAACATTTACAGAAGAAATAATCCGAACTGGTTTTGAACCAACGGCGTTCCAAATTTCAAACAGAAAAAAGGTTGCGAGGTTAATCCTTTCCCGTTTGAGCTATCGCTGCTGCTGATGATATAGGGTGTCTGTTTACATTATAACCATAGTGTATGCATGTATCGCTTTCTAAAGATCTTACCCTTTACACAATAAATATTACGAAAGTCAAAAAACTACAAGAAAATGATTAAATCGAAAAAAGATCGTAAAGTTGGTTAAGACGTGGCATGAATTGAATCGGCCAATGAATCTTATAGTATTTGTTAGAGAACACATAGAAAGTTGGAAAAGATACGACAGTTTTCCTGTATGGTCGCAAAATCTATTTTGAATTTTGGTCAACTGGCAATTGAGTCTGAGAAAGGGTTTTTTGGTAATGAAAACCCATTTCGCCTGTCCAAAAGTGGTTATAAGAATTGTACGTCCTTTCGGACGTCCAATTAAAAACAAGAGCTGTCCGAAGACAGCGCGCTCGACTTTCTAAGTTGCTTAGTATAAAGGGGGCATAACTCCAAATATAGTGGAGCCAGGGTCATGGGCCCTGGTAGTAAGGTAGAGGGTGTGATGGTGAATAAGTATTCCAAGTTTGGGTTGAATCCCTTTGATAGTATGGAAGTTATTGATGTTTGAAAAAACTTTAACCTTTGTTGCAACGCCAACGCCGACGCCCGGGTGACAGTATAAGCTCTCATTTTCTTCCAAAAGTCAAGCTATAAATTTAGATTGTAAGTGAAGTAAATCATTGGTCTTTTTGGATAGAAAACATACTGGAAAATGTTCCACAATGATTTCGAAAGCCTTTGTCTTGAATGTGTCACAAAGTAGGAATGGGGGATCAATTTTATTATCACCTTGAAAAAGGCTGATCTATGAGAAAGTGAAAGTGTTGACCTATCTTTATATACAGAAATCAAAATTTGGAAAATAATTTGGACAAAAATCATCATCCCAGACAGAGTAAACGAGGGAATGAAATAACCACAAGAGTTCAAAATCAAGTATTTCATTTGTTTGGAAAAAAAGTTCAAATTATATCAGAAATAAGCAACTGTAGCCTATATGACAGACAAATGTTAACACATGCCACAAAGGATTAGAGCAAGTACATGGTGGATAATCATGTGATACAATATTTTCAGAATATCTTCAATAACTTTGTAAATACAGGACCGATTTGAATTTGGTTTAAAGCAGAGAATGTGGACAGACGTCATCCATTAAATGGACTTGTTGGATTTTTGAAGAATCAACTGATAAAAAAGTTATTGAAGATAAACCAAAATTTTGGTTTATCTTCAATAACTTTTTTATCAGTAGATTTTTCAAAAATCCAAAACGTCCATCTTATTCCTGGCATTTTCCAACATTCTCTGCTTCAAACCGAATTCAAATTGGTCAAGTATCAAAAAAGATATTGAAGATTATCGGAAATTCTGAGTCACATGATTATACACCGTGAAGAAGGTAGAAGAGAAAATCAGACAGCATATTATTCCCTGACTGGTCTTGTTCTTTGCTACCTGCAAAAGTTGCAGACTTGGCAATTATAGAGTCTGAGTGTTGAGCTATGCAAGAGCACATGCATAACCCTTGCCCAAACAAGACCCAGGCCCGTATTATCAACGATCTTACGACCACGTTTTTGTGTAAACTGTGTAAGAAGACATCTGATTGCATGAGAAATCAGATTGGGCCAATAAGGTTTGTTGTTACCAGTAATTACGTAAAAAATAATCATATGATCGTTAATAATAGGGCCCCTGGTTCTGACGTTTTGATATTTTTTGAAAACATTAGGGGAAATCAGAAATTTATCCATAATCAGCAATTTCTCCCTTCCCTCATTAATTTCTAATCCCTGGTAAACAAATTTTTCTACCTTTGACTTTCACATCAATTATTTTGTCGTCTAAAAATCATTTCAAATTCAAATTGTACCAGTGTAAAATTTTGTCCTGGAAAAAGGATAATTATATGTGACCCGTCACACTAAAAGGGACCTTATAGGAATTGTGAAAAATATCGACCCTAGTCTGTCTGCGCAGTCCTCAGCCAGACTAAGGCCAACACTTTTCATTTTTATGTAATTTTCTAAATCCAGAATGGTTTCCCTATCTGACCCCAGATATGTTCATTTTTCTCATACAGTATCTAGTTGACCTTTGGTGAGTCTGACAAGTTTGTAAACATTTGGATTTTTTGAGTTCGGATAAGGTCCCTTTTAGCGTGACGGGTCACATATTTCTAATCTAGAGCTTGACAATGCTTTACTAATAGAATATTTTATCCCAGTCACAGACATGAGGGACTTATATTCATTTTAATCTGTAAATTGTGATGTAATTTCAAACAAACAATAGTATTTCGCCAGTGTAATTCTAAAATCTTGCAATTGACCAAACGCCAATCGACAGATCGCTCCGCCCAACATAGAATTTAATACAAACTATGGGGATGTGATCGTTTATAGGGAACGATTTTATCCAGTTAATCGTGACGTAAATTCGGACAAACAAAAAAGGTTTTCGTAGGTGTTGTTATAAAATCTCGTAACTTCCCCTTGATTTAAGCCGTAGTTACGAGATTTTATAACAACACCGATGGTTTATCAAAACATAGCGATAAACCTAGTCTATTGTTAGCACAAAATTCTTTGCCATTGGCATGTCGATTGTTTTGATTGTCAGTCGATAAATCAATACAATAACGCATGCAACGAAGAACAATTGGGGCATGACATTATTCTGATCGTCCATTGGCTAATCAATGTTTTTGATTGACAGTCGGCGTTTGGTCAATTAGGTCCTGATGATTCAAGCCGTAGTTATCACCAAACACTATGGCTATGAATTAAGGCAATTATGTGTTTTTAAATTAAAATTTCTTTTCTGTTACCCTGTTTTTGATTTTTTTTATCTTCCACATATTAAAACATGTAGTTTGTTAACCTATGCAAGTTTTTTTACACAAAAAGTACATGTACAAACACAACAGAGAAAGCGGTACATATAAAACATTAAAGCAAAGTCAAGTTCATTCATACTAGAATTAAAACTAACTTTGACATTAAGATATTCCACCCCTAATGAGATGCGCACAACATTGGAATTTTTTTTGTGACGTCGTAAGCATTCATTACATATTTGAACCTATTCGGGTGACGACATAAGCATCCGGAGATGGAACATTCCATTGGCAAATGTTTACGATGTCGCCTGAATAATTCCAAAGTCACATGAATCTAATTCGGGGTGGACTACCATAATCTTTATTCTAAACGCTAAGCCTGTAAACATTTTCCCTAATTATCGCAAACAATGTACTCTTATAAAGAGGTTTTCACAAAGCATTGAACAGAAAAAGTTAAAGTATGAATTCAGCTTTACTGGGCAGAAACTGAACGCAAATAACATTTTCCCTAATGGCGAGATTTTGGATCTATCCAAATTCAAAGGTTTTTCTTTACATGCTACAAAATTGATGTTACAAAGAGAGGGATATTTGAACATTATAGCATGGAAAGTATTGAGGGAAAAGGAGAATATGCTGGCCTTCAGCATATTCTGCTTTTCCCTAAATGCTATCAAAAGTCTTATCGCACTAAGCCCTTTAGCGACGCTACATTCTTCCCTGTGGAAGAATTATTTTTCTTTTTTGTTCAAAATGTTCTGAAAATAATTATGTCTATGACACATTTTGATAACACATGTGACTTTTGCAAAACATTCACACTGAAAATCCACTTCAAGATATGTTTTGTTTTACTTCTCAGCTTATACTCTAAAGATTTTGATGAGATAGTAAAGTGCACCTTAGGCGCCTTTGAGACGACCATTCCAGGTTCAAGCACACTCTGCACGAATTCCATTAAAGCAAAAGCACAGAAACAATGGTGCACTTTATCTCGTCAAATTCCTTAATGTATAAGCTGGGAAATTAAAACATACCTTAAAGTTGACGATTTTTCAGTGTGAACATTTCTCGAAAGTCACATAGGTTAGCTACCATGTATGGCCAAGGAAATAAAACTAAGAATTGTTCACAAAAGAGTTCACAAATCATACAATGTAAGCTTTGTCATGCACTAATATCCAAACTAAAGTCAGCAAAGTTAGCAATTTAAAAGAAAACAAGAGGACCATGATGGTCCTATATCGCTCACCTGAACCAAAATGATATGAGCAACATTTTTGTTCAATTCAATTGATATTTATGACTTTAAGACTGAAAACGAACTTATGATCAATAACATTGTGAAAATCAAACTCATCCGAGATGTAACGGTGCCCAACATTGTGTCAAAGTTTTGCTTTGAATGATAAATAATTGTAGATTCTAGAGTATAAACAAGGTCAATAACCGCCGAAAACAGCATTTTATCAAATTCGAGGGCACATAACTCTCGACTTTCTGATCAGATCCATTTGAAAATCCAACTCATCCAAGATCTTATGGTCCCCAAGAATGTGTCCAAGATTTGTCTTGATTGGTCAATAATTGTAGATTCTAGAGTGTAAACAAGGTCGAAAACAGCCAAAAACAGCAATTTTGTCAAATTCAAGGGCACGCAACTCTCAATTTTCTGATCAGATCAGACTGGAAATCATCCTGAACAGAGATCTTATGGTCCCAAACATTGTGTCCAAGCTTTGTCTTGATTGATTGATAATTGTAGATTCTAGAGTGTAAACAAGGTCGAAAACAGCCGAAAATGGCAATATTGTCAAATTCAGGGGCACATAACTCTGGACTTTCTGATCAGATCAAACTGAAAATCAAGCTCATCCGAGATCTTATGGTCCCCAACATTGTGTCCAAGTTTTGTTTTCATTGATTGATAATTGTAGATTCTAGAGTGTAAACAAGGTCGAAAACAGCCGAAAATGGCAATTTTCAAGGGCACGCAACTCTTGACTTTCTCATCAGATCAAATAGAAAATCGAACTCATCCGAGATGTTATGGTCCCCAACATTGTGTCCAAGTTTTGTATTGATTGATATATAATTGTAGATTCTAGAGTGTAAACAAGGTCGAAAACAGCCGAAAATGACAATTTTGTCAAATTCAAGGGCACGTAACTCTGGACTTTTTGAACAGATCAGACTGAAAATCGAACTCATCCAAGATCATATGGTCCCAAACATTATGTCTTAGTTTTGTCTTGATTGATCAATAATTGTAGATTCTATAGTGTTAACAAGGTCAAAACCAGCCGAATATGGCAATTTTGTCAAATTCAAGGGCACATAACTCTGGACTTTCTGATCAGATCATACTGAAAACCAAACTCATCCGAGATCTTATGGTCTCCAACATTGTCTCCAAGTTTTGTTTTGATTGATCAATAATTGTAGATGCTAGAATGTAAACAAAGTCAAAAACGGCTTTTTTGGACATTCAAGGGCAAATAACTCAGCACATTCTGGTCCGATCTGGCCCATAATCGAACTCATCCGAGAACTTATGACCATACTTGTTTTGACTAAGTTTGATCAAGATTGATTAATATTTGTGGATGCTAGAGCGTAAACACCAAATTGTGGACGGACAGACGGACAGACGGACAGACGGACAGACAGACGGACGGACAGACGGACGACGGACAAAAAGCGATCACAATAGCTCACCTTGAGCACTTTGTGCTCAGGTGAGCTAATAAACTAAATACATAACAAGGAATAAATTACCACTCTAAAAGGCCGGACCTAAAATCGAAACATGTTAAATGTAGATTAAAACATCAACTGTTTCATTCATTACCAGACAACGAAATTTAAGATTTTTCCAATATGGCAAATTCAAACGTACAAGTATTACAGACAAAATGTCGTATTTATAAATAAAAATTCACATTTTAGTCATTATGTAATGTATACATAATATAGTGGGAATTGAAGAAATTGCTGCTCACAACAGCATTTTCTTTTTTTTTCATAAATATTTTCCAAATTTGTCTCTCCTAAGGTCTTTAAAGCATGGTCTTGCTTGGCAGGATTGATTAAATGGAGTTTTACTTCTCAGTTAACATTTACTGTAATTACTCTAATGAACGCACATATTCTAATAAACCCCAATCCCCCAAATCTCGGCTGAAAATATGCATATTTCAAGCACAGTTTAAGCCAGAAAGGGTGATTCTAATAAACGCCCATCCCCCGATTTTGGATTAAAATAATGAAATTCATAAACAAAGATCACTTCCAAAGTAATGGAAAGCGAGAATTTCCTGTCCCCCAATCTGTTTACAATAAAGGAATTTCATCCAAAAATTGTATTTTACAATCCTTGTAACAAAACTATATTGCAAACTTTTACTTGATTAACTTCGAGACTATGAATATACATTTGATTTGCATGTTTTGACTTACACAATTAGAATGCCTCTAATAAACGCCCACCCACAACTTTTCTATCGAGCACTTTCCTAATAAATGCGTGGGCGTTTATTAGAATAATTACGGCAAGTTCGTATGGAGAAGGCAACTCAGTTTAAAAGTCTCATCAAAAAAGACTGGAGAGGCAGAGAATCTAACCTATGACCCCCTATGTTACAAGTCCAGTGCATTACCACTGCCTGTCTTGTTTGGCAGGAAAATGGGAATTAGCATGACAAAAGTTGAGACATAAACTTAACCCTTTCCAAAACAATTAGGTGTTTCCATGCATATAAGATTGAGAAAATCTTTATAAATATTGAAGAAAAGAAAAAAAATGCTGATTATCAGCATTTTGTCCATTTTCATCAATATTTTCCTTCCTATCAAGATGAATTGTCCTTCTGACAGTCTGATTATTTTGGCTTTTGCATCCCTTTTGAAATTGGACTAGTTTGTCATTCTGATAAGGCAAAGGTTTAACCATTTCCCAAATGACAAAATGTTAAGGGTGGTCCAAATTAAAGGCTGCAACAGACATCAAAATTAGTGCAATTAAGGGTAAATATTGTGTATAATATAGCACAGAAAACATTGAGGCAAAAGAAGAAAATGCTGGTGATCGGCATTTTCTTCCTTTGCCTCAATGTTTTCCCAAGCCTATTATATCAGGGACGTCTTTTGGGAAAGATTTATTTGGAGTGTTTTGTGACCAAGGGTGGGGAAACTTTCCAACATTACCCGTGAATCATTAGCCGGTTCCCAACAACCGAACATTTAACTTTTTATGTGCTGAAACTTTATCAAGAATTGGATTTTATGCTTTTGAATCTTTTATCATTGAAGTAAGATGCTAAAGACACATTTCAATTTAAGCAAAATTGCAACCCAAAGATTAAATTTCATGTACACTTTCAAAGTCAAAAGAAAAACATTTTTTTTCTGTCTAAGATTTTCCAAATTAGTCATTTAAATTGACCTGGCAACAAAGGTTGACCAAACTGCATTGTGTAAACATGAAAAAACTAGAAATCTATCACTGAAGGTGATAAAAATACCCCCGCCACCACCTTTGTTTGGACAAGCGTTTTTGTTGAATGAGGAGCCATACTCAGAAATTGTCAATCCGATTTTCTTGAAATTTGGTCCAATCAGGGGCAATAACTCAGAAAGTATCGGTGTGATTTCCATGAATTTTGCATCTTGCATATATACAGGTCCTAATGCATACCTGTGCCAAGTATGAAACAAATCGTTCAGTAACTGTAGGAGGAATTGTCCGGACAAGCATTTTTGTCAAATCAGGGGCAATAAATCAGAGAGTGTTGGTCTGATTTTCATGAAATGTGTGTCTTGCACATCTACAGAAGTTAATGCACACCTGTGCCAAGTATGAAGCAAATTGGACAGTAACTAAAGGAGGAGTTGTCCGGACAAGCATTTTTTGGTAAAATCAAGGGCCAAAACTGAGAAAAAAAATGTCAGATTTCCCTGAAATTTGCGTCATGCACATCTACAGGTCCTAATGCACACCTATGCCAAGTATGAAGCAAATCGGACAGTAAGTGTAGGAAGAGTTATCTAGACAAGCATTTTTTGGTCAAATCAGGGGCCATAACTCAGAAAGTATCAGTCCGATTTTCAAGAAATTTGCGTCTTGCAAATCTACAGGTCCTAATGCACACCTGTGTCAAGTAAGAAGCAAATCGGACAGTAACTGTAGGAGGAGTTGGCCGGACGAGCATTTTTGGGTTAAATCAGGGGCCATAACTCATAAAGTATCAGTCCGATTTCCGTAAAATTTGCGTCTTGCACATCTACAGGTGACAATGAACACTTGTGCCAAGTATGAACTAAATCGGTCCACAAGTGTAGGAGGAGTTATCCAGACAAGCATTTTTTGGTCAAATCAGGGGCCATAACTCAGAAAGCATCGGTCCGATTTTCGTGAAATTTGCGTCTTGCACATCTACAGGTCACAATGAACACTTGTGCCAAGTATGAACTAAATCGGTCAACAAGTGTAGGAGGAGTTGTCCGGACAAAGTTTTGGAGACAGACCAACAGACAAACAAACAAACCACCCAACCAACCACTGGACAGACAGACTGATTCCAGTATACCCCCTCCAAACTTCGTTTGCGGGGTATAATGATCAATTTCATTCTTCCTATTCCAAAACTGTTCACAAATACCTTCTTTAGCAAAATGTCATGTCTGTAGCCAGACAATTATGTAACCCTTTTCCACAAAAAAGCTTTGTTTTGACATCCTTTTCAGTAAAGGATTGGGAAAATATTGAGGCAAAAGAGGAAAATGCTGATATTAAGCATTTTCTTTTGTCTCAAAATTTCCTGTGCTATATTGTACATATATCTAATCTTATAAACATCTGTTTTGTCATCTACAGCAGCTTTTCAAATTTAAACAATCCCTCTTTTTGCTGTTTGGAAGTGTTACAACTAGTTCTGTAAAGTTTCAGCACTGTTATTAACCCATGATCTCACCTTTTACGACAAAACTTGGTAACAACCAAGCTACAGCGATTAAATCTACAGATTATACAGTATACGTCAGAACAATAAGTGTTTGTGAAACACAAATGCCCCAAAAATGGCCAATGTTAAGTTTTGAGACAGACAGACACAAGCATTATACGGAGGCATAAAACATGGGTTATACAGAGAAACAGATAAAGGGATTCAGGGCTACAGAAAAGTGGGAGTGAAGACATTCTAACTTTGATATTTTAAATCCAAACCTTATGTTGTAGGTACTCATTTGAATTGTCTCGATGACACAATGCAAATGAGTATCCACAACATAGGGTTTGATGAACAATAACAGAATTATTGCAGTTTGAAAAGTCATCATCCCCTCTTATCTGGAGCTCTGGGGATTTTAAGTAAGACCTGGACATGAATAGCAAGAGTTGGATTTCCTTTTTTTCTTTCTATTTTGCATAATATCTAAGTGGCCAAAACTCCACAGCTATATAGTAGTGGCTAGTGCAGCAACTTATTTTTTCTGGGCATATCAGAAAAGACAAATAATATTAGCACTGGTGGTGAACTAAAACAATTTTCGCTACAACAAGGTATAGATATTTTGCATTTAAATGTGAGTTTATAGTTTTTTTTTTCTAATGACATTGTACTTGTTCTAAAATCAGACCGGGTTTACGGTTTTGTATTGACAAACTGTCGGTGTTGTTATAAAATCTCATAAATACAGCTTCGATAAAGCCGTAGTTACGCTATCTTATAATAACACCAACGGAATACATTGATCGCGAAAAAACGTCCCTCGCTTTGGCCGAGTTCACCACCAGTGATTAGGATTGGATAAACTATTACAATAAATAAGAATATTTTTGACCCATTACCAAATGGCAACATTTTAGACTGGTATAAATTCACAGATGTTGCAGACCAAAATTTCAAGTGAATGAAATTTAAAATTGGATCTTTTTGGGTACCAAACAGTGAGGGAAATGAAGAAATTGCTTGTTACAAGCAATTTCTTCATTTTCCACAAAATTTTCCAAAGCATTTATTCATTTCCCACAAAACTCTCCAAAGGCTTTATCTTGTGGGGTGTCAAAAAGCGTCAATGTGTGGTAATGGACTAAACTAAGCTTTAAATATGCAGATTTTCAGCTGATATCTGGGGGATGGCTGTTTATTAGAATATGGGGGGTTTATGAGAATAATTACAGTAAGTTAGTAAGATTGGTCAGAAATAAATATCAATAATATAGATATCAATATTAACAAGCAATATTATCAAAACTTACCGTTTTATACATGGAATAATCATGAGTCTTGTATCAAAACCAAATATAGCAAATACTACCAGAGACTGAAAGATAGACAGAAAAAATACATGTTTTTCATTATTTATCATATCCTAACCTGGAAACTTAACTTTTAACACTACCAAGAAAGTAACAAGAGCTGTCCAAAGACAGCGCGCTCGACTTTTCTAAGTTGCTTAGTACAAAGGGGGCATAACTTCAAATATAGTGGAGCCAGGGTCATGGGCCCTGGTAGTAAGGTAGAGGGTGTGATGGTAAATAAGTATTCCAAGTTTGGGTTGAATCCCTTTGATATAGTATGGAAGTCATTGATGTTTGAAAAAACTTTAACCTTTGTTGCAACACCGACCTCAACGCCGACACCAGGGTGACAGTATAAGCTCTCATTTTCTTCGAAAAGTCGAGCTAAAAATTCATTATCCTCAAGGTACAATACCTCATGCTGCTTGTCCACATAGCTTAATGATTTTCAAACCATTGGTGGGAGACAATTTTGTCTGAGAGCATCAGCAGGTATCGAACCCTGGACCTCTTGAGTGAGTTAAGTCTATTAGGGTTTTACGCTGATTTCAACTGACAGGGTCATATTGGGGCGGCTGGAGCACCTACCCATGGATTCCTATTGTTTCTCAAACCAGTACTACCACAACACCCTTACTGAGCCTCCAGCTGCTCGCCCACTTAGGTTAACCATTTCAAACCCATTGGTGGGTGACAATTTTGTCAGAAAGCCTCTTGAGTGAGAATCCAATGTATGCGCTATCAACTGCGATATAGGCGCAGCCACACCTTAACTAAAGGGATCATTACAAGACACATTCAACCCTTCTAAAACAATGACACATTTACAGGCATCCAAGTTTTAAAGTAAAAGCTTCGTAAAATATTGAAGAAAAGGATGAAATTGTTGATTACTAGTATAAACTCACTTTTCTTCAATATATTCATCCATACTCATTTTTCCTAAATATATCCACCCTATTTCGCCAAATATTAACCCTTTCCAAAACAAGACCTTTGACATCCATAGTAGAAAAGACTTGGAAAACATTGAGCCAAAAGAAGAAAATGCTGATAATCAGCATTTTCTCGTTTTTGCCTCAACATTTTCTGTGCAGTAATATACATAAATCCAGTCTTTATCAACTCCCATTTTGTTGTACACTCTGTAGCAGTTTCCGAATTGGATCGCCCCGATATTTTGCCGTTTGAGAAAGGGTTAATAGACTTACCTGCCCATAAGTAAAGACACTATCTAGAAACTCTATCTCAACATAAATACCAGTAGTCTTCTTGTTGAACAATCTCCAGGTACACAAAAATATACCCTGTAATAGAAATAATTTGTGACCCGTCACGCTAAAAGCGACCTCATCCGAACTCCAAAAATCCAAATTTTGGCAATCTTGCCAGACTCAGCACAGGTCAACTAGATCCCGTATGCGAAAAATGAAGATATAGTAAGATAGCGAAAACATTCCGGATTCAGAAAATTACAAAATAGTGAAAAGTGTCGGCCCTTATCTGGCTGCACGGACTGCGCAGACAGACTAGAGTCGATATTTTTCACACTTCCTCTAAGGTCCCTTTTAGCGCGACGGGTCACATTTATCACTTTACATGCAATTGAGCTTGGATCTAGAAAAAAGGCCTATATAGCATTTTAACCGAACACCCATCTAAATCAGCCTGCCCCAAAACACACATCAAAATCAATGTTCTTCGCTAACCCTAATATTTTGTTGTTTGGGAAAAAGTTGTATCAGAACAAATCTACAATTTTCTCATTTTCGTTCAACCCATTACCAAACAACAAAATTTTAAGCCTGTCCAAATTGAAAGAAGTTGCAAACAACAATTTCAATGCCTTGAAGTAAGAAAAATTTTATGACTTGGGGTAGATAACATTATGGGAAATGAAGAAATTGCTTGTCACAAGCAATTTCTTCATTTTCCACAAAGTTTTCAAAAGCGTTTATCTTGTTGGGTGTCAAAAGGCATCACTGTGAGGTACTAAGTAATGGGTTAAGGTTATGATACTTATAGAGAAACAAAGAAAGAATAACAAGCATGCATACCATAAACATTGATAGTTGTAGCACCAACAATAACACAATAAATCTCTCTGTTTGATAATCATCCTTCACTCTCGGTACTTTGATTTGGACCTCAACATCATCCGTAGCTTGAATCTGCAGTGAGACAAATACGAGGGCTGATCAAAAAGTTTGTATAATTCATAAACATTGATAATTGTAGCACCAACAATAACACAATAAATCTCTCTGTCTGATAATCATCCTTCACTCTCGGTACTTTGATTTGGACCTCAACATCATCTGTAGCTTGAATCTGCAGTGAGACAAATACGAGGGCTGACCAAAAAGTTTGTATAATTCATAAACATTGATAATTGTAGCACCAACAATAACGCAATAAATCTCTTTATCCTGTCACATGATGTAATATCGACCGTGAAAAGGGGTGCCGTGAAACCTAAAATGTTTCACGGTCAATAGTACCGGAAGTTCCTTTTCATGGTCACTTGCTTTGTCGGAACTATTTTCTTCCAGTACTCGCCTAACGATTTCTTATAAATAATGTTGTCTGTATTCATATTAATCACAATAAAGGCCTTAAAATTGAACTTGTGTCTCATAATTAAAATCGTAAACAAATCTTGATTTATCTAATTGACTTTAGAAAACCAACGATCATTATATAGATTGATAATGCATTATTTTGACCATAAATTGTAGAAGAAAGCAGAATGCGAGTTTAACTCCATAACTCGTAGCATGTGTGGTCTGAAAATTGAAATTAATACCAAATTCATGTAATTTCCTTTTCCCTCGATATATTTCTCGGAAATCCCCCGTTGAGACCCTCAAATTTTAAAATCGATGACGTTTATTTGATGACGTAATAGACATTATGATCTAATCTGTGACGTAATTTGTTTGATTCCTGGAACGAAAACAATGTTTACAACATGTCAAGTGAACAGAATAAAAGGGATAAAGGAAGGAATTTAAAGGGGATTTTCTTAACAGGAGAGGATTGAGATCAGTGATTAGACATCTCGTTTCAAGAAATGGTATTCTTGTTGTTTTTATCAAGACTTGGAATTTGCTACTTTCAACAATAGGGTCAACATTCCAAAATGGACACTCTCGAAAAGCAAGCAAACATTAACGATGAATTTAGGAAAACGAATTGGAATGGATCAACTGTGAAATGGATTGTGGTGCGGATTTTGTGTTCTTGTCAAGGTTAGTTTTTTTTCCTGTTCAAGTTTGAATTAACAGTTAACCTTTGTCCTCGTTGAAAAGGACCTCCTTCCAATCCCACCCGCCTAGAACACAAGCAGGCAGTCATTGACTTTACTTCGTAACTCGCCATTCGTGCATTTTTAGCTTACAGAAAACGTGTAAATATTTAAAAATCGGAATGCAACAAGTTTCTTATAGGCCATGCACACGGCTATCAGTATTTGATGTTGAAAAAGAACGTTTTTACAGGAATTATTTTCTTTGGCTCAATAACCGTTTTGCGATATCGGTCATTTTAGAAGTGGTAT
This sequence comes from Fragum sueziense, assembly GCA_963680895.1. Lineage (NCBI taxonomy): Eukaryota > Metazoa > Mollusca > Bivalvia > Cardiida > Cardiidae > Fragum > Fragum sueziense. The sequence goes on along the minus strand of OY804606.1, from coordinate 30,718,679 downwards.
TTCTGGCAAAATACTTCACTATTTCCATTTCATGAAATCTAAATGAGTTTTGCTTCTTTTACTACGAATCTGTTTATGTAACAGGATAAACAGAATAATAGGTTACTGCCTGAAATGGATCAAGTTTTTCCGGCTCGGCTCCGGAATTTATTGGGTTCGTCTTCGACTCACCCAATAAATTCCTACGCTCGCCAGAAAAACTTGATCCATTTCAGGCAGTAACCTATTATTTTATACTGTCTGATAATCATCCTTAACTTTTGGTACTTTGATTTGGACCTCAACATCATCTGTGGCTTGAATCTGCAGTGAGACAAATACGAGGGCTGATCAAAAAGTTTGTATAATTCATAAACAATGATAATTGGAGCACCAACAATAACACACTCTGGGTACTTTGATTTGGACCTCAACATCATCTGTAGCTTGAATCTGCAGTGAGAAAGTAGTTGTGCTGTTGCATATAACTGAATGAAAGAGCAGATTTTTTCCTTTCTGACAGTGATTGGGAAGGATGTTTTCAATGGGACAATGTCCCTTCCTCTTAGAAAATCAATGTGGCATTTCGAAATCTGATGTAACAATTACAGGATAGGAATGCTTCATTTTTAACTAGGAGCATTCCTAACTAAAGCAAAATCCATCAGCATTTTCTTCTTTTGTCTCAATATTTTCCAAAGCATTTTAAAATGAGAACGTCAAAATAAGTTCCTGTTTGGAAACGGGTTAAGTCTCACCTGTCTATCTAACGAATGATAACACCTGAGTAGCCCAGCACATTTCTGTCGTTGTTGATATGTACACGTTCCTGCACGACACGATTGCTCCTGTATCGTATCTGTGAAGGACTCCGCGCTACTTGAGCTCTCCGATCTATTCAGACTTGTGCTCAAACCTCTCTGTTCCTCAGTAGGGAATGGTACGATATCTTCTATACTTGTGGTATGTGGGGGACCTGTAAACACAAAAATATTAACCCTTTACCATACAGCACAATTTTAGACTGGTTGAAAAACAAAGAAGTAGCTGACAACAATTTCAAGTGAATGAAAGTTTGCGTATATTATTTTTGATTTTATTTGGTAGATAGCATTGTGTAAAATGAAGAAATTGCTTGTCCCAAACAATTTCTTAATTTTTCACAATATTTTCTACCAGGAATGACCAAAAAGTGAAAAGCTTTATTCACTTGAAACTGTCGTCTGCAACATCTTTCATTTTGTGCCAAAGGCATCAAAACGTTGGATATCTGATGCAGTCTGTGTTACTCAAGCTCTCTGATCTGTTGAGACTCCTGTTCAGTCCCCTCTGTTCCTTGGTAGGAAATGGAACAATATCTTCCATACTTGTGGTGTGTGGGGGACCTGTAAACACAAAATTATTAACCTTTTACCATAATGCAAAATCCTAGACTGGTTCTTTTTCAAAAATGAGATGACGATTTCAAGTGAATAGTATTTTCGTTTTCTCTGTTTTGGTCTTAAAACGTAAACAAGAGGACCATGATGGTCCTTAATCGCTCACCTGAACCTAGATAGAAAGAAAGTCGCAATGTTGTCAAGTTCAAGAGCACATAATTTAAGATGTGAGATTATGATCCAGCTGAAAACTGCTTTCATAATCTTGAATGATCAATATTTGTGGCTGTTACAGTAAAAACAAAGTGGAAGAAACCAACAATTTTGTCACAGTCAAGAGCACATAACTCTGTTCTAATAAAAATATTCTCATCAGCATTATGTCCAATTTTTTTTGATCAGTCAATATATTGTTTAGAGTGAAAATAAAGTTGGAAACTGTAATTTTGTGAAAATCAAGGGCCAATAACTCTGGTTTTTCTACTCAAATCAAGCTGAAATTTTCACTCATCCAGGATCTTATGGTCACCAACATTGTGGCCAAGTTTTGTCTTGATTAGTCAATAAATGTAGATGCTACAGTGTTAACAAAGTCGAAAACAGCAATTTTGTCAAATTCAAGGGCACATAACTCCAGACTTCCTACTTCAATCACACTGTAAATTAAAGTCATCCAAGATCTTATGGTTACCAACATTGTGGCAAAGTTTTATCTTGATCGATCAATATTTGTAGATGCTAGAGTTGTAACAAAGTCAAAACTAGCCATTTTTGACGTTCACGGGCATATAACTCCGGAGTTCCATGTCCGATCTGACAAAAAATCGAACTCATCTGAGAACTTATAGTTACCAACAATGTTGCAAAGTTTTGTTCTGATCGGTCAATATTGGTAGATTCTAGAGTGGTAACAAAGTCAAAACTAGCCATTTTTGACGTTCAAGGGCAAATAACTCCAGACTTTCTGGTCCGATCTGACTCAAAATCAAACTCATCCGAGAACTTATAGTTTGCAACATTGTTGCAAAGTTTTGCTTTGATCGGTCAATATTTGTAGATGCTAGAGTGGTAACAAAGTCCAAAACAGCAATTTTTGATGTTCAAGGGCAGATAACTCCAGACTTCCTGGTTCGATCTGACTCAAAATCGAACTCATCCGAGAACTTATAGTCATACATATTTTGACCAAGTTTAATTAAGATTAGTCAATATTTGTAGATGCTAGAGTGGTAACAAAGTCAAAACTAGCCATTTTCGACGTTCAAGGGCACATAACTCCGGACTCCCTGGTCCTATCTGACCCAAAATTGAACTCATCCGAGAACTTAATGGTCATACATGTTTTGACCAAGTTTGGTTAAGATTGGTCAATATTTGTGGGTGCTAGAGTGGTAACACCAAAATGTGGACAGACGGACGGACGGACGGACAGACGGACGCCGACGGACAAAAAGCGACCACAATAGCTCACCTTGAGCACTTCGTGCTCAGGTGAGCTAAAAACAAAGTGGGAAATACGAGGACATTAAGTCACTAACAATTTCTTCATCTTAATATTTTTCCAAGCCTTTATCTCAATGGACATCAAAAGGCATCATTATTATGTAAATGGGTTAAAGTTCAATATCTTCTATGAAATGTGACAAACTGACTGATGACTTGCAAAGTTTCAAAGCCCAAGCAAAGAGAGGAGTAAAGAAATCCTCCATAATTCAAAATTAACAAAAGGAAAAAACCTTATCCAAATCCATATATTGTCCTATAAGAAGGACCTCACAATTTTGGGGGTAAAAAAATCACTTTAACCCTTTCCAAAATGGTTGAAATTTAGATTTGCCAATTTGTAAGCTGATGCAGATGACAAAATTGTTGCTTATAGAGATAGAATTTGTGTTTATTACAGCTAAGAAAATATTGAGGCAAAAGGAGAAAGTGCTGGTTACCCGCTTTTTCTTCTTTTGCATCAATGTTTTTCCGAGGTTTTTCTTTTAGGAATGTCAAAACCAGATCTTGTTTGGGAAAGGGTTAAGCTGAAGAAAAAGCTATGAATACTTGTGATGCGGAATAATCAAAACTCACCAGAAATCATACAATGTCAAACAGAGTCCAGAATTTCCAGAAGCACTGTGATTTTGAATTTTGTAAGTGGTTATAGTGTCAATATAATTATGATGGACAGTCTTGAAAATATATTTAGAAAACCATTGAAGCTCGCAATTATGTAGGTCAGGTTTAGATTAAATTCTATTACAAATACCTGCATCCAAGCTTGTATCACAGTTTGCTGGACAGTCACGACAATTTTTGTACTTCTGTGTTGTTTCAGCTCCGTTATCCTGGGCCTCATGAAGAAGATCTGCACTGGAAGATGTGTGGCTGATTTGTTCTCCACCATCAGCTGTTAATATGAAACAGAAACATAATTTCTTCAACCCTTCCTTTAGTCTAGTCATGATACATTTTTTTGTGTTTTTGTTTAGAAAACATTGCAGTAAATGAAGAAATTGCAAGCAAGCAATTTCTTCATTTACTACAATGTTTTCCAAAGCTAATTTCTTATAGAACGTCAAAAGGTGTCCTTGTGTGGTAATGGGTTAATTGATTGATTAATTGATTGACTGACTGATTGATTGGGGTTCATGACAATTTTTGTACTTCTGTGTTGTTTCAGCTCCGTTATCCTGGGCCTCATGAAGGAGATCTGCACTGGAAGATATGTGACTGATTTGTTCTCCTCCGTCGGCTGTTAATATGGAACAGAGTCATAAATTTTTTCAACCCTTCCTATAGTCTAGTCATGATCAGTGTTCTCCCCATCCTAATAAGCTGTATCGGCCCCACTACAGCTTCAAGGAAATCAGTGATGCCCTTACAGCTTCATAATTACCCGTATAGCTTAATTTCTTCAAATGGTCACAAAATAGGGACATTTAGATGTATTTCATGTCAAAAACTGCATTATCATAAATCAATTCTGTATAAAAACATTATGGGAAAAGAAGAAATTGCTGAAATTGAGCAATTTCTTCTTTTCCCATCATGTTCTTATTCACGATCATTTGCATAATCACAATGCTCATTTCAAGGTTTACCTCAACTTACAATTTGCCACTACAGCTTCAAATTATTCTGCGGAGAACTCTGATGATCTTATGGCATGTTTACAAATTTTAAAATACATAAACAAGAGGAAAAGTGTTCTTGTTGTTCAAAACAACTTTGTAGAAGATCAGCACTGGTAGATGTGTGACTGATCTGGCCCCAGTTTCTCAAAAAACTTAAGTACATACTCATGAGAACATGCTCAACTTCAAATGAATACTCTCCAATGTTGAAGGGTACTAGACTGGGTTCCAGACAGATCATTTTTCCCTCCTTTACTTTCTCCGGTCCAAAGATCCGTCTGGGGCCAAACGAATTTACTTCGCACTGCCATCTATGATTTTCGCCAATTTTTGGGGATGAAATCACGAACGATAACTCGTTCAGAAATTTATTTAGTGCTATATTTAGTAACAGAAATCCCCAAGGACTAGACTGGTCCCCGTATTTCTTCATGGAAATCAGGTACCCATCTTTTTGAAGATAATTCTCATAAGGCTAACAAATATTGCACAATTCAACAATTATTGGATTTCATATCTTTTGGTAAAGTGTTATTGCTAAGGGTTAAACGGTTGGCCACAAATCCTATGGTGTCCGTCGCTTAACCCTTTTAAAAACGGCAAAAATTTTGACCGTTTTATTTTAAATACTGCTGACAGGAATGTTGAACAGAAAAGCATTTGTGAACCAAGCAGGTTAGAAAAAACTGAGGCAAAAGGAGAAAATGATGTTTATCAGCAATTTCTTCTTTCGCTTCAACGTTTCCACAAGCCCTTTCAATTAAACACGTTGAAACCAGGTCTTGTTTGAGAAAAGGTTTGCCCTTCCCCGAAAAAGACCGTAATTGGAAACGCTTGATCTAAAAGATGGAGAAAAAAGAAGAAAATTCTTATTACAATCAGTTTTCTCCTTTCGTCTCAATATTTTTTTACTGTGAACAAATGCCATCTTTATCAACAACAATTTTGTGGTTTACAGCGTTTTCAAATTTGATCAGTCGATCTTAAGCTTTGTTCCTGTTAGAAAGGGTTGACTAATAACCAGAAAATAAAATTTCAATCTTGTCTCAATTCAAAGATATCGCTGACGACAATTTCAAGTAAATGATATGTAACAATTTTTTTCTTTATGTAGAAAATATTGCGAGAAATGAAGAAACTATTTGCCACAAGCAATTTCTTCATTGTTCACAATGTTTTTAAAAAGCTTTATCATGTGGGGTGTCAAAAGCGTCAATGCATGTGTGGGAATGGGTTAATGTGTGACACACTTACAGTAGACAATAAAACATAACACCTCTTCTTATCAGTCTGTTCATCTTATACACCAATTAACCCTTTAACAAACGGCTGAAATTTAGACTTTCCCATTTTAGAAGATGCTTGCAGGCGACAAAATTTGAGATGATAATTTGATAAAGGTAGGATTTGTTTAAAATAATGCAAGAAAATACTCAGACAAAAGGAGAAAATGGTGAGTATCAAAATATCTTCATTTTTTTCGAAAGTAAGAAATAGAACATGGCATTATTAACAACATTAATTTCTCCTTCAGTCGTAAACACTGTGTTGTAAGTTGTACGTTAGATTTGTGTAGTTTGTACGGAAGTTTTGAGTGGTCAATCAAAGATGGCGTCGGGGGAAAATCGTTAGAGGTAGGTGTCTTAGTTTTTCGTCGATAATTTCCTTAAATGGCCGTATCTTGTCTTGATACTGATATCATTGTACAGGAGAAATGTATACCTATTCACGGTGAGAGGTAGGTGTCTTAGTTTTTCATTGATAAATTTCTTAAACGGTCGTATCTTGCCTTGATACTGATATCATTATACAGGGGAAATGTATACCTATCAACGGTTCTATATATCAAAGTACCAGTGTTGTCCTATCGTACTCTGTCGTTGTGCAAAGACAGCCCAACACGGAAAACTTTTTTCTAAGCGAGAAAGTTGCCCTTTTAAGGATGATTACATAGTAATCAGCGAACTAGGGAACAAACTATTGCTCTTACTTGGATGTCTTTAACATGTTCTTTTCTATGATTACTGTTATTTTACACAAAAATGTCTAGAATGACCACAAACACCGTGTTTATTAAATGGCCAGACAACGGTGTGGTCAGAGTGAAAATATGCAGACACAACGGTGCAGTTTCTGTGTTTTATGTACGGTGTGGTTATATTTTCATAACAAATTGTGAACGGTGTAGACATAATGCAATTGTGAACGGTGTAGACTTGAAGTAATACAGAACTTATCATTTCTGGAATGATAATATTTTTATGTTTAATGATAACGTTTTCATGGCTGAGAATCATGTTTTACAATTACTACCGAAATTCTTCAACAATTATGTTAATAATTTTTTATGTGACTGACTTGTAAATGCTTTGCAGCAAAGAAGGTGACAATATGTCTACAAAATATACTTTAATCAAAATATATCAGAATCTAGTTTCCTTGCTATTTGTCAAAGCAATTCCGTAAGGGTCAAATAGTAGAAATTACCAAGAATCTGCTGGCGTCTGTTTTATTTTTTTCTTTATTTTCAGTTCCATGCTGTTCACCTATTACTACTGTCATTTCGAAGGGAGTTTCGAAAATGTTGTGAAGCATTCGGAACAGGACCATTCCAGTCAGATATTAAAAGTGCGCAGGGCGGGGGAGATCAATGATCAGACAGGTCAAAAAGATTTGAAAACTCTGAACTTTAGTATTATTCCTGATATTATCAAGAAGTCAGACTAGGACATCATCCCCATTTGCGAGCATAGAATACACAAGATAGACCTCATCGACGTAGAAAAAAGGATTTTGGAGTTAACAAGATTCTTTCTATCGATGATATCCCTGGTTTTGAATGCATGAGTCCTGAACATAAATCAAAGTGCTGTCAGCACTGTATATTGGGCATCACTGAGAAATTGATATTGTGACAAAAGGACAATATGCTGATTTGCAAAATTGCCCCATTCTCTATTCGATGTTTTTTAAGCATTTTCTATGAAGCGAGTAAAAAGGCGTCATCATTTGGAAAATGGTTAATTGATGTGTAGGCAAACGTGCATAGGTAATAAAAAGTTGAATGTACACTCTCGAGGTGAATCCAAAATGTGAGGCTGTTTGGGAAAAAGGAAAATGTTACACTTTACCGGATTTTACATTAAATCAACATGTTGGATTATTTCTTATTCTTAGCTAATCAGAATAATACCAAGTACGGACCCATTGTAGAGGCTTAGCCTCACTGATCTCTGATCTGCAAACATATTTCGATTAAATAGAATGCACTTGTTCATTGGTCCAAATGATCAGTCTAAGAACAGTATATGAGGTTAAAATGTTAAAATTCTAGAAAACGGCAAATTTAAGATGATGATCTTACTTTGATCAAAATATTTTAAAATCACAGTGTCTAAACTCTATAGGCTAGCCTCTAACCATTCGTCCTTTTCCAAGCAAGACATTGTTATGAAGCAAATAATATGAAACATACAAAGATAACCGGAATTTTCTCCTTTGTCCCAATATTTTCTGTGCTTCATTGTACATGACATGATTTCATCTTTATCGTCACCCGTTTCGTCGTCTGCAACTCTTTCTAATTTGAAAAACTCTAAGATATTGTCGTTTGGAAGAGCCTTCAACACAAGAGTTGAAAAAAAAACCAATAAAGATAAAGTGAATGCAGATTCCTTAACCCATTACCGGGACTCCCCATTACCACACAACGACTCTTTTTGACTCCTCACAAGATAATGCCATGGGAAAACATTGTGGAAAATGAAGAAATTGCTTGTGACAAGCAATTTCTTCATTTTCCACAATGTTTTCTTCCCAAAAAGACCAAATTTAAATTTCATGCACTTAAAATTGTCGTCTGCATCTTCTTTGAATTTGGACTAGTCCAAATTTTTGCCGTTTGGTAATGGGTTGACCAATTATCAGTCGCTGATTTCAAGCAAATAGATCGTTACATTGTTTGGTCTTTCTAGGAAGAAAATATTGTGGGAAATGAAGAACTTGCTTGTCACAACCATTTCTTCATTTTCTACCATGTTTTCCAAACACATATATTTCATGGGAACCTAAAGGGGTCAGAATATAGGAATGGGTAAAGCGCACACATTGTATCTAGGGAATGGGTTAAGGGTACACAGTTGTAGTAGGTATTGCGGACGAGAATTCACCTGGCAGAGCATTCCATTCGATTAGCATGGGCTGCTCTGCCAGGTCGATTCTCGTCCGCTATAGTAGGTTGTAGTAGGTCAACCAGTGACCCAGTTAAACACCTGTTGACCAGTGCACTGGTAGGCTAAATGACCGTAGAAAAAAATCAGAGCAGTAACATTTTAACTACATGGAATTTATCTTAGAGTTACACTATTTTGCTTTCAAGCTCTTTACTCAACCGAAAAGATTGTAAAAATGCTGAAAATTCTAACAGGTATTCAATCTAAGCGAAAATTTCATCAAATGTAATTATTAACCCCCTCCTTATTTGTCGCAGAAGTGAAAGTGATGAAAAACGTTGAAGATAGTGAATGATAAAGGACGCTTCTGTGGTGTTTGAAATAACGTAGTTTTGCTTGAACACTTAGCTCAGCGGGACAGAGTTAGAATGTAATGTCTGGAGTGATGTCTGGGGGGATCGAGAGTGAAAAACTGGTTATAATATATTGGGCATAGCTATGCCCAATATAAAAATGACGAAGTTCAACACCCCATAAAGTCGTTCAAAAAGCCCCGACCTTAATTCTGATATTTCCATTGGACGTGCTAAAACAGATGAAACGGATAGGGTCTCTTCTCTTTCCCCACGAGAACATGAAAACAATGGCTGAAATGAACAGTTTGTTCCCAGATGTGATTAAGTCATTGAGAAGCGTTGATCAACTTGGTATTTGTTTATTTTGGTCAATGAAGGTCGGCTCTCGATGGAAAACATTGCATTTCATTTATTTGTGGATGTGTGTAAGTTACACTGTCTTGGTAGTATTTCAATGCGTTTTACTCCAATAGTCAAACGGTTTTGGCGAATAGAATATTGTCTTTTTCATTGCAAATGGTTACATTTTATGAGTGAGCCCAAAAAATCTTGGTCAGAAAAATGTCAGTCCTGAAGAAGAAGTTCATTACGTATGAAATTCCAAAATGAATTTTGCAGTTCCGGAATTCTATTTTCAAGACTTATTTACTTAAGTCGAACAAGACGAAAAAAGGCCCAAATGTTTATGACACAAATTTATAATTTATGTTTTGTTGATTGAATCCTTTATTTTGGGTAAAATCAGACTTTTCAATGAGGGGTCAATTTGAAAACAAGATACATTTCGATCAATAATTATCATACTCCATGAGTTGAAATCATTTCATTAATTACAATAATTGATTGTAATAACCAATTAAAACAGTTACAAAGAAAATTTTAAAGCCAGAGCCGAAATTTCGAATCTACAAATCAAATGAACGGATGAACAAGAAATTTGCCGTTGCACTTAACATGGCTTCAAAATGACGGTTATCGTATGTCTTATTTGATATTTTGTGATGGTATTCCTTTTGATTATCATTTCCGTCAGATGTTTATTCAATCACAAATAACAAAAATGTCTCCCGAAAATTAAATCAAACATACATTGAACTGTTTAAGGCTTAGGAGAATGAAGAAAAGAGAAAACATATTTTCTTAACTTTTGTTTTCATTTACTTTGAGGATGGCGGCATTTTCATCTGAGTTTTCTAAGACCAAAGTATTTGAGGGAGATAAAACAGATGATCTGCTATCTGTTAGAGCTAGTTCGCCCTATACAACATACCAAGTCTACACCGTTCACAATTTGTTGTGAAAATAATAACTACACCGTACAGATAACACAGAAACTGCACCGTTGTGTCTGCATATTTTCACTGTGACTACACCGTTGTTTGGCCATTTAGTAAACACAGCGTTTGTGGTCATTCTAGACATTTGTGTGTAAAATAACGGTAACCATAGAAAAGAGCATGTTAAAAACATCCAAGTTAGAGCAATAGTGTGTTCCCTAGTTCGCTGTTTACTATGTAATCATCCTTAAAAGGGCAACTTTCTCGCTTAGAAAAAAGTTTTCCGTGTTGGGCTGTCTTTGCACAACGACAGAGTACGATAGGACAACACTGGTACTTGGCTATATAGCACCGTTGATAGGTATACATTTCCCCTGTATAATGATATCAGTATCAAGGCAAGATACGACCGTTTAAGAAATTTATCAATGAAAAACTAAGACACCTACCTCTCATGCTGTATTGCTGTCGCCATCTTTGAATGACTACACAAACCTAACGTACAACTTACATCACAGTGGTAAATATGAAGGAATTTGATAGTTAAACGAACTAGTGTTCGAACTAAAAACTGTTTTGTAATTGTTACAGAATAAATATATGCAGTTTGGGAATGGCTAATCTATCAGCATTGGATTTGCCATGGCTCACATAAAGACCACTGTCTGCACGTTTTGAACATTTTAATTAAACATTTTTTCAGCATTTCCCCCAGAATGCATTATCAAAAATCTATTCATCCGTGCAAAACCAAATTTAACCTGACACTGAATATGTGATTTTTACAAGCAAAACGAAAGAAGCACCTTAGAAAAATTATGGGAAAATAATGAGAAAATGCTAGAATTTGCAGAAATTTAATTATCTATCAACATTTCAAATATAATTCAATCCATTATAGCAGATGTTGCCTCTATCCCGTTAACGAGCCTCGTTTTAAAACGATAGGCTTTACATAGATTATACGGCTAAAAATAGATCATTCGGTTTATCGGCTTATCATTGGAAAATACCATGCTTGTTCCCAGGCGTCAATATCAACACGATCAAAAACGGATGCCGCAATATGTAACGGGTATTGATTTTTTATGCGCTATCTTACAGACCAAATTGTATATTGACGACTGGACCCAGGCTAAAGGGTACATGTATTCGATTGAAGTTCACGTGGATTTAGTGCGATTTGAGCATGGTGCTCAGATTTGAGTATGAAAACGTATATAAGTATTTTTGAGAATCTGGGGCCTGTTCTCCACCGTCAGCAGTCAATACATGTATATACCAGAATGATGACAGTCTTCAAAATTTCCCTATACAGTGCTTTGTACAAACATCACAAATCAAAAGGGCTTTGAAAAGCATCCAGATACAATAAAAATAATCCTGATAACCAGTATTTCATCTTTCTTCTGGAATGTTTTGTACCATTTGAAGTATCATATTAAAGCAACATTAGAATTATTTATTTCAACAAGAATAGTATATTTGAAGACATCAGGGAGCATTTGGGCCCTTAACCCTTTCCCAAACAAGACCTGGTTTTGACGTCCCTAATTGAATAGGATGGGAAAACATTGAGACAAAAGAAGAAACTGCTGATAACCAGCAGTTTCTCCTTTTGTCTCAATATTTTCTGTGCCATATTTTACGCAAGCCCCATCTTTAATAACATCCATTTTGTCATTTGTGGCAGTTTTTGAAGTTGATCACCCTAGAATTTTGCTGTTTGGGAAAGGGTTAAATCTGCTGAAAAAGTTAAAACTTTAAGTTACAGAAATTAGAGATGTCCAAAAATTCACAAACAAACATAAAGATGAATCACTTCATGAGTGATTGAAAAGATACATATAATAGCACAATATCTACTATAGTTGTACTTCCCTTTTTTTTCAAGTAGTCTAATATTTTAAGCAAATGAAAGTGATGTACATAAATTTCTTCATAAAAGTAAAATTTTCCTTGTCAAATAAAGATGCTTAGGCTTTCAATATAGATTTTAAATGAATCAATTAACCCTTTCCCAAACAACAGAATTTAAGGTTGGTGTAATTTCAATGGAAATTTGGGCGACTTTATGTGTGGAATTTGCATGTCATTATACCATAGAAAGCATTAATAGATTTTTCTTCAAAACTTACTTTAGTAGATAGGTATACTGGTATACCAAAACCAGATCTTGTTTGAGAAAGGGTTCAAAAGCAGTATGATCATGGGAAAAGGATTTATGAATACAAAAATGGTGCAAAATCTAAATGCTTGTGTGAAAGGAATGGGAATTTTGCAGGAAGTTGAAAAAATATTGAGGCTGAATAATCTTGACAAAGATAATTCATTAAGAATTTTCGTAACCTCACCCTTTCATAAACAAAATCTGGTTTTGACCGCCTATATTAGAATTTATTTGGGAAACCATTGGTAACCAGAATTTCCTCCTTTTGCCTCAATACAGATGGATAGACTGATAGTCACAATGGCAAACAAGAGCTGTCCGAAGACAGCGCGCTCGACTTTCTAAGTTGCTTAGTATAAAGGGGGCATAACTCCAAATAGAGTGGTCCCAGGGTCATGGGCCCTGATAGTAAGGTAGAGGGTGTGATGGTGAATAAGTATTCCAAGTTTGGGTTGAATCCCTTTGATAGTATGGAAGTTATTGATGTTTGAAAAAACTTTAACCTTTGTTGCAACGCCGACGCCCGGGTGACAGTATAAGCTCTCATTTTCTTCAAAAAGTCGAGCTAAAAATAACTCTCTCATGGTCCAATAATTGCCGAAAAGTGTCATTATCAACTTTTTGTAAAGGAATCTCATCAAGTTTTAGCTCAAGCTGTTGTAAGGATAAATATGTGACCCATCACGCTTAAAGGAACCTTATCCGAATACCCAAAATCCAAATTTTGACAAAACCTGTCAGACTCATCACAGGTCAATCAGATCATGTATGCGAAAAATGAACATATAGTAAGATGGTGAAAACATTCCGGGTTTAGAAAATTACATAAAAGTGAAAAGTGTCGGCCCTAGTCTGGCTGCGCGGACTGCGCAGACTGACTAGGGTCGATATTTTTCACACGACCGATAAGGTCCCTTTTAGCGCGACGGGTCACATATATGTTATATTGGTAGCAAGAAGGGATATAAAAACATCACAAAACCTTGTTTTTCTTTATGGCGTTTTCTCTGTCTGGTATTTACCCACAACCATTGCGATGTTATCAAAGGGATACCTTCAGTGAATAATTCAACTTTATTTCAACTTTTCTTAAACTTTGATTTTTGCATGTTGTTATAAACTAATATGGACATTCACTTACAGAAAACAGTCTGTGTAATTGAGATTTGTCATACTACAAGGGAACTTTTTGGAGGTAAGAAAAACAATGACTCTAGTCAGTGTGCATAAATTGCAAAGACTTACTAGGATAGAAGCTCTAAGAGGTAATTTTCTGGATCTAAATTGTGTTGTCCTGTCTTATTAGATCTATACGTTCATTTTCTTAAAGCAAAATGTGGTTGATACAAGGTAAGTTTGAACCGTTTCTTTTAACCCATTACCAAAAGACAAAATTTTGGACTGTTCCAAATTCAAAGACGTTGCAGACGACAAATTCAAGTGAATGAAATTTAAAATTTGTTCGTCTTTTTCGGTAGAAAACATTGTGGTAAATGAAGAAATTGCTTGTCACAAGCAATTTCTTCATTTTCCACAATGTTTTCCTGAGCCATTATCTCGTAGGGAGTCAAAAGGCGTCACTGTGTGACAATGGGTTAATTTAGGTTATGGACTTCCAAAAGATCTCTATTAGTATAACACCTTTGTACAATGTTATAGTCTTTCTAATGTATCTGAAAAGGGAACCATTTTTGCTGACCTCACATTTAACTTTCCTTCTAACAACAAACTTTATTTTACTTTACATCTCCCTTACTGTGCATTAGTCATGGCTCTAGGTTTCTGCCATATAAATTGATTAACCATACTGTTAACAATGTATTCTTGTTGTGACAAAAGCTTTGATAGTATAGACTAAGATTAGCCTGGTAGACATGCTGAATGATATTTGCATATACAAACTGCCATCTTTTCAGTAATTTTGGCAGAACCTTGAGACAAGCAGATTGAAATCTTATGTCAACTGCGATGATCACATAGCAGCATCTAAATTATCTAACCATGGATTCATGTCATATCTCTGACCATTATTATCACGAAATTCTTTCCAAGCCTACAGCTTCCCGCCCACACAGGTATAGGATTATCCAACCGTTGGTGACAGACTTATGTCAGAACAAGAGCTGTTTCAGGACCGCAAAGCGAGACTATCAAGTGCTGGAGAGTAAAACCTCTAAGTCCAAAAACCTTAAAGGGTTAAAAATTCCACTAAATCAAATGCCAGAGTAACGAATCTTTGTCACAAAGGCTGATATTATGGTCACAAAAGCATGTGCAAAGTTTCAGAGCAATAGCATTAGGAGAAACAGAGATCTGACAAACTTGCACATGAAAACTTAAACAAAGTGGTACACCGACGCCTGGGTGTCTAGAATAGCCCCCTATTCTACAAATAGTCATGCTAAAAAATGGTTGCCAAGGGAATGATAAAGGGTAAAATTTCTCCTGCTATGGTTGAATCAGACAAGAGTGATTAATCTTGTGCCAAGCAATTTCTTCATTTCCCACAATGTTTTCAACCCCAAAAGACCATAATATTTAAAGTGACATTTCAGAATTTTTTGTCATAAATTTTACTTTTATTTTTATCTGAAAGAGCATATTTCCTTGTGAAAATTCTGAAAATTTCAAGCCAAAATATTGCACCGTTTACGAGAAATTTATATTTTTGTGTTAAAATTGAACAAATTGTTGTGGACAACAGTTCGGATTGATATGCAATTTATCGATTATGTCTCAACTTTAAATGAGTGTTTCTCGCTTATTGGCAACAACTTAAGAAAACTAATAGTATTTATACTCATTAGAATAACCAATCTTGGCATCAAGACATACTTTAAAAAATTGAAATTGGAATGAAATGTCCCTTTAAAGTTCATTCACTTAAAATTGTCGTCTGCAACATCTTTGAATTTGGACCACTCTAAAATTGTTTTAAATATTCAGTTCCTAAAGGAACACCATTTCATATAAACTAACAACTCTTTTTTCAATATTTCCTCCAGACGCCTTCATCAAGAAAATATTTTGAAAGATAAAGGTTTCTGGCCACAATGTTGATGATTTTTTTTTATAAAAGTTTATAATTTAAAATTGTGCTGTTTGGTAATGGTTTAACCCTTTCCCAAACAAGACCTGGTTTTGACGTTCCTCGGAGAAAGGACTTGGGAAAACATTGAGACAAAAGAAGAAACTGTTGATAACCAGCAGTTTCTCCTTTTGCCTCAATATTTTCTGAGCCATAATATACACAATTTCCATGTGAATTTATACCAATTTTGTCCTCTGAAGCAGCTTTTGAATTGGAGAAGTTTAATTTTTGTCGTTTGGTTATGGGTTAAAGTAAAAGCATAAAATTTCACCTGCTATCGTTGAATCAGACAAGAGTGGTTCGTCTTCGTCCACTTCCTGTATGGTGGATGACGAGTATTTATTTCTGTGTAGACGAGCTTGAACGTCCGACGATGCTCTCTCCTTACTGGAGCGTGTATAACGTTGACGTAGCACAAGGAATGTGATGTTAATGATTGTACATAGGGAAAGAATGATCAGCGATAGAATGGCCTGAAAATGGTAATATTACATTGATGAGGACTATTTATTTCTGTGTAGACCAATTTTATCGTCTGACGGTACCCTCTCTTTACTGGGGCGTGTGTAACGTTGACGCAGCGCAAGGAATGTAATGTTAATGATTGTACATAGTGACAGAATTATCAGTGATAAAATGGCCTGAAAATGGAAATGAAATGGAAATCTGAGATTAAGGTTTACAGACCCTGAAAAAATCACCACTTTCTAGCCGTACGAAATGCATCAAATTACACACACTTGTAAATACACTTCACATAAGTTGATTCACCATGCCAGATTTCAAGATTATGATTCAAGAAGAAAATAATTTACAAATATTATGTTACTCTATATTCATATGCAAGGGAGGTAATTTTCAACATTTTTGTCAAATATTTCCATAAGTATGCATTAATTCAAAATTCTAAACCGTGCAAAATGCTTATGTTTGTATTTGGAATGGAAATGTAACACAGTTTAGGAATTATTTGCACTTTTCAAATTTTGCCTCTGGCTCTTTGGTGCTTTTGAGGGGTTGGCTACCTTAACAGAAGAAAGCATCCAGAAAATGAACAAGCTGGTATTATTACATGATTAATATTTCATACAATGTTCTGCTCTTGGTCCATTGAAAGTACATTCAAATTTTAATTTCAACCTGATCTATACAGAAATGTTATGTAACTTCAAAGTAAAAATTGCCATTCTCCCAATCTATCATCCATTAAGCCTAGGAAATTGGTCAGTTGTTTGAAAAAGGTTTATAACTCACCTGGTCAATGCCATAGTGGAATGAAGGATCAATTTCATCATGCATGTGATGCGTACCGAACAACAATAATCCACCAGTTCCAAGTATAGGCACACTGTAAAGTATATAATACAATTTTTAAAATTTTGCAACATTTGTCTGGACAAGCATTTTTTTTTTTTAAATCAGGGGCCTTAACTCATAAACTTTTTATAAAATTTTCAAAAAATATGCCTATCGTACATCTACAGGTCCTAATAAACACTTCTACCAAGTAGGAAGTAAATCGGACAGTAACGGAAGGAGGAGTTGTCAATTCAAGTGTTTTCCCCCATCAAATCAGGGGCAGTACAGACATTGCGAAAGACGTCGGACCGCGGACATTGTCCGATAGTTTTGACTTTGGTCCGATTGAAAATTCGATACCGTCGGTCCGTATGTCCGACATATTTTGACCATTTTGCTTTTTTTCAATACCTCGCGTTTGCATAATTGTGGAAGCTTATAACCAAAATATTTGTCATTCTGTTTGCGAGAAAATTGATAAACAACAAAGTACGAAGGGACGGCACTATTATATCGTGGTATTGCCGATTATTTCCCTTGATTTGTAAACCGGATTGTGGTTGGCTGAAACAGGTATTGATTAGCCAATCGGAATACATATTACTTTTACTGTCGTAGTATAATGGCGTCCCTTAAATATTTCGAGGGTGCAAAATGAATTGTCTAATTTTGAAAGGCTTATGGACTATGGGCGTGAATGATTAGAGTGTCAGTCATGTTTTTATATCTTCAGAATAGAATAGAATAGAATAGAATAGAATATGTTTTATTTTCCAATCAAGGGTCATTTACATGACATGATAATCACAGCATAAAAACATAACAACAACTGTTTAACAAAATCAAAGGATAAAAGAGGACATTAAAGTAAATAAGGCTTCATTCGGTTCATCTTCAAAACATGAAATTAGGAATAATAACCACAAATGAAAATGTAACAAAATTCGATAATGCCCTATTGCCTCACAACGAGAATGTGTCATCATAACTTCAAAACTTCCCAAACGTCAAAATTAGAGAATTGTGCATTATGTATAACATAAGTTATTGTTTCTAAATGAGAAAATGCTGATGATCAGCATTTTCTTCTTTTAGGTGTCTTCTATGGGAATGATTTACATCACGAGTTTTCATAGAAAAAGATAAATTAACAAAAAAGGTGGTTACATGTTATTTTTCCTTGTTTTTTTCGGTCTGACAGATTTGTTTTCGGTCTGACAGATTTTTCAAGCCTGTCAGACCGAATGTCTGACAGTTTTTTTGAGCTTTCGCAATGTCTGGCAGTAATGTCAAAATTATTGTTCAAATTTTCATTTTGCACATATACAGGTCCTAATGCCCACTTGTGCCAAGTATGAAGCAAATTGGATGGAAACTTTATGAGGAGTTGTCAGGACAAGATTTTTCTGATAGACCCACCAACAACCTTACCCACCAACCGACTGACAGGCTGATTCAAGTATACCCCTTCTGGACTGCGTTTGGGGAGAGGGGTATAATGAAGTTTGAAAATCAACAAAAAGAAATAACTCGATATAAATATGATCAACAGTTATGGTTCTTATTAATTGGGGAGACATCACTTCTGACAGCCAAACAAAGTGACAGCTAAGTGCTTGCCATTTGGGGAGCATGATAAATAAGTTCACTTACCCTATCCCAAACAGATACAGCCAGACTCTGACTCTTAGTACCATACACAATCTTAACACAGATTTTAACCTTTTCCCAAACAAGACCTGGTTTTGACGTCCCTAATAGAATTGGCTTGGGAATACATTGAAACAAAAGAAGAAACTGCTGATAACCAGCAGTTTCTACTTTTGTCTCAATATTTTCTATGCCATATTTAACAGAAATTCTTTCTTTAATAACTTCCATTTTGTCATTGTTTGCAGTTTTTGAAGTGGATTACCCTAAAACTTTGCCGTTTGGGAAAGGGTTAATAAGATTGTAGAAAACACTTACCCTATACCAAACAAGTATAGCCAGACTCTGACTCTAAGTACCATACAAAGACTTCTACAGTGTATTAGATAGAGCACTATAGATAATACAGCTGTTATACATCGTGTAGAAAACACCCCAACCAGGGCCGTCACAAACTGTAGGTAATGGTGCCATACTAACTTTGTATCTAGACCGTCGTATACTATCATACCAATAGCTGCCATGGTCTGAAAATTGACAACATGTGTTAGTAAATCATTTATCCTTTACTCTCAATGTTTGCTATAACCAGGGCTGTCACAAACTGCAGGTATTGATGCCATACTAACTTTGTATCTAAACCATCATACACTATCATACCAATAGCTGCCATGGTCTGAAAGTTGAAATAAATTGTCGCTATTTTTCAAAATCTTGTGACTGCAGCTTAAGTCAAGCTGCAGTTACAAGGTTTTCGAAGAAAAGCGACAATGTGTTAGTTAATCATTTCTCCATTACTCTCAATATTTGATATGACCAGGGCTACTACGGTGTATAAGATATAGCACAATAGACAAAACAGCCGTTATACATCGTGTAGAAAACACGCCCACCAGGGCCGTCACAAACTGTAGGTAATGGTGCCATACTAACTTTGTATCTAAACCATCATACACTATCATACCAATAGCGGCCATTGTCTGAAAGTTAAAATATGTGTTAGTTAATCATTTCTCCTTTACCCTCAATGTTTGCTATACAGCTGTGATACATCGTGTAGAAAACACACCCACCAGGGCCGTCACAAACTGTAGGTAATGGTGCCATACTAACTTTGTATCTAACCCATCATAGACTATCATACCAATAGAGGCCATGGTCTGAAAGTCAAAACATGTGTTAGTTAATCATTTCTCCTTTACTCTCAATGTTTACTATACAGCACTATAGACAATACAGCTGTTATACATCGTGTAGAAAACACGCCCACCAGGGCTGTCACAAACTGAAGGTAATGATGCCATACTAACTTTGTATCTAAACCATCATACACTATCATACCAATAGCAGCCATGGTCTGAAAGTTAAAACATGTGATAGTTAATCATTTCTCCTTTACTCTCAATGTTTGATATGACCAGGGCTGTCACAAACTGAAGGTAATGATGCCATACTAACTTTGTATCTAAACCGTCATAGACTATCATACCAATAGCGGCCATTGTCTGAAAGTTGACAACATGTGTTAGTTAATCATTTCTCCTTTACTCGTAATGTTTGATATCACCAGGGCTGTCACAAACTGTAGGTAATGGTGCCATACTAACTTTGTATCTAAATCATCATACACTATCATACCAATAGCGGCCATTGTCTGAAAGTTGACAATATGTGTTAGTTAATCATTTCTCCTTTACTCTCAATGTTTGCTATATAGCCGTTATACAACGTGTAGAAAACACGCCCACCAGGGCTGTCACAAACTGTAGGTAATGATGCCATACTAACTTTGTATCTAACCCATCATACACTATCATACCAATAGCGGCCATGGTCTGAAAGTTAAAATACATAAAGGTTAATCATTCTCCTTTACTCTCAATGTTTACGATACAGCACTATAGACAATACAGCTGTGATACATCGTGTAGAAAACACACCCACCAGGGCTGTCACAAACTGTAGATAATGATGCCATACTAACTTTGTATCTAAACCATCATACACTATCATACCAATAGCGGCCATGGTCTGAAAGTTGACAACATGTGTTAGTTAATCATTTCTCCTTTACTCGTAATGTTTGATATCACCAGGGCTGTCACAAACTGTAGGTAATGGTGCCATACTAACTTTGTATCTAAATCATCATACACTATCATACCAATAGCAGCCATGGTCTGAAAGTTGACAACATGTGTTAGTTAATCATTTCTCCTTTACTCGTAATGTTTGATATCACCAGGGCTGTCACAAACTGTAGGTAATGGTGCCATACTAACTTTGTATCTAAATCATCATACACTATCATACCAATAGCAGCCATGGTCTGAAAGTTGACAACATGTGTTAGTTAATCATTTATCCTTTACTCGTAATGTTTGATATCACCAGGGCTGTCACAAACTGTAGGTAATGGTGCCATACTAACTTTGTATCTAAATCATCATACACTATCATACCAATAGCAGCCATGGTCTGAAAGTTGACAACATGTGTTAGTTAATCATTTCTCCTTTATTCTCAATGTTTGATATACAGCTGTGATACATCGCGTAGAAAACACACCCACCAGGGCCGTCACAAACTGTAGGCAATGATGCCATACTAACTTTGTATCTAACCCATCATACACTATCATACCAATAGCGGCCATGGTCTGAAAGTTGACAACATGTGTTAGTTAATCATTTCTCCTTTACTCGTAATGTTTGATATCACCAGGGCTGTCACAAACTGTAGGTAATGGTGCCATACTAACTTTGTATCTAAATCATCATACACTATCATACCAATAGCAGCCATGGTCTGAAAGTTGACAACATGTGTTAGTTAATCATTTATCCTTTACTCTCAATGTTTGTTATACAGCCGTTATACATCGTGTAGAAAACACACCCACCAGGGCTGTCACAAACTGTAGGTAATGGTGCCATACTAACTTTGTATCTAAACCATCATACACTATCATACCAATAGCGGCCATGGTCTGAAAGTTAAAATATGTGTTAGTCAATATTTCTTTTAATACAATTCACTCTCAATTTATGCTGTAACCAGGGAAACCACAAATTGTAGGTAATGGTGCCATACAAGCTATGTATCTAAACCAACATAGACTATCATTCCAAAGGCAGCAATTGTAGCTAAAAGTTTACATATTCTTGATAAAACACACTCCCAAAACATTTATTTATTTTGCACCTATAAACTACTTTAATTTGACCATGATAGACAACCATTTGCCTAAATATTTTCTTGGCTTTTCGTACACAAATCCTATGATTACCAACAATTAGTTTGTTGTGTGATGTAGCTTTCTGCTTAGACACAATGGCTGATTCTAGATTTCTGTGAAGGGGGTCAAGACTTACAAATATGGGTCCTATCACCTATCTTTTAACAAATGTATTACAAAGAGATCAGGGAAAATACAACAGATATCCATATAACTGGGTCTCTCCCTAAGATACCAGAAGGTCTTGCTGCCACCTAGTCGGTTGTTTGTTCCTTAGTAGGAAACAAAACTGGATCACTTCTATCATTTACACTCCTTCCAGTCAGAAACTACATATCAGTAGAACTTGAGAAACTCCCATCAGCCTATTCATATTTACATACAAATAAGTGGTTTGTTTGCCTAATATAACACAATTTTGACAGATCTTCTGTGTGAAAATGAAGCAATTAGGGTGCAGAGGGGGTTAGTTTACCCCCCCTCCCCACCAATTCTGGATCCACCACTGAGACCAACCTAATTTCTCGCTGTTTGGGAAAGGGGTAAAGCATGGCAAGACTTACCTGTGTCAGAACAAACACAATCAAGAACTGATGAGGAATCTTTTTGTGCTTTTTACTGAAAAATAATACTGCTAAGATCCAAACCTACAAGAAAAGGAATAAAAATTGAAAATTGCAAAATCCAAAGATTTCATTTAGAATAATGATTAGAGTTCTACATCCTAGATAAAATATATAATTAAGTGTTCCATTTCTCTAAGTTTCACTAACTGTACAAATGACCCTTTTCTCAAACAAAACCTGGTTCTGCCATTCTAGAAAGTAAAAATAATTTTAAGCAGGGCTTTCAATGACCAACAAATGGTGTGTCATTGTTGTAATTTCAAAACAAAGGACCACTTAGAAATTTACCCGAGGGTCATTAACGACGCAGGTTTTAAAATCCAGATTTTTCTTAGGATACATATGTCCTAAAGCTTTTTTTCAAATTTGACCCACAAAATTGGAGATGTGACCAAAAACTATGAAGGCAAGGGGGTCACAATGAACCCCAAATCATTATGGACAGGGAAAACCCTGATCCTAAGTACTTACATTTAAGAAGAGTGAGATCACACTAAGATCGAATGATGTACTGAGTAGTAACGATTTATAGTCCATCTCGCTATACACAACCACGGTCATCATCTTGGCGCTTACAAACATCAGCGGGGCCGACAGAAATGTACATACTACCATAGCAGTGGCTATCTGCAAGAAATGTGAATCAAAGAAATTACGAACTTAACCTTTCCAAAATGACAAAATTTCAGGGTGGGCCAATTTGAAGCTGCTGGAGAAGACAAAAATAAATGTAAGCAAAGATAGGATTATGGTACAAAATTGATCAGAAAATATTGAGGCAAAAGGAGAAAATGCTGATTATCAGCATTTTCTTCTTTTGCCTCAATGTTTTTCTCAAGATTCTTCCGTAAGGTGCATAATATAGACTTTATAGTTCATCTCACTATAAACCACCACGGTCATCATCTTGGCGCTAACAAACATCAGCGGGGCAGACAGAAATGTACATACTACCATACCAGTAGCTATCTGCAAGATGTCGAAAATAGAAAATTAAGTATAGAACACTTTCCCAAACGACAAAATTTCAGGGACGACCAATTGAAAACTTCTGGAGACGACAAAACGAATGTTAGGTGAGATAGGATTATGGTACATTATTGCCTAAAATGTGTGTTTTCAGTCTGTTATTGGCATTGTATAACGGGCAGAAAACGGGCGGATATCCAGAGAAATCGTGCATTAATCGGCAGATTCACGTGCGATATCGGACCGGTTTTGCACTCAAATATCCTCGATCCGGGATTTGTTGTGAGTGCTTCAGAAAATTGAAAATAAAGCCGAAATTTTGTCATTTCCCTTTTCCGCGATGTAAATTCTTGTAAGACCCCATTTCCAGTTTACATCCCAATAAATAAACTAGGTCTCCCAGTGTAACCATATCTGATGACGTAATATAGGCTAGTGACGTAGGTTTAATTCTTGGAATTAAAAAGTAAACAAACGGGCAGGAGACAGATTTTAAACTAAACGTGGATTTCGTGGACATGGAAGGATAGAAATTAGAATTGAGTGGTTGTGGTCTAGGTCAAATGTGGTGGTAAGCCTATGTGTTTCTTGTTCTTTCTTTTAGTTACTGCAATTTTTCCTTTACAACTTTGTTTTTATTGAAATGAACGAATGTCTGAAACAAACCAGACGGTCCAGAGATCTACCTCGGAAATTCCGACCTTTTAATTTATTACTCGCACTGAAATGAACGTTAGAATATCCAGAGTATGTTTCCAAAAGAAAATTAAGTCGAATATTGTTAAGATTTCGCCTACCCAAATGAAGATTATGTCAGTAAAAATGCGATGAAACTTGACTACATAGCTACACGATGAAAATCTAACGGCCCGTGTAGTGGATATCAAACTTACTCGATATATGTCGAGTCGAATGCCGGAAAACTCTGGTATCTGTCGGTGTAAATGTGGCTAAATTTTCACAAAGTTTTTTAGTTATTCATCTTATTTTTTATATTTCTTTGCAAATTCTTCATATTTTATGCAATAATAGCGTCAATTCACGTTTTTTCGGTCGTTAACATTCTCAGAGGCCCACAAAATGGGTTATCGCCTTCGACCTCCGGTCTCAGGCGATAACGCATTTTTTGGGCCTCTGAGAATGTTAACGACCTCAAAAACGTGAATTAACCCTATAAAATAGCTCAGAAAATATTGAGGCAAAAGAAGAAAATGCTGATTATCAGCATTTTCTTCTTTTGCCTCAATGTTTTTTCAAGATTTCTCCATAAGGTGCATCATATGGACTCATAGTCGATTTCACTATAAACCACCACGGTCATCATCTTGGCGCTAACAAACATCAGCGGGGCTGACAAAAATGTACATACTACCATACCGGTGGCAATCTGCAAGATATCCAAATCGAAAATAATATTAAAATCACATTTACCCTTTCCAAAACGGCAAAATTTCAGGGTGTACCAATTGAAAACTTCTGGAGACGACAAAACGAATGTTAGGAAAGATAGGACTATGGTACAAAATAGCTCAGAAAATATTGAGGCAAAAGAAGAAATTGCTGATCATCAGCAATTTTCTTCTGTTGCATCAATGTTTTCTCGAGCTTTTTCTTTAAGGTGCATCATAAGGGCTTATTATTATAGTCCATCTCACTATACACAACGACTGTCATCATCTTGGCGCTAACAAACATCAGGGGGGCAGACAGAAATGTACATACTACCATACCAGTGGCTATCTGTTAGATATCAGAATTGAAAATAAGTGTAAAACACTTTCCCAAACAACAAAATTTCAGGGACGACCAATTGAAAGCTGCTGGTGATGACAAAATGAATGTTAGTAAAGATAGGATTACGGTGGAAAATAGCTCAGCAGAAAAATGTACATATAATACTACCATACCCGTTGCTATCTGTAAGATATGAGAAACAAAAATAATATGTAAAGCACATTTACCCTTTCCAAAATGACAAAATTTTAAGGTGGACCAATTTGAACAAGAGCTTCACAGAGTGGCGCAAATACGCCCGAGAGGGGCTTGTCAGTATAATTGGCCATTTTATCGATTCAAGGGTAGATCATTCAAACATGAAAAGTTATCAAAATTTTGTTTGCACAACAAGACACCATAGAGATTCATTGTGGCTAGTTTGATTAAATTCTGGTTGAAACTGTAGGAGTTGCGCACAGGAGAAAATGGACATTTTTGAGAAAATGGGCTTTTTTTCTTAAATTCAAGGGCAGATAATTCAAGAACGAAAATGGTTATCTAAATTCCGTAAGCAGTGTGCACAACTAGACACCATGGAGATTCATTGTAGCAAGTTTGATCAAATTCTGATCAAAACTGTAGGAGTTGCGCACACAAGAAAATGGGCATTTTTTTAATTCAAGGGCAGATGAGAATTCCGTAAGCGGTGTGCACAACTAGACACCATGGAGATTCATTGGTGGCAAGTTTGATCGAATTCCAATCAAAACTGTAGTAGGAGTTGCGCTCACAAGAAATTGCTAACAGACGGACAGACGGACAGATGGATAGACAGACAAGCAGGGCCATAACATAATACGACCCTTCGGGCGTATAAAAACTTCTGGAGACCACAAAATGAATGTTAGTAAAGATAGGATTATGGTAGAAAATAGCTCAGAAAATACTGAGACAAAAGGAGACATTGCTGAATTGAGAATTGAAAATAAGTAATAACTGAATGATAGTTTAAAACAAAAGTTATGGAGGAGGGAAATTAAGTTTGTTAAACCCGCCCTAGAGCAAGAGAGTCTGGGGGCACCAAACCATGGATTCCTGTCCTTTTGTACATCATTACTACCACTACATCCTTTCCGAGCCTCAAGCTGATCACCCACATACACATGTAGGTTAACAATGATCAAACCCATCATGGTTAAAAAGACCTTCTGGTAAGTACATAAAATGGAGTAATACTTACAATATCTTGGGCTACAGCAAAATGACTTGCATAAATAAACACTGAGGGATCAGTTGGGAATGTCCCGTACAGAATCAAAAATTCTTCCTACATAACAATATATCTTTTATACGAAACTCAAGAGTGTGCTATTTTTAGAATTCTTATCTATCAGCATCCAGCAGAGATCTCTGGCTTTATCTATTTCGGACACTCTCTGCTGTGTAAAGTTATACCGTGTACGAAATTTCCTTTGTTTTTGTTCCAATTCAAGCGATGTTTTCATATTAAATGTGTGCTTTACCATGGTTACTACAAAGCATTGCTGTTATGGGGACTGTAATAGTGATACTCGAACACTGGACATCAATAGTGGCATTTTTTTCATCGGATTTGGGAATGGTTTTCCAAAGCCAAATAAGGAACCAGAGAAGTGTAAACGATGGGTCCAGATGTGTGGTCGGAAATATTTTACAATCCAGGATGTGAAGAAAGATACATACATATGTTCTTTGCACTTTGTTGGTGGGAAAGGCCCGACTGATGAGCATCCTGACCCAGTAAAATGTGGAACTCAGGTACTGTAATTTATGCCTGCATGTAGAATCTATTGTCTTCTGCAATCCCCGTATCCCTTAGAATTTGTAGATCTATCACCGTCACCTAATTAAGATCTCCTTAAATTTCATCAATTGGGAAAGGGATTAGATCTAATTCATTTTGGTCCAGATAAACATCTTGTCATCTAAATTCTTCCCCAAGATTTGGTTTTACACTCCTTATCAAAATCTCTTTGTCTTTGCAGCAATAGCTTTCAAACACCATAAAAATTTGTCAATTGAGAAAGGGTTGATTAAAGTTGTCAAATTTAACAATTTCATTTGATTTCACTAAGCTGGACCACATATTATGACAGATTATTTATAAATGACATTAGATAGATGCAATAATTGAAGTCATTTTTACCTGTGTGTCTCGTGGGTAGATCCCTTCAAAGCTACAGATAAGAGGGAGTGAAGGCTTTTCAAGATGCAATATTTCATTTATGGTTTATTATACCTCTGTTTGTGGGTACTCAATCAATAGAATAGAATCAATTAGATCTAGTACCCAAAACATAAGGTTTTGGATTGAAAAAATAATGAATTAGAATGCCTTTAACCCAACTTATCTGTCGCTCTGCATTTTAAGTGTTTGAAATTTGGTTCCGCAAGATGATTTCATTAAAATTAATAGGGATTTATACATGTTCATTTCAGATTGTCAGGTCACGCAAGAGGCCAAAAGAACGTTTTCCAGTAAAGTCAGCTAAGGTACAGAAACAAGAAAGAATTGATGGTGCAGAGACATTGATATCAATGCACAATACACTCATCGCAGACGGAGATGAAAACGAAACAATGGACACTGAGATGCCATCTACATCAAATTTGGAAAAAGAGACGCCAAATGAACCCTCTTTGGATTGTCCCGCAATTAAAGAAACTTTAATCAGTATCGGAGTCAGCTGTAAACCCAGTACGGAGAATAAAATGTCCCAGACACCGCAAACAGCTTCCTCTGATATTGTCAGATTGAGGATACAAAATAAGATTTTGAAAAAAGTTAAAATTTCATCTGAGTCTCATCCGAAAAGACCCGCCTTGGTAGACGCTACGGAAAGTCCGTCTAAATCTAATAGTTCATCTGAGCCTCTTCTGAAAAGACCTGTGAAAGACGCTAGGGAAAGTTTGTCTAAGTCTAATAGAATACCTAGTTTTAATGTCGAGTCATGCAGACATGATGACAAAATGTTCAAATTCTACACTGGTTTGACATACATACAATTCATGTGCATGTGGAAGTTCCTAGGTAATAGCACAGAAAAAGTAAATATGTGGAATTCGAAAGCTGAAAATCGAAATAAAACCCCGAGTAAGCGGACTGGACGAAAACGTGCTATTTCCCCCATGAACCAGCTGTTTATGACTTTGGTACGTTTACGGCTTGGGTTGTTGCATCAGGATTTGGCGTTTAGGTTTGACACAAACGTGCGCCAAATTTCAACGATTGTGATGACGTGGATCCAGCTTTTGTATTTACACTTTGGGGCGCTACGTAAGGCAATGTTTGCTTCACGATCAAAAGTTAGAAAGCACTTGCCAAAAAGTTTTAAAAAGTATAAAAATATACGATGCATAATTGACTGTACGGAAGTTCACGTTCAATCTCCGAAAAACTTTGCAGCCAGGGGAAACCAATATTCGTCCTACAAGGGATATACATCCTACAAGTTCCTTGTTGCAGTTGCTCCAAATGGGGCCATTATGTTTGTTAGCGATGCCTTTGAGGGAAGCATCAGCGACAAGGAAATTGTTAGGCAATCCGGATTTCTTGACTTTCTTGAGTCCGGAGATGTCATTATGGCAGACAGGGGTTTTCTAATAGACGAATTATTAAATGAACGTCATGTGAAAATGGTAAGACCCCCATTTTTAGGTACTGTAAAAGTCTTTATTTTCGCGAGCTCAACATTTCGCGATTTCGTTGTCTGGGATTTATTCGCGAGTTTATAAATTCGCGCGTGCTTGATGTAAAGCTCGGGTATTTCCGTTGTTTTCCGGAAATATTCGCTTCGTTATATTCCGTACATGTCCGTTTAACCCCGATAAATACACAAGCGATTGTTAGACAAAATGTTTATCACACCTGTCTTCTCTTTATAATTGTTTTCACACCTTTTCATATGTAACTGTTAAAAGGACAATACATGTATTGTCCCTACATGTATGACAAAAAGTGAATAACATAAGAACGTAACTGCTTCATTTTTCCATTAAATGTACTGTACTTCTAAATTGTAAACGATAAACTTAAAAGAGGTCACCCTTTTACGACCATATTCTAGGAAAACACATGTAACATTTATACTTTGTATTTGTTATCATGTACAATGTATATCATCATAATAATATAACATTATGATGTTAATTGCATTGTTCATACATTGAAAGGTGGGTAACGATCAACATTTCCGATTTGAAGTGTTTTAATGAACATATAAAATTTCGGAATGTTCCGGATTCCGAAGAACCATCGGCAATCTCCGGCATTCTGAGACTGATATATTCACGAAATTGATGAATTCGCGAGATAGCCTACTCGCGAAAATTAGCGAAAATTAAGTCCTAGCGAATATATAGACTTTTACAGTACTAGAGACAGGTTTACTCCACAAGAGGAGGCCGTGACAAAAGACATTGCAAAACATAGAATTCATGTGGAGAGATCTATTGAGAGAATGAAGAAATATAAACTACTTCAGAAAATCGTCCCGCAATCTTTGCAACCCGTCTTTTCTCAAATGATTTTTGTAATTGCTTGTTTAGTGAACTTTCAGCCGCCTTTGGTGAAATAAATGTCTCGACTGAATATAGCTTTGGAAAGCATTAAAAGAAAAAAATGATGATAACCAGCTTTTTTCCCTTTCCCTTAATACTTTCCATGATTTTTTTCATTTGGAAACATTTATCATTTCTCCAATTGGGATTAGCCGTGTAAAATTTTGTCGTTTAGGGAGGAGTTCAAAGTAAAATGGCAAAATTTCGACTGTTTCAATGTGAAAACTACTGATAACAACATAATTAATGTTGATATAGATTGATGCTGGTTGTCACCATTTCATTCTTTTACCTCAATATTTTGTTAACCCTTTCCCAAACCCGTCCCTAAGAAAATAAGCTTGGGAAAATATTGAGGCAAAAGAAGAAACTGCTGATAACCAGCAGTTTCTCCTTTTCCCTCAATATTTTCCATGCTATAATATTCACATTGTCCACACTTAGTTTAATTTATCTTGTCGTCTGCAGGAGCTTTCAAATTGGACCAGTCTAG
Organism: Fragum sueziense; assembly: GCA_963680895.1. NCBI lineage: Eukaryota > Metazoa > Mollusca > Bivalvia > Cardiida > Cardiidae > Fragum > Fragum sueziense. The sequence continues at coordinate 30,688,540 of OY804606.1, read as the reverse complement.
GATTCCGTCGTTCGGGAAAGGGTTAAGCCTTTCTGTGACCAGATAAGAGTGTGTGTCATGGTTTTTAATGCAATATTTCTTTTAGAGTTCATCTAACCCTAAGTTTGGGTATTCAAAAGAATCGTCTCCCTATACGATTCAAATGAGTACCCATAACACAGGGTTTGCAATTGAAATAAAAAAGTTATATTGACTTTATCTCCATCTATCTCTGGCCTTTTGTATTAAATAACAAGACATTCAAATTTTGTTATTTCAAATCCAACCCTATATCATGGGTACTCTTTTGAATGGTCTTGAGAAGACGAATCCAATGATTACCAACAACATAGGGCTAAGCGAAATAATGAAGTATTGCATTTTCAATGGCTAATACCCCAGCATTTTACATCTTTTATCTCAATATTTTCTGTTCTTTATTAGCATGAGAAATGTTAAAATACAATTAAGATAAAAGCACTTTCATTTCAATGTTTATATGTATTTTCATGAACTAGCAATATCATAAAATACAAAAAATGGTATATTTCTCACTGTTCAATATATGAATCTGTTGACCCATTACCAAACGGCAGAATTTTAGACACCTTCCCAATTCAATGATGTTGCTGATGACAATTTTAAATGAATGAAATATTACATTTTTGGTCTTTCAGTGTAGAAAATATTGTAGGGAATGAAGAAATTGCTTGTCACAAGAAATTTCTACATTTTCAACCATGTTTTCCAAAACCATTATCCTGTAGGGAGTCAAGAAGAGTCAATTTTCGGACTTGGGTTAATGGTGATAGTTACGAATTGTATAGAAAATTCATATAATCCATGACCAGATGGCAAAATTTTAGACTTGTCCAAAATCAAAAATTGCTGCATGCAATATATAGTGAATGAATTTTTTTACAAGTTTTGGTCTTTCTTCAAATTTTAATTGGGTTCAGTTCACGAGGAATCCTCATTTCAAAAACTTCAGTACATAAATATGAATGATGAAAGTGAACAAGCTTTTGTTTTATTTCTGACCAAAATGTCTCCTCAAACCTCACACGGGTCACAAATGTCTCTTTGCTCGACCAAACAACAAAATCACAAAACTTCAGCCCTGTTACACCCATCTGCATTTGCATTTGGTAAAAGTATGAATGACCACGCTTAACAACAATCTCATCGTTGCATTTTTCCAAACAAAACTGCTTCTGTTGCTTTGGTGTTAAAATGTTCAAAAAATCAGAGATTGGTTTATCCTCTAATGTTTTTGGACACTTTATCTCCAGCAGACCATGCTGGTCTGGATCATCTAAGTCAAAAACTATGCCATCAGGGCTGCAAGCAAGCTCTGGATCAGCACTATTGACCCACAGACCTGTTTCCAACACTGATAACTTGTCTCCCTTCAATGATGCATAAGACTTACGAGCTACATCCTCATTCACTAGTCCGTATCGTAGAGAGGAAGTTGTGATTTTGTCAGTTTTCCAAAGTTTTCTGTTAAGAAAAGATGATATTGCCGAATCAGACTGAAGAGAAACCACAGTCTTACAGTCAGAAGCTGTCAGTCTGACCCTTCTTTCTGTATACCATTGTTCACTTCTCTGGTCACTGATAAGCTGTACAGCAGAATCAGATTCACAATGCTCCTTTAAATTTTGCAGAAAAATGTCTCGCATTTCCTTCAGAATCTGTACTCTTGTTTGGTCAAGGTCATAATCTGAATACTGGTGCTCCAATAGAGAAAACCACATACAGTCATACAATTTATCACTTTCAATGTTTGGAAGCAAGGATACACTTATTTCGTTATCTGTCGGTACTGACGAAGGTGCCCTTGGATCAAAATTGATGACATCCAGACATTTTCGCTTTTTTGAGCTGTATGAGAGTTCTTGCACTCGTTTTGGAGTTTTCTGTCTTTGTCGACCCTTATTCCAAGTACAAGGCACTGACGTACAGCTTAGATCAGGATTAGCACCCAGATTTAGTAAATATTCCTCTAAGCCCAGCAAGAGAGCTGTCACATGACTACAGCGGGCCATAGCGGACGCCTTACAGGTGCAGGAACCATCCCTGACAAAACCAGATGCCTGAGATAAAGTTACTGTTACGTCATAGTCTGCTGATGCATATGAAGCCATTATTTTTGCTTTTAGAAAATAATGGCCAGATTTAGCACAGTCCTGGACTTTCAAAATATTCTTGCTCTTTAACAAAAGTTCCCCACGAGTTAATGGTTTGGCCGTGTGTAAGTCTTCAATGTCATCGTCATTTTCATCACTGATGTCATCTTTGTTGACAAATTGTACCGATTCAATGATGTGATGATGAATGTGGCCCCTGTTGAAGAGTTTTGGTATGTTATCAGGGTAGCCTGGAAAATTCTTCCATCCAGAATAGGGCAGTAGTGGCACATCTCCGATTTGGATTGCGGGGAGCTGTTTTTTCTTCTTAAGTTCAAACCATTTTCCACCGTCAATAGCTACATCAATTTGTTTGTCTGTGCCAGCTTCAATGCAATCATGCACTCTAGAAAAAAAGAAGAAAAAATAGTAAGTCCTTCCGTCACAAATGTAAAAACGACAAAATGGATGTTGAATAAGGAATTGTGTACAGTACAACACTGTTAATATTGACACAAAAGGAGAAAATGCTAGTCATGATCAGCATTTTGATCTTTTGACTCAATGTTGTCCCCAAGCTTTTCTGATAAGGTGTGTCGAAAAGTATCATTGTTTAGGATGAGTCCCTGTTTGAGAATCGCTTAACAGTTTTACCTGAAACCACACTGATATTGAGATCCAAAGGGCCAGAAAACTTTAAGGGAAAAGAAAAAACATGCTGATAATCATCATTTTCTCCTTATCTTTCGATATTTTTACATATTATTGTACATAATTTCTAAATTAATTAAATATTGATGCAAACTTTGTCGTCTGCAGCTGCTCTCAACTTTGACTGGTTTCATATTTTTTTGTTTGGGGATGAGTAAACATGACAAAATTAATGTCAAACGACAAAAAAATCCAAGCATTAAAAAGAAAAAGATAAAGAAGCAGCATAGACAAATGGTACATGGCTTCGCATTGCAAATGACAAAATCAATGGAATGTACTAATGTTATCAAATATATCAGAATGGAAAACACTGAGAGAAAAGTAAGAAATTTGAGCTTTCATAATTTTCTTCTTTTCTCTGAATGTTTACAATTTGATTTGATTTGGGAAAACTCTCAAAACAAAGTTCTATTTAGGGAAAGGGCTAAATCAATTACTAAAGCTAGGATGGATTAGAAATAGTTTATTTATTTGTTTGGGAACCCAAAGGATGAATCCCTTCAGCCTCACCATGAGAGACATCGAGCGAGTAGTTGGACTGTAAATCATGATTAAATTTTCATTTTCTTTATCATCCTGGCATGTGGGGGTCTTCTGGGTTAACAAACATTGACCAGGTATAATTTTATTTCAACGTTTTAAGTCACTTTTGTGTGTGTGTAACACGATTTAGCACACCTGGGCCGAAAAATAAAATGTAAACATGCAGTCTTGTTCAAACAAAGAGTAGTCACCTTTTCAGCAAAGCACTCCTATTTCCTGTCTTTGGCAAACCCCGACACTCTAACCATCTCATCAATTGAATATTTGAGTGTTTATCCACCGATTCATATACAAGCCTTCCACCAGGAACATCATTTTCTAACAATTTTACGAATTGAAAAGGTTCACTAGCCGCCATTGTGTAAACTGCTTGAGTGTACGAAATTTATCACGTGACCGCGTGTGCTAATTATAGATTATTGGGTTTTTCCAATCCTTAGCTATTTCGTATAAACGGTATAGGAGCATTAAAAAAATATTGTCGCTTTTTAGTAAAACCCTTGTAACTGCAGCTTAAAGCAAGCTGCAGTTACAAGGGTTTTGTTGAAAAGCAGTGATAAAGGATATATTCAGTTGTACTTACAGACGGAGCAGCAGGGAATGTCCCATACACAAACCAAAATTCTTCCTACATTATGATATTAGAGCATAATAAAACATCATTGCTTTTCAAAAAAGACCTCATAACTGCAGCTTGAAACAAGCTGCAGTTACGAGGTTTTTGTAGAAAAGCATCAATAAATTCAGTAAAACTTACAATATCTTGGGCTACAGCAAACTGACTTGCAGATATAAACAATGAGGTAGCAGTGGGGAATGTCCCATACACAAACCAAAATTCTTCCTACATTACGATATTAGAGAATAATAAAACATCATTGCTTTTCAACAAAAATCTTGTAACTGCAGCTTTAAACAAGCTGCAGTTACGAGGTTTTTATTGAAAAGCAGCCATATAGGATATATCCAGTTGTACTTACAATATCTTGGGCTACAGCAAACTGACTTGCGTATATACAGTACAGCTCGCGCGTTTTTTGCCTATTTCCGCGCATCGCCGCGATTGAATTTCGGGTGGTTTCGGGTGGAAAAACGCGGTGGCCGCGGCGAGCGTGTTTTACCACCCGAAATCGCGGGAATCGCCGTGATTTTTTCGCCGCGATTCGCCGCGATTTGCGGTGATTTGCGCGGACAGGTAAGCCTGTATTTTCTGGGCGATTTATCTTAATTATTGAGTTTTATATGATTATATATTAGGTTTTGATAAGATAAGAATGCCTTTGCATATTTGGTTTTTTTTAATTTTGAATGGGTTTGTGGATTCTTCTTCTACTTCAACAGACAAATGACCCTTTTGCCTTCTTTTCAACGTATTCGAAGTTATTTTTCTTTTATCTTTGCTACTTTGCACATGCATATTGATTACAAAACAAGAGATGTTTGTAAAACATATATGCCCCCTCAAGGGCCTACATTTGATGTAGGTCAAAGTCCAAGGTCAAGTTAACAAGGTCCAAGGTCATGGTCAAATATGAAAGGTCTTGGTAGGAGGTGTCTATGTGTGAAATATCAAATCTGTATATGTAAAAGTAAAATGAAACATAGGCCAGGTTAAAGTTTTTAAAAGTAGGCCAAATGCCAAGGTTAAGGTCATGGTCAAATGTGAAAGGTCTTGGTTGGAGATGTCCATGTGTGAAATATCAAATCTGTATATGTAAAAGTAAAATGAAACATAGGCCAGGTTAAAGTTTTAAAAAGTAGGCCAAATGCCAAGGTTAAGGTCATGGTCAAATGTGAAAGGTCTTGGTTGGAGATGTCCATGTGTGAAATATCAAGGCTGCAGGTGTAAAAGGACATGATATATATGCATGGTTTCAGTCTTTTTAAAAGTAGGTCAAACTCCAAGGTCAAGGTTGCAATATTCAAGGTCATGGTCAAATGTGAAAGGTCTTGGTAGGAGGTGTCTATGTGTGAAATATCAAGGCTGTAGGTGTAATAGGACATAAGATAAAGGCTAGGTTAAAGATTTCTAAAAGTATGAAAAAATCAAAGGTCAAGGTCACACAGGCCAAGGTCATGGTCAAATGCGCAAGGTCTTGGTAGGAGGTGTCCATGTGTAAAATATTGAGACTGTATAGGTAACAGGACATGAGATATAGGCCTAGTTTAAGTTTTTAAAAGTAGGTCAAACGCCAAGGTCAAGGTCTAAGGTCATGGTCAAAAGTGAAATATCTTGGTTGGAAGTGACCATGTGTGAAATGTCAAGGCTGTATGTGTAAAATGACATGAAATATAGGCCAGGTTAATGTATTATTAAAGTAGGTCAAACACCAAGGTCAAGGTCACAAGGTCCAAGGTCATGGTCAAATGTGAAAGGCCTTGATCGTAGGTGTCCATGTGTCAAATATCAAGGCTGTATGTGTAAAAGGACATGATATATCGGCTAGGTTAAAGTTTTTTTTAAAGTAGGTCAAAGTCCAAGGTCAAGGTCACAAAGTACGAGGTCATGGTCAAATGTGAAAGGTCTTGGTAGGATGTGTCCATGTGTGAAATATCATGGCTGTATGTTTAATAGCACATGAGATATAGGCCCAGTTTAATTTTTTTAAAAGTAGGTCAAACATCAAGGTCAAGGCCACATGGTCCAAGGTCATTGGCGTATGTGATAGGTCTTGGTCAGAGGTTTCCATGTGTCAAATATCAAGGCTGTATGTGTAAAAGGACATGATATATCAACCAGGTTAAAGTTTTTTAAAAGTAGGTCAAACTCCAAGGTCAAGGTCACAAAGTCCAAGGTCATGGTCAATTGTGAAAGGTCTTGGTTGGAGGTGTCCATGTGTGAAATATCAAGGCTGTATTTGTAAAAGGTCATGAGATATATGCCGGGTTTAATTTTTTTTAAAGTAGGTCAAACTCCAAGGTCAAGGTCAAAAGGTCCAAGGTCATGGTTAAATGTGGACGATGTTGATAGGAGGTATCTATGTGTGAGATATCAAGGCTGTATGTGTAAAAGGACATGAGATATAGGCAAGATTAAGAATTAAGTGTAAAATCAACAAAGGGCAATAACTCAAAAAATTTGATTGGCAGAGTTACGGTTCTTGTGCACTGCACCTCTCCATAATGAAATCTATTCACCTATAAAGTTTCATGATTCTACCTTACATATTTTTTGAGTTGTGCTCCGGACAAGAATCAAGTTATAAAATCAACAAAGGGCAATAACCAAAAAATTAGATCGGCAGAGTTACGGTTCTTGTGCACTGCACCTCTCCATAATGAGATCTATTCACCTGTAAAGTTTCATGATTCTACCTTACATACTTTTTGAGTTATGCTCCGGACAATAATCAAGTTTGAAATTCAACAAAGGGCAATAACTCCAAAACTATGATCAGCAGAGTTACGGTTCTTGTGCACTGCACCTCTCCATAATGAGATCTATTCACCTGTAAAGTTTCATGATTCTACCTAACATAGTTTTCGAGTTATGCTCCGGACAAAAATCAAGTTTGAAAATCAACAAAGGGCAATAACTCAAAAAATTTGATCAGCAGAGTTACGGTTCTTGTGCACTGCACCTCTCCATAATGACATCTATCCACCTGTAAAGTTTCATGATTCTACCTTATATACTTTTTGAGTTATGCTCCGGACAAGAATCAAGTTATAAAATCAACAAAGGGCAATAACTCCAAAAATATGATCGTCAGAGTTACGGTTCATATGCACTGCACCTCTCCATAATGAGATCTATCCACCTATGAAGTTTCATGATTCTACCTTTAATACTTTTTGAGTTATGCTCCGGACAAGGTTTGGTCTACGGACAGACCGACCGACCGACCGACCGACCGACCGACCGACCGACCGACCGACCTTCCGACCGACCGACCGACCGACCGACCGACACTTGCAAAACAATATACCCCCATTTTCTTCGAAAGGGGGCATAATAATTGCAGATACTTTGTGCAGCGATGATTGCACAAAATTAGTTTTTTTGGAAGCGCATGTAATTATAGAATAACACATACATACACAAGGCTTGAGAACAAATTGAGACAAAAGAAGAAAAACTGATGATCAGCATTTTCCCTGCTACCGCAATATTTTCTATGCTACCTGTATATTGTAGACAATTTTTATCGATATTTTCTGATCTGTTTTCTGCAGTGCTCAGCTTTGTTATTGGATCCCCAGATATTCTTCCCCTCGAAAGAGAGTAAATGGCTATCGTCGAAATGATTTGAGAATATTAAGATAAAAGAAGAACATACTGATTACTACCCTGGTCTTCTTGTGTCTCATTGTCTAGTTCCTATTGTTGTAATATATCCTTCACAATCCTGTTTTCAGCAACATCCAACTTATCGTATGAGTAGATTTTTAATAGGACGTACCAAATCGTAGCAATTTCGGAAATGGCGTAACTAAGAATGTAGCGTCATGCATAAAACATCGGTGTTTCTTTCAAGATGCATGCAAGTTCCAACATGGTAAAAATAAACCTTAAATGCCAGTCGCAGGCTTACTGGTTTATTTTGTAAACTGAAAAGTAGTCAAATTATACACATTACTTTTTTGTAATTCAAACAGAGAAACTCTTCGTATTTATGACCGGGAAGCCAACATGCAGTTTACGATTTCACGTACATGTATCTGCAAAAAACAGAATATTATATAAAAAGTTAATTGAATTAAATCAAGCATAACAAAGCATAATATAATGTACAAAGAAGCGGAAATAACCTGTTCTATATTATATAATAACATATAACTATATATTTTAATTTACAAAAACGATGTGTTATTACCGGACTTCATAGAACTTTATAGAAAAAGTTTGTATTTAATATAACATTCTCTTTTTTTCTGAAATAGTTCTGTAAATCAATTAAAAAACACAATCAGGATGAAATAATATAAACTTAACAAAAACGCATTTAATACTGAGCGCTGTAGGATAATATTGGCCTTACCTGGCATTTCCACCCGAACGCGGCGATCGCCGCGATTTCCCCCCATCGCGGCGAATCGCGGTGATGCAAGAAAATTTCGAGTGGAAAAACGCTGTGGCCGTGATGGCAAATCGCCGCGATTTTCCACCCGAATTTTTTTTTGACCGCGGTGGGCGAGCGTTTTAGGCAAAAAACGCGCGAGCTGTACTGTAAACACTGAAGGAGCAGTTGGGAATGTTCCATACAGAAACGAAAATTCTTCCTACATTACGATATTAGAGCATAATATATCATTGCTTTTCAAGAAAGACCTCGTAACTGCAGCTTGAAACAAGCTGCAGTTACGAGGTCTTTGTTGAAAAGCAACAATATTCAGTAATCAGTAATCCTTACCACATCTTGGGCTACAGCAAACTGGCTTGCAGATATAAACAATGAGGGAGCTGTGGGGAACGTCCTATACAGAAACCAAAGTTCTTCCAACATTACGATATTAGAGCATAACAAGAGCCGTCAGAGACGGACAATGCTCCCCGAATAAGGCATTGTCACAATAAATGTATGCCATGGAGAGCTAAACTAAAGCTAACAAATTTTTAGCCCCCTTTTTCCATGACATATTTTTTTATACGCAAAATCCAAATAGTTCATTGTCAATGGCATATGATTTGCTACTCAAATATGAAATTTCATCAAACTCTGACCATTAGACTAGGAGAAATTAGAGAAAAACTGTATTTTACCTTAAGTCCCCTTTTCCCATGATGAGGCCTCAAATCCAAAAACCGGGAAAAGTGCATCAGCATTATGTCATAGGGAGTTTACATGGTAAGTTTCATTTGATTTGGCCCAAGGGTTATGGAGAAATCGCTTCGGACGGACGGATGGACGGACGGACGGACAGATGAAGCGGCGACTATATGCTCTCCCTTCGGGGAGCATAATAACAATATGGGAGCATAATAAAACATCATTGCTTTTCAACAAAGACCTCATAACTGCAGCTTAAAACAAGCTGCAGTTACAAGGTTTTTGTTGAAAAGCAGCCATATAGGATATATCCAGTTGTACTTACAATATCTTGGGCTACAGCAAACTGACTTGCGTAAATAAACACAGAGGGAGCAGTGTGGAACGTTCCATACAGAATAAAAAATTCTTCTTACATAACAATATTGGAGCATAATATATCACTGCTTTTCAACAAAAATCTTGTAACTGCAGCTTAAAACAAGCTGCAGTTACAAGGTTTTTGTTGAAAAGCAGCCATATAGGATATATCCAGTTGTACTTACAATATCTTGGGCTACAGCAAACTGACTTGCGTAAATAAACACAGAGGGAGCAGTGTGGAACGTTCCATACAGAATAAAAAATTCTTCTTACATAACAATATTGGAGCATAATATATCACTGCTTTTCAACAAAAATCTTGTAACTGCAGCTTAAAACAAGCTGCAGTTACAAGGTTTTTGTTGAAAAGCAGCCATATAGGATATATCCAGTTGTACTTACAATATCTTGGGCTACAGCAAACTGACTTGCGTAAATAAACACAGAGGGAGCAGTGTGGAACGTTCCATACAGAATAAAAAATTCTTCTTACATAACAATATTGGAGCATAATATATCATTGCTTTTCAACAAAAATCTTGTAACTGCAGCTTCTTTTAAGCTGCAGTTACAAGGTTTTTGTAGAAAAGCATCCATATAGGATATATCCAGTTGTACTTACAATATCTTGGGCTACAGCAAACTGACTTGCACAAATAAACACAGAGGGAGCAGTGGGGAATGTCCCATACACAAACCAAAATTCTTCCTACATTACAATATTGGAGCATAATATATTATTGCTTTTCAACAAAAATCTTGTAACTGCAGCTTAAAACAAGCTGCAGTTACGAGGTTTTTGTTGAAAAGCAGTAATATAGGATATATCCGGTTGTACTTACAATATCTTGGGCTACAGCAAACTGACTTGCGTAAATAAACACAGACGGAGCAGTGGGGAATGTTCCATACAGAAACCCGTACATACTGAGAGAGTGGGTGGAGTTTGGTGAATGAGGCTCCAGGGCGCCCACAACCTGCCATGTGATCAACGGTAGTAGCAGTCTGAAATATAGTATATCAGGGCTACAGATAAGGGGGGGGGGGGGGGGGGGGGGGGGGGTGAAGACATTCTAACTTTTTTATTTCTATTCCAAACACTATGTTGTGGGTACTCATTTGAATCGTCTCGGAGAGACGATGCAAATGAGTACCCACAACATAGGGTTTGATGAACAATAAAAGAATTATTGCAGTTTGAAAAGTCATCACCCCCTCTTATCTGGAGCTCTGTGACATTAGTTTATCATTTACATCATTAAACACAGATGGAGCAGTTGGGAACGTCCCATACAGAAACCCGTACATACTGAGAGAGTGGGTGGAGTTGGGTGAATGAGGCTCCAGGGCACCCACAACCTGCCATGTTATCAATGGTAGTAGTAGTCTGAAATATAATGCATGTCATTGGTCTATCATTGAAATTAGCCATGCCACGGTGTATAATCACGTGACTCAGAATTTCCGATAATCTTCAATATCTTTTTTAATACTTGACCAATTCGAATTCGGTTTGAAGCAGAGAAAGTGGAAAAATGCCAGAAATAAGCTGGGCATGTTTGATTTTTGAAAAATCAACTGATAAAAAGTGATTGAAGATAAACCAAAATTTTGGTTTATCTTAAATAACTTTTTTATCAGTTGATTTTTCAAAAATCAGCTACGTCCATCTAATATGTGACGACTGTCCACATTCTCTGCTTCAAACTGAATTCAAATCGGTTCAGGATTTACAAAATAATTGAAGATTTTCTGAAAATATTGTATCACAAGATTATCCACCGTGCATGCCTAGTCTAGACAATTCTAGTGGTTTCTGATGTGTAGTCTGACCTTCATCCATGTTGTCTGCTTTTTAAAATCACGCAAGGCAAAATTCATGTGAAAATACAATGTTAGCCTAAATTAGTTAGAAAGAAGGTTGAACAACAGTTACAGTTGAGAACATCATGAAATTGACATTTATACCATTCCATTCCCATTAAAATCATTCCACTCCAGCGTTCATTCATTCCGATCACAAAAATACTCAAAACGCTCATAAAACATTCACACCGCTCAATAAACGTTCACTGGTTTAATTGGTTGTTATAAAAAGAAGGCATTTCATTGGCCGAAATAATATCGTGGGCGTTTATCTATAAATCTTCATACCTATAATATTGGTAAATTTCCAATATCAGGCTGTTACTGTTTAAAGACCAGGTTTGATTGGTTGAACGGTTATCGTGGGTGTGTTATCAATTTTTTAGAAACACAAAATCATTCCAAACGCTCATTCCATTCATCCATTCATTCGCTCATAAAACATTCCCATTCCACTCAGAATGTCAATTTCATGATGTTCTTAACTGTATCAAAGAACCACAATCATCACCAATGCTGGATAATAAGTTTATTGCATTGAAAAAATAAAATGTTGACCTATTTTGCACTTCAATTTAAATTTGTATCCATGAAGGTACTTTTTACATAAATGTTTTTGACAATGATATATGACTTTAGTTTATAACCTGCTAGAAATTATAAACATTTCAAATTCGACAAGAGAATTTTTTAACTTACGTTTTTGCTCCGATCAGCAGTAGTGGTACCACTAACCCAATTCCAAGTTGACCTCTAACCTTACCCACCAGACTCAAACCCAGATAGAATAGAGCAGATGCACTAAATGCATTACCTACAAAATAGAAATCAAATGAGCCGAGATTTGGTAAAACGTCCCTTATAGTATTTGAGACAGCCATGTTTCAAGATCAGGCTGTGTCTAGGTGAAGTCTGACCTGGATCTATATTACTCTCCTATGGTTGCTACAGGCCACGAAGAAGCTATCGTAGAAAAAACATGATTCCTGATCAGACTGCTTGTATACACAGGCTGATCTGGAACCAGATTAGGCTCAAAAGCCTACAAGGACCTTTTTTAATATCCTGGCTCAAAGATTACTGCTCTAAAATGGGAGTTATATATTGTCTGTGTAAATGCAAAACCTCTTATGCCGATTCTCGCAATTTTCAAAGTTAAACCTTGTGTGCCCAGTTAAGACAATTCTTGCAGGTTTTGAGATATTTTTACTGATCAGTATTAATGACAAATTATCTGTGAACAATATGTCCAAATTTCAAGTTTTCAGTTCGGAAAAAGTTATTACACTTTTTTCCTTCCCATTTAAATCTTTTTGCATCTGATGTCGCTTCCATTTTAGGATGGTAGGTTAATAGGTTCCGATAAATGACCTGGCAGAGCATCTCTAGCTAATAGCCTGAAGGTGAATGGAGCTAAAAATGCCATAAGCTTCCATTTTTTGCATCCTAGTTAATATTGTTTGTTTTAATTTTACCCATTCCCTTACATTTATGCCTTTTGACTCCCCTCAAGATAAAGGCTTTGGAAAAATTGTGGAAAATGAAGAAATTGCTTGTCACAAGCAATTTCTTCATTTCCCACAATGTTTTCTACCCAAAAACACCACAAATTGTAAAGTTCATACACTTTAAATTGTCATCTGCTTGATCTTTGAATTTGTAACAGCCCAAAATTTTGCTGTTTGGTAATGGGTTAATCCCAGTCAACAGATTATCAATTGGCCTTGTGACAGTCATCATTCTGAAGATAAACCTTTCCAACATTGTTTACCCTTTCCCAAACAAGAAATCGTTTTGACGTCCCTATTCATAAAGGCTGTGGAAAATATTGAGACAAAAGAAGAAATTGCTGATAATCAGCAATTTCTCCTTTTGCCTCAATATTTTCTGAGCTATATTGTACACAAATCCAATCTTTATCAACATCCAATTTGTCATTTGTATCAACTTTCAAATTAGACCACACTAAAATTTTGCTGTTTGGGAAAGGATTAACTCTTTACCAGATGACAAAATTCTAGACTGGTCCAAATTCAAAAGATATTGCAGACAACAATTATTGCGAGTGAATCATTCTTTGGAATCAAAAAATGTATATGTATAGGACTGGGTTAAACCTTTCCCAAAATTTTAGTTCCAGTTGAAAGAAGTAGATAGGAGGTTAGAATAGGTAACTAGCCTGTGCATTACATGAATGAAATGAATCATATCGAGAGAAAAAAATAATAGTTATCAACACTTCCTTCTTTTCTTTAAATATTCTCCAAATTTTCCTACCTATTTTTACCAATCTTATGAACATAAGGTATTGTTTTGGGTAAAGATTAATCCTTTCCCAAACAAGACCTGGTTTTGAGGTACCTAACAGATATTGCTTAGGAAAACATACAGACAAAAGAAGAAAATACTGATAACCAGCATTTTCTCCTTTTGCCTCAATATTTTATGTGCTATATCACACACAAATCCTATCTTTGTCCACATAAATTTTGTCGTCAGCAGTTGCTTTTAAATTGGAACAGTTTGGGAGTTTGGGTAAAAATTACAAATGAAACAACTGATAAAACCTGAAGGACTAATTGACTTTTTTTTTAACCCTTTCCCAAAAAAGACCTAGTTTTGACGTCCCTAATTGAATAGGCTTTGGAAAACATTGAGACAAAAGAAGAAAATGTGGAAAATCAGCAGTTTCTCCTATTGCCTCAGTATTTTCTGAGCTATATTGTACACAATTCTAATCTAAATCAACACATATTATGTCGTCTGCAACAGCTTTTGAATTGGACCACCATGAAATTTTGCCGTTTGGGAAAGGGTTAAGTCTTTGATGATTAATTATTTAAGGCGGAAAATGACAATAGTGGATTTTTAGGGAATTCCACTAAACAGGGAACTTAACCCATTACCACACATGAACTCTTTTTGACTCCTCAAAAGATAATGGCATTGGAAAACATTGTGGAAAATGAAGAAATTGCTTGTCACTTGGAAAACATTGTGGAAAATGAAGAAATTGCTTGTCACAAGCAATTTCTTCATTACCCATAATGTTTTCTCTCTAAAAAGCCAAAAATATTTTCGAATTTCATTCACTTGAAATTTTAATCTGCAGCATCTTTGAATTTGGAACAACCCAAAATATTGTCGTTTGGTAATGGGTTAAAGTAAAGCTTGAGTTAGCCCTTTACGAAACAGCAAATATTTAGGGTGGTCCAATATGAAATCTATTGTAGACAACAAAATCAATGTAGATCAAAATAGGATTTGTGTACAATACACCAGAGAAAATACTTAGTCAAACAGATAGAATGTTGGTCATAAGCATTTACTTCTGTTGCCGCAAAGTTTTCCCAAGACTTTTCTATCCAGAATGCCAAAACCCAGTCTTGTTTGAGAAAGGTTAACCAAAAGGTTAACCCAATCCCACACAATGACTCTTTTTGACTACCTACAAGATAATGGCTTTGGAAAACATGATAGAATATGAAGAAATTGCTTGTGACAAGCAATTTCTTCATTTTCCACAATGTTTTTTACCCAAAAAATATCAAAAAGTTTAAATTGTATTCAATTGAAATTGTTGTCTGCAACAAATTACATCTTTGAATTTTGACCTGCCTAAAATTTTGCTGTTTGGTAATGGGTTAAGGCAGCTTCACTTGAAATTGTCATCTGCAACATCATTAAACTTGGACTAGTCAACTCCCATTTGGCTGTTTAGTAATCATCGGTCAAATGCCTTTACGCCATTATTTATATTTTTTCTATAGGCTAGCTATACTTGACTTCTTCCCCTTACCTAAAACTTCGAGCACATCATCCATGATCCGCGGCATTTTTTGTTTGAAGACGAAGTTGCCTGCTATTCCAATTATAACCATAAACACAATCAGGTTAGTCAGCACCTCCTTCATCACTTTGTCGCTAAATCAGAAGGCTTTGGAAAATATTTAGAGAAATGGAGAAATTGCTGATGATCAGCAATTTCTCCACTTTCCTAAATATTTTCTGTATTACAGCATACCATTTCCTACCATTAATATCAACTGTTTGTCCTCTGCAACTCCTTTCAAATTGGAACAGTCCTTTGGGAAAGGGTTAAGGCAGCTTCGCTTGAGTTTGTCATCATTAAATCTAGACTAGTCAAAAATTTTGTTGTCTGGCATTGATGTTCAATGCCTTTTCCAATGCCATTACTTGTATTTTCCTGTAAGCAAGCTATACTTGACATCCATTTACCTAGGACTTCAAGGTCATCATCAATAATTCGCGGCAATACCAATTATAAACATAAACACAATCAGATTTGTCAGCACCTCTATTATCACTTGGTTCCTAAAGAAGAAGGCTTTGGAAAATATTTAGAGACATGAAGAAATTGCTGATGATCAGCAATTTCTCCATTTCCCTCAATATTTTCTATGTTACTGCACACCATTTCTTACTGTTTATGTCCACTAATATTCAATATTTACCCAATTATTTGTATTTCTTCTCAAGGCTAGCTAGCAATACTTGACATCCGCTTACCTAAAACTTCAAGGACATCATCAATAATTCGTGGCATTTTCTGTTTGAAGACAAAGTTCCCGGCAATACCAATTATAACCATAAACACAATGGGATTTGTCAGCACCTCCTTTATCACTTCTTTCCTAAAGGGGAAGGCTTTGGAAAAAATTTAGAGAAATGAAGAAATTGCTGATGATCAGCAATTTCTCCATTTCCCTAAATATTTTCTATGTTATTGTATACCATTTCCTACTGTTAATATCAACTAATATTTAATATTTACCCTATTATTTGTATTTCTTCTATAGGCTACCTAGCAACACTTGACTTCCCCTTACCTAAAACTTCAAGGACATCATCAATGATCCGCGGCATTTTCTGTTTGAAGACAAAATTCCCCGCTATTCCTATTATAACCATAAATACAATCGGATTTGTCAGCACCTCCTTTATCACTTTCAGCACCAGGACGCAGGTTCGAGTCTTCCTCTTGGACGCGAGACTCTCTTCCCTCTGTCTGTCTATCTCTAACAATGTGAAGCCAATGGGGTTGAGCATCACTAGAGATATGGGTGCTACTAGGTAGATATACTGTAGGTACTCAGGGTTCGAGTCTCCATAGAGAGCCCTCACTGTGAATAAAATAAGAGATGTTTGTTAAACATATATGCTCCCCCTGTCTATCTATCTCTAACAATGTGAAGCCAATGGGGTTGAGCATCACTAGAGAAATGGGTGCCACTAGGTAGATATACTGTAGGTACTCAGGGTTCGAGTCTCCATAGAGGGCCCTCACTGTGAATAAAACAAGAGATGTTTGTAAAACATATATCCTCCCTCTGTCTTGTCTATCTCTAACAATGTGAAGCCAATGGGGTTGAGCATCACTAGAGAAATGGGTGCCACTAGGTAGATATACTGTAGGTACTCAGGGTTCGAGTCTCCATAGAGAGCCCTCACTGTAAATAAAACAATCAGATGTGGTGTTCATAAGCCAGTCTAATTAACCAAACGCCGACTGTCAATCAAAAACATCAATTAGCCAATGGACGATAAGAAAAATGTCATGCCCCAATTGACCAAACGCCGACTGTCAATCAAAAACATCGATTAGCCAATCATGGACGATCAGAAAAATTTCATGCCCCAAATGTTCTTCGTTGCACGTGTTATTGTATCGATTTATCGACTGACAATCAAAACAATCGACATGCCAATGGCAAAGAATTTTGTGCTAACAATAGACTAGGTTTACCGTTATGTTTTGATAAACCATTGGTGTTGTTATAAAATTTCGCAACTACGGCTTAAATCAAGCCGTAGTAACGAGATTTTATAACAAAACCTACAAAATACTATTTTGATTGTCCGAATTTATGTCACAATTAACTGAATAAAATCGTTCCCTATTAACGATCACATCCCCATTGTTTGTCTTAAATTCTATGTTGGGCGGAGCGATCTGTCGATTGGCGTTTGGTCAATTCCTGGTACACCTTTATTTACATTTAATACAAGTAATCTGATTGATAAAAAAGAAATCTTGTCCGATCAAACAATTTGTAACTTAACTAGTAAGGTCATTTTGATATAGACAAGTTATTAGAGAACCATCAGGGCTATAGACCTTGGGTTGGAATAGTGCAAATGTCAGTTAAAAGGCATAAGATAATAAGTTTTAATTTGAATGCAAGTCTGACAAAAATTGAAAAGCTCTCTGAAATCATGCTGACACTATTGTGGAAATTAGGAAAGGCTTGGTTATGTGTCAAAGTCATTTTGAAATCCAAGACAAAATTCTATTTTATAGAGAATCTCTTGACAATATCAATGGAAGCCCAGCATAACCCAGGTTTACAGGTCTCTTTACCAACAATGTTATAATCATCACTCCGAAAAACACTGCCGACTTTGACATCACTAATAGGAAAAGCTTCGGAAAACATTGAGACAAAAGAAGAAATTGCTGATTATCAGCAATTTCTCCATTGGCCTCAAAATTTTCTTTGGTATATTTCACACAAATAATCCTTTCTTTTAACCCTTTCCCAAACGACGAAGATTTTGACCTTTTCACTTATAAAGCTGCTGCGGACACTAAAATTGATGTTGATAAATGCAGGACTTGTGTCAAATAAAGCAAAGAAAATATTGAGACAAAAGGAGAAATTGCTGATTATCAGCAATTTCTCCTTTTGTCTCAATGTTTTCCTAAGCCCTTTCTACTAAGGACGTCAAAACAAGGTCTTGTTTGGGAAACGATTAAAGTTTTCAACACTCATTTTGTGGTCAATGGCAGCTATCAAATTGGATATTCCTAATTTTTGCCATTTTGGGATGGGTATACAAACAATTAAGAATAATGAAGAAAACTTACAAACTGGGTATCCTACAGCAAAATCATTACTCTGTGTAGCAAATATAGCAAACAGCCCGGCATAACCAAGGTTTACAGGTCTCTTTACCAATAATGTTATTATCATCACACCGAAAAACACGGCTGACTTTGACGTCCCTAATAGAACAGGCTTCGGAAAACATTGAGACAAAAGAAGAAATTGCTGATAATCAGCAATTTCTCCTTTTGTCTCAATATTTTCTTTGATATATTTTACACAAATAATCTTATCTTTTCAAGTTTTCAACTCTCATTTTGTCGTCTGTGGCAGCTTTCAAATGGGATAGTCCTAATTTTTGCCGTTTTGGAAAGCGTTTACAAACAATTAAGAATAATGAAGAAAATTTACACACTGGGTATCCTACAGCAAAATCGTTACTCTGTGTAGCAAATATAGCAAACAGCCCAGCATAACCCAGGTTTACAGGTCTCTTTACAAACAATGTTATTATCATCACATCGAAAAACACTGCTGACTTTGACGTCCCTAATAGAAAAAGCTTCGGAAAACATTGAGACAAAAGAAGAAATTGCTGATGATCAGCAATTTCTCCTTTTGTCTCTATATTTTCTGTGCCATATTTTACACAAATCCTATCTTTAATTTCTTCATTTTTGTCGTCTGTCTTCAAATTGGATAGTCCTAACTTTTGCCATTTTGGAAAGCGTTTACAAACAATTAAGAAAAATAAAGAATACTTACAGACAGGGTATCCTACAGCAAAATCGTTACTCTGTGTAGCAAATATAGCAAATAGCCCGGCATAACCAAGGTTTACAGGTCTCTTTACCAACAATGTTATTATCATTACACCGAAAAACACGGCTGACTTTGACGTCTCTAATAGAACAGGCTTTGGAAAACATTGAGACAAAAGAAGAAACTGCTGATAATCAGCAATTTCTCCTTTTGCCTCAATATTTTCTTTGTTATATTTTGTAACACAAATCCTATCTTTATCAACCCTCATTTTGTCGTCGATGGCAGCTTTCAAATTGGATAGTCCTGATTTTTTCCATTTTGGAAAGGATTTACAAACAATTAAGAATAATAAAGAAAACTTACAAACAGGGTATCCAACAGCAAAATCGTTACTCTGTGTAGCAAATATAGCAAATAGCCCGGCATAACCAAGGTTTACAGGTCTCTTTACCAACAATGTTATTATCATCACTCCGAAAAACACTGCAGACTTCGATATCGCTATACCCAACAAGAAATGCCAATTCACTGTACTAAAGTTCAAAGAAACCATGCTCCTAAACAGGAGCGCGGGGAGACAAAATTTGGACACGAATACGGAAATTCCTTTTCCCTGTTGGTCCGTGATGAGTGCTGCCCGACCAGCGATGTAACCGGCGAGGATGATCGCAAAGCACTGAAATATGGCCGGGTATAGTTTGTCGATGGACAGATTATCCGAATGTGGGTCGGTGCCATTCTGCGTGTTGTTGACGAAAATGAGGTCCGATGTTGTGGGTATGAGGCGCGTGATGACGGGACTGTCCGTAGGAGACATTGTTACAATGTGAGATTAACGTCTATATGAGATTCTTTTCTTACAGTGTGTTATGATCAATGTTTACCTGAAAATGAAAATGATTATGCTATATCTACCCCTTTTCAAACAACAAAATTTTAGGGTGGTTTAACCTATTCCAAAACAACCAATTTTACGGTGATCCAATTAACTTAGCTTCTGCAGATGACAAAATCAATGTTGAACAAGAGAATGAGAAATTAGAGAAAAAGTGTATTTGACCTTAAGTCCCCTTTTCCCATGACGAGGCCTCAAATCCAAAAACCGTGTAAAGTACATCGGCATCATGTCATAGGTAGTTCACATGGTAAGTTTCATTTGATTTGGCCCAAGGGTTATGGAGAAATCGCTTTGGACGGACGGACAGGACGGCCGGACAGACAAAGCGGCGACTATATGCTCTCCCTTCGGGGAGCATAAAAATATGGAATTTATGTACAGTATAGCACAGAAACTATTGAAGGAAAAGGAGAAAATGCTGATTATCAGCATTTTCTTCTTTTCCATCTATGTTTTCTTACCCTCGTTTCTAAAGAGACCTCAAAATCCCAGACTTATTTGATATTTTGAAAATAATGATCTGGGTCCATATTGGCCCTGAATCAAGATTCAAGCATTTTGCTGCAAATATTTCAAAGTACATGAAATCCACATCAGCATGTGTATTAACACAGTCTGATCTAGATCCAAACTGTTCATTACCATTTGGAACACCACGGACAATTCTGTCGCATCATACCTTGGATGCAAGTCGTAGAACTACTTCCAGACTATGAATAGAATAGAATAGAACAACAATTCAAAACGTTTGTCTGTGACTAATGTCAACAATGAAGCGACAATGATACTGAAATGCATTGTTTGTAGTTCCGGTGTCCTCTCTTTTTAGAATGATTACAACCTGCAAGTCCCGCAAGTTACCATGCATATTATTCCAAGTAGCACTGCATTTAGAACTTAGGAAGTCTGTTGTGTTGGCAGAGTAATAACCAGTCCATGGTGTTGGCGATTTAACCAATGTATTATTCTAGATAATACTGAGTCAAGACATTATTTAGAACATGTTCTAAATTTTAATCTACAGCTGATTATTTATAACAGGATTTCCTTGTGTTTGGTATTGTTTTTGCCCTATGGGAAAATTAAATATTAAACCCTTTAACAAACCACCAAATATAAAATGGAAATGAAATCTGCTTCAGATAACAAAATGTATGTTTATAATGAAAGAATTAACAAGCCTTGATACTCATACATATATTCAAACAAGAGGACCATGATGGCCCTAAATCGCTCACCTGAACTGCTATGACACATTGCCAAGGTGAAAAAAAGTGACAAGGGCACATTGTTATCTCAGAAAGTGTGGCTGTTACAGTCTCAACTTACTTGATCAAGACAATAATTGAAGATTCTAGAGTGTAAACAAGGTCGAAAACAGTCAAAAATTTCAATATTGTGAAACTCAAGGGCACATAACTCTCAATTGTCTAGTGTGATCAGACTGAAAATCAAATTCATCCAAGATCTTATGGTGTCCAACATTGTGTGCAAGTTTTGTCTTGATTGGTCTATACTTGTAGATTCTAGAGTGTAAACAAGGTTGAAAACAGCAGAAAACGACATTTGTCACATTCAAAGGCTAATAACTCTTGACTTTCTAGTCTGATCAGACTGAAAATCAAAAGAATCCAAGATCTTATGGTCTCCAACATTATGTCCAAGGTTTGTCTTGATTGATCAATAATTGTAGATGCTAGACTGTAAACAAAGTCGAAAACACTGGAAAACAACAATTCTTGTCCTTGTGTTACACAATTTCGATTGAATTTCTGCATGAAAATGAATTAATTGCAACAAAGTGGAGGTTCGTTTGAACCCCTGAACCTCATCTGGATCGGCCACTGGATGGACTCATCCATCCCTAAACAATATCTTAATAGAAAACATTGCAAATAAAGAAACTGCTTATCTCAACATTTTCTCCTTTTACCTCAGTTCTTCAATGCCTTATACCAGTAATTACAAACAGAATTTCTATATCCAGAAACAAGATCCAAGTTTAATATGTCTAAAAGCTTTTTCTTTAGTGATAAAGATAAAAGAAATCTACTTTCCAAACCCTATAGCTTTCATCTATGCAAAAGAAACTGCAACTGTTGAATAGCAATGAATTTTTAGCTAAAAATTGACTGAGTTTACCATAATATATCGATAAATTGTCCGTGTTGTAATAAAATCTCGTAACTACAGCTTGAATAAAGCCGTAGTTTGGAGATTTTATAACAACACCAACAAATATTAATTTTGTTTGTCCGAAATCATGTCATGATTAACTGGATAAAATCGTTCCCTATTGGATATCCTCATAATTTATAAATGTGAAAGCAACTGACCACTGTACAAACTGCATTACAAAACAAGACTGCATGGCAACGAGTGACCAAGACCTTTTATATTGTTGACAGGGTATGACATTTGTGATAATTTATAACTGAATTTCCTGCTTAAATTATATAAGACAAAAAAAGGTCCAACAAATAAATCATCTTATATAAATGAGCCAGGATATAGGAAAAGGATCCTTAGTTTGTGTCTAAACTGTCCTATCTGCAAAATCCATACTCTTCTCTTATAATTTCTTTATAGCCTCTGGCAACTTAAAAGAATGTCCAAGGTTAAATCATCCCCAACCATGGTGTATATATCTTTTCTTACATTTGTGTCCTCCCAATGGGCAGGCTGGATAATCATACACTTACGTAGAACAAGCTGGAGACTCAGAAAGGTAATGTTGTGGTAGCACTGGGGAGAGATA
Source organism: Fragum sueziense (assembly GCA_963680895.1). Lineage (NCBI taxonomy): Eukaryota > Metazoa > Mollusca > Bivalvia > Cardiida > Cardiidae > Fragum > Fragum sueziense. The sequence continues at coordinate 30,665,963 of OY804606.1, read as the reverse complement.
CAACAGGTATAGATGTATATGGTAAGGCACATCAGCCATGGAATATGACTGAAATGCTGTTTAACCCATTACCAGACAGCAAAATTTTGGACTTTTCTAAATACAAAGATGATACAGACGACAATTTTAAGTGAATATAATTTCATATTTTTTGGTCTTCAGGGGTAGAAAACCTTGTGGGAAATGAAGAAATTGCCTGTCACAAGCAATTTCTTCATCTTCCACAATGTTTTCCAAAGCCATTATCTTGTGGGGAGTCAAAAAAAGTCACTGTGTGGTAATGGGTAAAATATATGTAGATCTATATTCATTAAGTTTTATTAGTTTTACTAGAATTTAGGAATTTCAAACTTACCAAAATTGGAATTATTTCATCACATAACAAAAATTTCAAGGTTTTTTACTTCAAAATTAGAATCACAAAGTAAGCTTTAATATTCAAATCACAATTTACATGTAGAGTAAGCTCCAAATAGACAATGTTCAATAATTTCTCAAGTTTCTATATTGCCATTTCTCTTTTTACTAAAAATCAACATCACAAATTTAACAGGTTATCATAAATTTCATTATATAATTAAAATCATTATCATAAATAACAGATGAAAATGAGATCAGTAAACTGTCATGTAAAACAATAGAAACATATTTCTTCTTATGAACACTTAAAAAGCTTTGCATAATATTTGACTGTCTTGATAATCTTTGATTGATTGAACACAGGTCTATCTTAAACAGAATATAAGTAATTATACAAAGATAAGTGGCTCACCTAACAGGGAGTATTAGCATTTTCTTCTTTTGCCCAAAAGTTTTCTCAAGTCTATTTTCTTAGGGACACCAAAAGCAGGTATTGTTTGGGTAAGAGTTGACCCATCCTCACACAATGACACTTTTTGATTCCCCACAAGATAAAGGCTTTTGAAAACAAAATATTGTGGAAAATGAAGAAATTGCTTGTGACAAGCAATTTCTTCATTTTCTACAATGTTTTCTACCCCATAAGACCAAAGAGAAATAAATTCTATTCACTTAAAACTGTTGTCTGCAATACTTTCAAATTTGGACAAGCCTAACAAATTTGCAGTCTGGTAATGGGTTAAAAGTTCATTGACCTGAGTGATAACACGGACACATGCACAACATCGTGTCACAACCCCGAGAGTAACCAATCACCAGATGACAAAAATTTAGATAGCAATGAATTTTGAGCTAAAAATAGCCTAAGGTTACCGTAGTTTATGGATAAATCATTAGTGTTGCTATAAAATCTCGAAACTTGACAGCATCAATGAAGCTGTATAGATGCATGGTTCTAGAATAACACAAACAAAATATACTAAGCAAAACAATTGAAGGATATTCAAATTGCACTATTTGTAAAAATTAACAAAGGCATATATTCGAACAAAAATCTCCAAATAACTTCATATCAATGTCTTATCTTGAGAATCAAAAACACATAGAAGAGCAATCGTTTCCGGTTTCTTTTCAATATCCGGTTAATCGCTGGTACCCTACAACCGAAAAGTCACACGTCATTAATAACAGATATTTTTTACCCGGAAGTCGACTCAAGCCTTACAATTACCTCGCAAATCCATCGCAGATTGAATAAGCACATGCTGCAGTACAGTATTCTATTCCCGAAAACGTGCATGTTGGAATATGCCGGGTTGGTCGGTTGTTGTTGTCGGTGACGTAGACGTCTATCCAACGTGTTTCAATCGTGTTCGATTGGATAAAGGTTCTCAGTATGGGATGGCAAGTCTTTGGATTGGAACCAAACCTTTTTAAGACGGTGTATTACGATCACGACGCCGATTGGTTTTACGTTGGTGTCAATGAACGCGTGTTCATGTCCGTTATTCTGTTTACAAGTTACAGGATGTGAGTCAATTACGTGGTCAATGTAACGTTGACCAGTAAGTGTCATTTAGCACGAAAAGCTTTGTCTCTAGATTACGTAAGACTGCCGTCAACTCCATGACGTTCCCGTCACCATATGCGTTAAATGTGGGGACATTGCACTCGTGTTATTTCTCATTCTTATTTTGAAAACACAAGGATTCTGCTGTCAACATGCGAAGCCGAAACCAACTTTTGTTAGTGATGAACACTGTACTGCGGTGCTGCTTGTTCCATCTCATATTGGTTACGGTCTATGCGTCAGTGTTGTCATGTTTAAACGTTACCTGTAAACGGCCTTTTGGCGTTAATGCCCATGATTACTCAACCCGTTTATCACAGACTGAATTCTAAGGTTTATCCCTCGCACATCTGTTAGACTCTGAGGTAATTTCGGAAAACCTTGGAGTCCTAAAACGTAACGAGTTCTTGGCAAGGTAAATGTCATCAGCCATAGACGTCGTTTTCTTACGTCCCCTGTTACGCTGTTTCATAATTTCGACTGCCCAGTGATACTGTTGGTGTAATTGACTGTATACACATTGCAAAATGCAAAATCCACCAGCGACGTCGACCCGACGTTCCCATACGTTCAATTAACCAACGACCTGCAAGCGCTGCAGATCTGTCAGCCATTAACGTTCAATCCTTTTTAATGAATTGATTATAGGCTAGTACGTTTTGATATGCCCTATGAAACAACCCAGAGTATGCCTTTATGTGAAAAACGGGACGTAAAGAACACTGTAAGTTTGGTAGCTGACCCCTGTATTGTAAATTGTCCCATTTTGGAATGACCACTGAGGCAAAACTCGATATGGCAGCATAAAATATGAGGGCGAATCTATGTTATGATAAAAAACATTAAGGTTTTATATCATATGTTATCGAATTTTCTAGAATAGATGTATAATTTTAAATTTTCTAGAATAGATGTAAAATTTTTAATTTCCTTCAATTGTTTTGCTTAGTATACTATTGTTTGCCAGAAATAATGTCATGGTTTATTTAATTAAGTCAATCCCTATTCATAGATAATGCTACTCTCTAATGAACAGAGCACATTATCTCTACATTCCATTTCGATAGAATGAGCTCTGTTCTTGCGGGGTCATTTCACGTCTAATCTCGGGGCCTTGGCGGGATTTCAGTATCCAATCGTTGGCGATACACAACAAAACAATTTAAAAAGCTGATACAAACTTTCATTGGCTGACGCTTCCAATTACCGGCTTCAGCCAAAAATAGAAGCGACGTAATGTATACGTTTACAATCAAACAAGATCAAACTGAATGATTTTGATTCGATAATTCAAATGTTACCGGCTTCAGCCAAAAATAGAAGCGACGTAATGTATACGTAATGATCATGCAAGATAAAACTGAATGATTTTGATTCGATAATTCAAATGATGTGCTATAATTAGATTATGACGACCAAATAGGCTGTTGGCGTACCGAAAACTGCAGAGGTCATATTTGATGGTTAATCAATAGAACTCGGCTTGGAGAGTAAGATGATGCAGACTAAGACAATATCAAGTAGATGAAAAATTACGTTTATTGGCTTTCTGGGTACAAAATGGGAAGTAATACCTTGTCACAAGCAATTTCCTTATTTCCCCCAATGTTTTCCAAGCCTTTATAGAATGAGGTGTAAAAAGAAGCCAATAAATAAAGTAAGAATGAATTAAAGAACAGAAAAGCTAAATCAAACCTTATTTAAACAAAGACAAATCTGGCATGCAGATCAGCATATATCACTGCTTTTCAACAAAAACCTTGTATCTACAGCTTGTTTAAATCTGTAGATACGAGGTTTTTGTTGAAAAGCGACGAAATATCCAAGCACTCTTTTTTTACATATCATTTTATTTGGTTTCAACTCTCTGAAGTTACATAAAGCAATACATTATTTGATCATAAAACTTGCATTTTAAATAAGCATGTTTTAAGGTTGGTATTTTACAACATTTTCTGTACAATCAATACTAGCTCCACTTTTAAAAAGGCCTTGGAAACCATTGAGAGAACAGAAGAAAATGTAGAACATAACCTGTCCATTTTCTATTTTTCATTCAATATTTGTAAATGTTACTATATTTATTTATTGTATGAAAATCATAATATCTCAATTTTATCCTTTACCCATCATTCAATAAGGAACAATTTTATCTAGACTAGTAGTTAACCATGACATAATTTCAGACAAACAATAGTATTTTGTAGGTGTTGTTATAAAATCTCCTAACCACAGCTTGAATCAAGCCGTAGTTATACCTCACGATAAATGACCTGGCAGAGCAGCCCATGCTAATCGAATGGAATGCTCTGCCAGGTCAATTCTCGTCCGCTATACAAGATTTTATAACAACACTGATCACGGCCACCAATCCCTCTCATTCATTGCAAAATGCTATGATCGAAATCTCAGAAGAGGGACTTCCGGCTATGAAGAAACGGGACCCATTTTGTGAATGTAAACACACGTTGTTACTTTAAATCGGTGATTTTACCAGTTTTTGGCTGATTCTCAAAAATCGGGGAATGCTATTCGATGGTGAGTGTATTTAAATTTCTTTTGGAGTATGTCTCCTCGGCATGGTCTCACCGTGTTCGCTTCAAACTGCTTTGTCATGCGATCACAGTGCTGTGTTTTGAAGATGTGTCAAAATTGAACGAAAATTTATGGTTTAAATACTACTATAATTCCCTTCTATACAGGTCCCATAAGCTTTGAATGCTTTATCTTATATATATATATATCCATTAAAATCCAAAGACTGATTGTCTGATAGAGAGAAAAAGCAAAAAAAAGTAATACGCTATGAAGAAGACAGATCAGCTATGAAGAAGAGAGATCAGCTATGAAGAAGATATAATACGCTATGAATTAGAGCTCGGATATTCAAAGCGTCGGGTTTTGACTTAATTTTGCCTTTTCGCTATAATTTTCGCTCGGAAAGTGATACGAATTTATTTTTAATACTATTTCACATTTGGAATTGTAAGATCAATCTAATATCCAAATTAGCCTACTTCAAGACTTTTCAGTATACAATGTGGTTATATTTGGAATGATGATATAATTATGTAAATAACATAGGCCTGCACATGCGGACGCCAATGTCATTGTAAACTATTTAGGCAAAACTTGGCAAACCGTATAAGAACCCTAACATTTTAATAATTTAAAGCCTACGCAAGATACATTGCATGTATTTTGAATGAAAACAGGTCTTATTTACATGTTTTAGCGGCCAGTCGAGCTTTTGTCATTGCGTTGTGTCTGTCATGCGTCCGTCGGTTATTTTTTTCTTGTATGCACTCTAGAGGCCACATTTTTGTCCGATCAATCTGAAAGTTGGTCAGAATTAGGTTATTTCCTCTAAGACCCCCCCCACACACACACACACACACACGACAGCCTCCGGAAGTTGTCCTTAGAGGCAAAAGTCGAAATTTTTAAACATGGAACGGTTGACCGTATAACCATCTTACCGGCTATTAACGAATTCATTCAATTCTATCATTTTTGTTCCACTTAAAACTTCGCTTTATTACTGTACATTGAATGCACATGCGCTTTATCGCTGTATATTGATTAAATGCACGTGCGACGTCATTGTTTTCTCCGCATGTTTTGGGAGCCTCGTTTTGATAATGTCGAGTTGTTACTATTATTAGTAACAATTATCATGTATGTTCTAAAAATGCATTTCCACGTGACAATAAGTCAGGCCCGTAGTAACAAGTGGGGGCATGGAGGGGCTAAGACCCCCACCCCCAAAAAGGTCTGCCCAAAATACTGAATTGTCATTATTTTGCACTGAAAATTTTTGGGGAAATCCAATTCAGTTCCTCCAAAATTCCGACAATAGCCAGAACAGGGGCTTTAGCCCCCCTCCCCCATTAAAAATGTTTCCAGTCCTACGCGCCTGTAAGTTACCGGTCGGCATTAAATACATGTTTAAGCTGCATAAAAATAAATATCGTTCTATCGTCTAGAATTTGATTTTTCAAATGGAAATTTGTAAAAAATATTGGAATTTCTGTCTTCAATTCCTCCTAAACGCATAACCATTCAGTATATGTGAGTGCCAAGAAAGAATTATAAAGTCCGCGCTTCTTCATAGCTTGCTCCCTCTTATTCATAGCTACTCTCGCTTCTTCATAGCTTACTGCTCTTCTTCATTGCGTACTTGTTTTTCTCATAAATAAACACAGGTTTTCAAAATCGTACGTGCGGAATACTAAAAGAGACCATAAAATAGTAAACTGAACATGTCTCATTCGAAAAATGCATACGATAGCGCCGTAGGAGTCGTTTATGTGTCGTTTATGTGTCGTTTGGTTTGTAAACATAAGTGTGTGCACTCACTTCGAAAGTAATTGCAAGTTTACTCTGTAAGTTAGAACAAAGGGCTTTGGCAATATAACAAATCATTCATTACCTCATCGAATAGCATTCCGCGATTTTTGAGATTCAACCCATAACTAGCAAAATAACCGATTTAAAGTAACAACGTGTGTTTACTTACTCAAAATGGGTCCCGTTTCTTCATAGCCGGAAGTCCCTCTTCTGAGATTTCGCTCATAGCATTTTGCAATGAATGAGAGGGATTGGTGGCCGTGACTGATGGTTTTCCAAACATAATGGTAATTTACCCAGTCTATTTTTAGCACAAATTCATTGCCATTACCATCTTCAACTCCTTCCAATTTGGACAAGATCTAAGGTGTCTATTTGTCTTTTAACCTTTTCAAACACAAGACCTGGCTTTTGCGCCATAGACTTAGTACAAACGGCTTTAAAGCATCAGGGCAAAGGAAGAAAATGCTGCTTACCAACATTTTCTCCCTTTGCCTCAATATTTTCTGTTATAGAGTGTACACCGTCTTTCTTTACAAACATCCATTTTGTCGTCTGCAGCAGCTTTTATAGTGGACTGGTTAGAATGTTTGCATATGGGGAATGATTAACCCATTACCATACAGCGTTGTGTTAATGGAGTTGAAACTCCATACAAGATATACTGAGAGGCAAAAGAAAGTATACACTTTTTGATTTTCGATATCTCTCTTAATTTCCATCATATCAATTCAAAATTTTGCAATATTCATTCCTACTCATAGACCAATAATGCAGTGTTGTTAAATTTTACCTGAAATTGCTTGACTACCTGTACTCTTGCTACATGCCGATCTTGCAAATTTTGCACGTGCGAATTAGTGGAGCATCAAACATTGCTGTTAATCCTTATTGGAATTCTTTATCAATTATCACAACAAATCACAACGTTAAATTTTCTCTAACATCATAACACAATTCTCGGTGGCTGGTAGAAAATGATCATCATACCCATTTTTGCCTTTAAGACCCAGTTTTCTATGACGCAGCGTAATACGAAAGAAACGTGACACAATATACACTTATTCAGGTAGCATAGGAACATCCTGTGCAAATTTTATCAAAATCCGTCTATAAATTTAGAATGAGTAATGTCAGATAACTTGTTTGCATCAAGCCCCCTTTTGCCATGACGCATCATGATATGGAAAGCACTAACAATATACGCATGGTCCTAGGTAACTAGGCTCTTTCTGCGAACATTTTATCCAAATCCTATAAATGTAGGGTTTGTGTCAATGTGAATTATTGTGTTAATTTATTTCCCTAATCCCCTTTTTCTATGCCGCTGTATTATAGCAAAAAAACCTTCACAATGGAAGGAAGGACAGATAGACGGGTAGGCGAAGAAATGTACATAAAACAAACGACCTTCATCAGTGGCGTTTAGAAATCGTAATAATCTATACAGCGTTTTCTTAAAATACGTGGAAGAACTAGAGTGTATACTTATTTTTGCCTCTCAGTATATAATTGGATTTGGATTCAAACATTGTGGAAAATGAAGAAATTGCTTGTGGCAAGCAATTTCTTCATTTCCCACAGAGTTTTCTACCTAAAAATACCAAACAATTTACAATTTTCTTCACTTAAATTTGTCAACTGCACATGATATTTGAATTTGGACCAGTCAGAACGTTTGCCATATGGGGAACATGGGAGGATCTAGAGGGGGAGGGGGGCAGGGGTGTCCGGACCCCCCTGGCATTGGCAGCAAATTAAATTTTGACTATATAAATTTAGTGTTATAACGTTACATATTTATTACATTTTAAGCCATAATTTGGGCTTGAATACCCCCTGGAAAAAAATTTGGGCTTGGACCCCCACTGGAAAAAATCCTGGATCAGCCCTTGGGGAATGTTTAAACAATGTGGTCCCCTTCCCTGACGTCACAATTGACACATACAGTCAGATCATAATTTCATAAAATACCACACACTGGCTTTCAAGGTTCAGCTACAAAAACAAGTTTCATAACAAAGAAAAATTGCAAAAACATCAAACAATAAAACATATTTTATGTAAGGTAAAACATGCATGTATCCCTTCTCAAATACTACCACCCACCAATGGGTTTAAAATGGTTAACCTATGTGGGCAAGCAGCTGGATGCTCCGTTAGGGTGTTGTTATAGAACTGGTTTGAGAAACAACAGGAATCCATGGTTAGGTGCTCCAGCCGCCGCGATATGACCCTGGCAGTTGAAAACGGCTTAAAACTCCAATAAACTCAAACTCAAACACTACCTTTGTTATATTACCAACTTTCCAGTTCTAGCAATGCCAAGGGGCCTGCACAATGGCACAGCAGCTGTGGGATTTTTTTCAGTAACTGTTGTTTGCACAAATTGAAGGTGGGAGGAGGGTCCCCCTTATCTGAGCATGAAACTGATGTTACCCTCTGGTATCTGCACCACTGCCTAGTCTAAATGTCTAAATCTTGCTTCGATTGATTGATTATAATTGAATGATTGTGATTAATTGATGATGAAAATCTCTTTCAACTGCTAAGGTCATATTGCAGTGGCTGGAGCAACAACGGGGGATTCCTGGTATTTCTCTTGCCATAATTACTACCACAATATCCAATACGAGCCTCCAGCTCCTCTCCCACTTTAGATGAATAACATTTATTTCGTGAGAGATAAATTACTGTTGTCAATTGTCAGAAAGGATATAAGCTGAGTCAGGGTTTGCCCCATGTGACCTCAGGATTGATAAGACTCCGGCAATACTGACTGAGCTATCCCAATATTTTCTAACTTATGGAATCAAAATTTCAAATTACCATTCACTTTTGTTAATTATCATCAGCAATTCCTACCTTTTAACCCTTTCGGCGCCGAAGTCGCAAAAATGCGACCACCTGGCTCAGCGCCGAAGTCGCAAAAATGCGACTTTTAAAGGGGCAGGGTTTTCCCTGAGCATGAGAATTTGGGGGTCATTGTGACCCCCTTGCCTTCAAAATTAGGGGTCATTTCTACTATTTTGTGGGTCAAATGCCCTAGGACTCAAGTATCATACCCAAATCTAGATTTTAAAACTTGCGTCATTAATGACCCTCAGGTAAATTTCTAAGGGGTCATCTGTTTTAAAATTGCGACAATGACGCATGTTTTGTGCGTCATGGAAAACCCTGAAGGGGGGTCCAAAACATTGTTATTATGCCTATGCAAATATTACAGTGACACCGTTTCTTTGTTTAGAAATCAAAACAAAGCTGTCAAGAGCGAATTAGAGAAAAAATAGACAAAATTAATGAAATTTTACGATTTTTAAAGCTGTTTGAAAACCAGATACTTTCTGAAAGATATCGGCTGAAAAGTATGACTCCCTCTTAAGGATAGCGGCCATATATATGCCAAGTAGTCCTCAATATTGTGTTTAATGGCAGGATAAGTGAAGGACTAACAGTGGCTTTGATTCCGATGAAATTTTAGGAAGGTAAGAGGAAGAAATCGCATCTAACCAAGCATCAAAGTCACCTGTCAAACATGTCCGAAATTGGTTATCCGAATACTATGCAAGTTAATATTTTATTTTTGTTTTTCTATTCCCTTTCTCCAATTTATAAGACTCAAATATAGAAAATTAATGTTATTTGAGATAATAGAATGACATGTAAGTTATAAAATAATAAAATAATAAGTTTGTAAAATGCCAAAATTTATTTGGCGCTGAGAACAACTTTCTGCTATTAATTCGGCGCCGAAAGGGTTAATCAATCAATGACTTTAAAGCAGATTACAATTAATTTATTGGGTAAAGGATAACCTTTACAGGTGATCAGAGGTGCACACATGTTTTGCCATGTGAGGTCATGATTCAGTAAACAATATAACCCTTACCATAATATTATAACACTTTCCCATATGACAAACATTTTTAGAGTTTGAAAGCTGCCACAGAAGACAAAATACCGCTCAATAGAGAAATGATTTGTGAACAGAAAAGCTGAGAAAATATTTAGACAAAAGAAGAAAACATTTTTTTCTTTTGTCTCAATGTTTTCTCAAACATTTTCTATTCAGACATCAAAACCTGGCCCCAGTTTCTCGAAAAAAGTATGTTCTCATGCTCAAATCTGAGCACCATGCTCTAATCGCACGAAATCCATGTGAACTTCATTCAAATACCCTTCAATGTTGGAGAGTATCCCATTGAAGTTGAGCACGTTCTCATGAGTTTATACTTAAGTTTTTTCGAGAAATCAGGGATAGGTCTTGTTTGGGAAAGGGATAAGTGACCATAATGATTGATTAATTGGTGTTTAAGGCCTATTTCAACTGCTATAGTCAAGACTCATTTAAAGGCGCCAGCTGGAGCACCTACCATGGATTCCTTTTGTTTCTCACTATACTACCACAACATCCTTACCTAGCCTCTAGGTGCTAATTGCACACACATAGTTAAGGTAGTCTACTCCTAATGATATTTGTGTGACATCGGAATTATTCGGGCACCGTCGAAAACATTTGGCGGTGGAACTTTCCACCGCCAAATGTTTACGAACGCGCCTGAATAGGTTCAGATACGTAATGACGACGCTTGAAAAAATCTGATGTTTTGCGAATCTCAAAATGGCCGCATTACCAGTATTCTGTCGTAACGATTATCAGACCGCCAGTAGGAGACAATTTTGGTTCAGTTTTCTCATTTGTATTTATAAATACTTTTCCCAAACTGAAATGTTTTACTTGAAATTTTGACATATTGTTCACAAATAATGTGTCATTAACACTGATCAGGAATAATATCTCAAAACCTGCGAGAATTTTCTAAACTGGGCACACAAGTTTGTACTTTGGAAATCGCAAGAATCGACATACGAGGTTTTGCATTTACACCGACGATATGCTTCTTTAAACTTCAATACTTTTTTTATTTATTCATCTTTTTTTTTGTTTACAACTGTTATATTGGGGAAAGGGTAATTCTAGGTAGGGGAAAAGGTTACCAATGGGAAGGGGGCCGAAATTAAGCCCCGCTTTCTTTGTTTACAAGAAAAACCCGTTAAACCCTGTCCACTTCAGTGGCCACAATGCTATCTGGGTTTTGCTAGCCATTTTGGGAAAAGGAGTCTGGCCTAATTGGGAATTTTTTAAAGCACAAAATAGCCCAATTTGGGCTCAGAAAGTAAGCAAAACACTCATTTTTCATTAACAAATTAAACATTTTCAATAGATTGGGGAAAATGGAAGAAAATTTGCTTTGGGAACACAGCCTTTTGTTTTGGGAATGCCTCCGTTTTCAGGATTTACAATGGAAGTGACTAGGGATACGGGCCCGTATCTCTAGCCCATGGGGGCTAGAGATACGGGCCCGTATCTCTAGTAAAACCCCCTTGTTTTTGCTAGAGATACGGGCCCGTATCTCTAGCGAAACCATGGGGTTTTTGCTAGGGATACGGGTCAAACGACTTCCGGTCTAACATTACCTATCGTGTCATTTGTGGGAAATCGATATTGATCCTTTCCCAAACTGCGAAATTTAGATTTTTTTTAAATTAGTATTAGAAGACAAATAAAATATAATTTATATCTATACTGCGCAAAAGTGAAAACGCTACACCTACTTTGCCTGTCATATTTATTCTACATACAACAAGTAAACAAATCAAATGAAAATATTATAACGCAATCTCCATAGGAAATTCAAATCGCTATTGCATGGACATCTGGGAACAAACCTAGTCGAAGAAAAGGTTAAAAAATCCTCTGTAAGGTCTGCATGATGTTGCAAAAAAAAAAAAACAGTCGAAAACCGTGATAAATTTGTGAATACCAAACATTTTAAATTCCCTATTTGTTTATGTAAAAGGGAGGTAATTCGCAAAATCGACAGATTAGACCTTGGTTTTAGAGTTTGCTTCAAGAAATAAGTGAGATTTTAAGTGTCTTTTTGGCAACCTGGATATGACAAATTCCGAAAAAATAATGATAATGAGTTTTCTGCGCATGCGCATATGCGGCATTTGATGAAATTAGCTCTAAACGCATTAAGGGCTGTAACTCTGACATTAAAGGAGACAAGGCATTGAAATTTCGACTAAACGATCACTGAAAGCCTGGGAAATAGTGTCAACATATAATTCATGCTATAAGTTCGATACTTTTCCAGAAATAAGAAATCTTGCAGTGTAGCGTTTTCACTTTTGTTCAGTATATTTACTAGAAAATACGGGTGATATTGCAGGGGGAAATGTCGGGGGAATAGAGAAATTGACGAAACGAAAGGTTTGAAATTGAAACATTTTATTTCATCAATATCTCATGTTATTTTATTTACCTTTTGACAATACGGTGCAAACTGTTTGCAACTTAATCAGTGGCAATTGTTTCACACGTGTGCCATGTGTATTAACACTTTTGGTGGTTTAGCTATTATCCTATTCTTGTTTAATTGTGAACTGTGAAACCGGCCCCACGTAAAACCGGCCCCAAATCGGTAAAACCGGCCCCATTATCGATTTTCTATCGGTAAAACCGTCCCCAAAAACCGACTCCAAAACAACAATAACGATTACAGTCCTGATAATGAAATTCATGTATAACCGTTTTGATATTTCTGTTTGTTTGTTTAATTATTATTATTAGTAGTAGTAGCTGTTGTTGTTGTTCATTATTTATTAGAACGGGAATGATAAATACTTCATTAACCATTAAACAACAAAAAATAGAAGGGTCCAAGTGCAGACGACATATTCATACGTTTTAGTAGCTATTGGTAGAAAACATTGTGGGAAAAAAAGATTTTGGTTTTCAAAAACAAATTCTTCATTTTTCCACAGTTTTCCGAAAGTATTTATCTTGTAGGGCGTCATTAGGAAAGGGTGAAGAAATACGATATTCATGTAGGTTTATAAAATATTTAATTATAGATTATATCTCAATATCATAACGAAAATTAACAGATAAATTTTGACCGTTCTTAGAGAAAATGTTTGTTGTAAACAAATTCTGTATTTTTCTTTTTTACAATATTTAATCAGGCATGAATTATTTACGCAATAACCTACGGTGTAAATATGGATTATTCAAATTTGAGAATGTTCTGCAGACGACAAAATTGATTTTGACAATGATCGAATTGTGAACAATTTAGGAAAGAAAATATTAAGGCAAGCCAAGAAAATGTTATTTGGCACTCTCTTTTTTGTCATAATGTTTTCCGAACAAAATGGGGGTATTATTCATCATTTCTCGTCCTGAAAAAGAATAAAGGAGGGGAAAATGCAATTTTAGACTGCTCTAATATGAAAGGATGCGAATGCTAATCGGTCATTTACGTGTTGTGAGTAGAAAATATTATAGGAAAATGAAGAATTGCTTTTAGCAAGCATGTTCATATTTTCCCATAATATTTATGTGCACGTGCTTGTAATCATTTTATTAAAATATACAGGACCCGTTTTTTAGTGTGGTATATAAGGCATCCATGTTATAACTCAATAATGTAATTGCGTCACAAGAATGCTTTAATCTGATTGATGCTTCAACAGTTTGAAATTAAAATATGTTGATAAACTGATTAATTTAAAGGCATTAAACTTAATTATATTGATAAACTAATTAACTTGTTACTTGTTACTTGTCTTTAGAGGCCTTCTCCTAGGCTGATGCCTCTTTGGCCCATTTCGATGACGTGTTCTCTGTTGCCCGCTTCCGGCCCGTAACACTCTGGTGTAAATTTCACTGGGGCATGTTTCCATGCAACATTTAAAGCACTTTTAAAACTATTTACATTTTTACAATTAATTAAGCTCTCAGGCAGAGAGTTCCACTGATTCACAACTCTCTGTGTAAAACTGTTCTTTCTCAGGTTGGACCTACTGCGTCTTTTGTGGATCTTAAATTTGTGACCTCTGGTGGTTGATTGACTAGGCATGCTTGGAAAAAGTTTGTCTTTTTCTACCTTGTCAAGTCCAGTCATGATTTTGTAGACTTGGATAACGTCTGATCTTTGGCGTCTGTATTCTAGCGTCGGTAAACCTAGGTGCTTGAGCCTTTCACTGTAGCTTTTGCCTTTTAGATTTGGTAGTATTCTGGTTGCACGTCGTTGCACATTTTCTAGTTTTTTTCTTTCTTTTTTATTTGTGGCTGACCATACGTTTGATCCATATTCTAAATGGGGCCTGATAAGACTTTTGTATAATGTAACAAACATGTTGTTGTCAATATAATTGAATGATCTTTTCACCAGTCCTAGCATTTTGTTTGCTGTTTTAACTTTAGAGTCTATATGTTCCTTAAATGTTAATTTGCTGTCCACATGTATCCCAAGGTCTTTTTCCGTTGTGTCTTTTGAAATGTTTTTGCCCATGAGGTTATATGATGATGGACTTTCTTTACCAATCTGTAGATGTTTGCATTTGTCTTGGTTGAATTTTAATTGCCATGTATTTGACCAATTTTCTAATTTGTTTAAATCTGTTTGTAGCTTGTTTTGATCATTTTGGTTTTTGATTCTTGAGTATATTTTTGTGTCGTCTGCGAACAGTTTTGTTTTGTTTTCTGTGCAGTCTGGGAGGTCATTTATGTAGATTGTAAAAAGGATTGGCACAAGCACGCTACCTTGTGGTATTCCGCTGGTGACATTCTCCAAGTTAGATGTTGATCCATTGAGAACAACCCTTTGTTGCCTGTCTGACAAGAAGTCGCTTATCCACCCTAATAGGTTACTGCTAATACCATAGCCTTTCAATTTCTGTTTAAGTCTCATGTGTGGGACTGTGTCAAAGGCCTTTTGAAAATCAAGGTATATCACGTCAGTGTTGATGTTATTATCTATACTTTCGCTCCAATCTTCTAAAACTTCGATGAGTTGCGTAACGCAGGGTCTGCCTTTTCGGAAACCGTATTGTTCATCTGAGAATAGATTGTTTTCTTCCATGTAGGTCATGAGTTCATCTCGGATGATTCTTTCCATCACCTTACAGACTATTGACGTGAGACTGATTGGTCGGTAATTAGCGACATCTTGTTTTGGACCTTTCTTATGGAGAGGTGTGACATTTGCTACTTTCCAGCATAATGGTATTTTCATTTCTTCCATGGATTTGTTGAAAATCATTCCTAATGGTTTAATTAATTGTTTTGAGCATTCGCGCAGAAATTTTGGGTGTATGTTGTCGGGCCCGCTTGATTTGGCCTCCTTTAATTTTTCTAAGTGTTTTTGTATGTTGTCATCATCGAATGTAACAATATTTTTGGTTTTCTCTGTTTTTGATTCGAAATTAGGAATGTTGGTAGTATCTTCGTTTGTGAATACACTTTGGAAAAAATCGTTCAATAATTTTGCCTTTTCTGTATTGTTTGTCACAATTTCTCCATCTTTGTTTTTGAGGCACGGGATTTCTTCTTTAATTTTAGTCTTGCTCTGAACAAATTTCCAGAATATTCGGGGGTTCTCTTTCATTTTCTCTACAATTTGTTTTTCATAGGCTTTTTTTGCATTTCTGACTTTGATAGAGGCGTCCGCTTTGGCTTCTTCATAATTGTGTTTGTTGGTATCATTTTTGCAGTATTGGAACTTTTTCCATTTCGTCCGTTTTAATTTCACAGCCTGGAGAGTGTCAGCATTCATCCATGGGGTATTAAAGGTTTTTGGTCTACATTTGCACTCCGGTATGTTTTCCCTAGTAATTTTTTGTATTATTTCGGCAAATTTCAACCAGATTTCCTCAATATTTCCATGGGCAAATTCTGTATCCCAGTTGATATTTTCGAGTTCAAAACATATATTGTCGTAGTCTCCTTTAAAATAATTTAGCTTTGTTGTGTCTTCTTTATTCTGCTGTGTATTTTCCAGGATCAGATCAAATTCTATCGTCTCATGATCACTTTTCCCTATTGGCGCATTGTGGGTTATATTTTCTACCAGATTCTCTTCATTTGTAAAGATTAGGTCTAGTATATTTGATGTGTTTCCTTCCTTGTGCCTAGTCGGTTTACGAATGTGTTGGAAGAGGAATGAATCTTGGACTATATTGAGAAATTTTGCCTGTATTGTGTTTTCATCTGTGTAGCAAGTTTGAGTGTCCCAGTTTATGTCTTTTATATTGAAATCACCCAGATGAAGTGTCAGTTTGTATTTTATATTTTGGATTTTTTTCTCACATAAAATTGTTTTGAGCTCTTCCAAAACTGTGTGGTCCGTTGCGTTTGGGCTTTTGTATATGCATGAGATTAGTATGTTTGTTGATTTACTCAGAGACAGACCAATTTGGACATATTCTACATAATCTGTGACGATACTGCCTATTGCATAGAATGGTAAATTGTTTTTTGTATAAATTAAACATCCTCTTCCAGTGAATGATTTCTGTTTTGGTTTGTGTGTAACATAACCCTCAATGTTCCATAGTACTGAATCGTAATCTATTGATCCTGAATTTTTTGGAAATATTTCTGTTACAGCTATAATGTCATAGTTGTGTTGTTGAATTAAGACTTTAAGTTCATCTATTTTCGTTGTTAGAGAGTCAGTGTTTGTATATAGTACTTTAAAACTATGTACATTTTGAAAATTTTTATTGTCTTTAAAAATAAAACTGGTTTCCTAACCTTGGTAACCTGTGGCGGTGCCATCACTTTGTGTGTTGACGCCTCCTATCAATACTTCATCAAGCTGTAACGGTTGGTTGTGCGTATGTTTAGCGCTAGTTTCTGCTTTGTTTAGCTTCTCATTGCCTACAGCTTGTGATGATTTGCTTGTTTGCTTTTTCTTTATATTTTGACTTGTAAAAAGACTTTGGGAATGTTGTGTTTCTTCTTCTGTATCATCTGCTTCCATAACAGTATCGTCCATGATGGTGTCGTGATTATACATGGAACCCTCTGATATACTAGTTTTTTCTTTAGGGCTTTTTTGTTTTTGTTTACTTTTTTCTTCTCTTCTTTGTTTGTTTTGTGCACGTTGTTCTGGTGTTAAGTCTTTAACTATAATACAGTTCTTCAGGTCATTGTCTGCTTGTAGTTGCTTGATTTTTGATGCGTTGTCGAGTATTTTTTTCCTTTCATCTTTGTTGTTGAGAATAATTTTGAGTGGCCTATTGAAATCGGGCTTTACATCACCTAGTCTGAAACTTAATTTCACGTCTGGATATTCTACTCCTAGAGCTGTACATAGATCGTTAAATTTTCTTTCGTCATGCTTTTTTCTGAGAACAGCTGACAATCTTTTACTTTCGGGTAGATTGAAAATTACCAAGTTCATCGATCTTCTTCTTTGGTCTTCTATTTCTCTAAGTTCCCTTCTTACTTCTGATTGTAAATCTTTCTTTATTTCAATCTTAATTTCTTCAGCCAATTGAGGTTTCAAAGAACTTACTTCTTCTTGGATAGTGACGATCATGTCACCCTTTACTTCGTTCAGTTCTTCTTCAATTCTTGTGATTCTTTTATCAGCTTTATCTTCTATAGATTGTAATTGGCTTGCGAGATTTGACATACTTGGAAACGTCCTCTTGCAAATATTGCATGTCCACCTAAAGTTGTCATTATTTTCTGTACGAAGGGCTTTAACTAGTACTCGTGATATTCCTGTACACGGGAGACAAAAAGAGAGTTCGCATAAGCTGCATGATAAGACTTCTTCTACTTCTTTAAGGTCGATATCGCACAAGGGACAACTATTACTGCCAATTCTAGCCCTTTTAACTTTTGGTGTTGAACTTGAGAAGGAGTGGGCCATCTTTGTTTGAACAAGGCTTCCTTATTCAAAAATAAAGCGTTCCTTATGTTGATAGTTGATAAGATTAGGTATATATAATATTGAACAAGGCTTCCTTATTCAATTTGTAGTTGTGCTTATATGTTCTACCTTTTTCTGTGTAGTTTTTATTGAACAAGGCTTCCTTATTCAATTAGAAAAATTTTTAGCTGTGTTAATTTAGCATTTCTTGTCAGACAAAGGGTTGTTCTTTGATGTTTATATTGATGGTAAGAACAGGGCTTCCCTATTCATTCAATTATGATAACTTTCAATGTCAGTTCATTCAAATGTGGTGATAACAAGAACAGGGCTTCCCTATTCGTTAAATATGATGATTTCCAACGTCAATTTATTCATACGGTGATAATTTCACTTCTTTATTATGAACAGGGCTTCCCTATTCACCAATATTCAATTGCAAACTATTTTAAGAAAGTTCTATACCAAACTTGAGATTTAGTATTCTCTGTAGCCACAGTTTTGCCAGTTCCGGGCACGGGTGTATTCCGTCAATTAATAGGTTTAGATTTTTCTTGTAGCGAACACGGGTGTTGTGCCAGTTTTTATGTGACCTGATTAAATCTTGTTCTATTTGTGGTGTTACAAATCTGTTTAGATCTCCAATTCTTTCATTGAGATAGTCTATTGCATGGGTTAATTCATAGTCTTGTTGTTGATATGATCGAATCATGTAATCCGGACAACCTTTATGAGTGTTCCATTTAGTAATTGAATAATATGGGCAGTTCAAAAATATCACTGTTGCATTTCTATTATGTCTTTGAATAGCGGATTTCATAAACTGGTATTTAACAATTAATCTGTCTACCACTTCGTACACATTTTGTTTAATGTTAATGTGTCCTCTCTCTTTATATGTCAATTCACAAGTCCCGAACCATATATACACAATTGGGTTGACAGAATAGTTCACTATGCTGATGGCTTCACGTTGGAAATTGCGATTGTCAACGCCAGCACCAGATCTGTGGATGATTTTGATTTGACCGTAGTTTTCTCTTTCTATTTGGTGACTTAAATATCGGCCCTTACTGTCCGTGATTAGAAAAGTGTCGATTCTGTTTGGGAATCCTGTGACTCTGTTTTCATCTCTAATTCTGCGGTATTCTTTTTTAATCTTAGATAGGGACATTGTTTTTATGGGTCAAAAATTTTTTGTGCACTGTAGGTTGCTGTCTCCATATTTGTTTTGTTTGTTTTCCTTCAATTTCGTTTGTCTTTTTGTTCAGTTCTGCTATATTCCCTTCTTATGTGTCAAAACAGGGCTTCCCTATTCAATTGCACTAAATAATCGATTATTCACTTGATATTTTCCATTTCTACCTTATTTGTGGGTCTGTAAGATTGTAATTTTCAATAAAATTTCTTCGTAGTTGACAGGAAATCCAATATGGCGGCAGCTTACATCATGGTAAATATTTAAAGAATGCACCTTTTTAAAGACGAGATGTACGCTTATTTTATTGTTTATTTAGTGTTTATATTGTTATTTGTCTTCTATTTTGTTCTTTTATGAATCTTTTCTCCATTTAATTCCTTTGTAGATAGAAATTGAAATCCAATATGGCGGCCGCTTATCATGTAAACAATTAGCAAGTCAAATTTTTAATGTAGAAATTTGTCAATTCAGGGGATACTTCCCTCAATTCAATCGTCTGAATAAATCACACAGCAATGGCACTTCTATTCTTCACATTTTCGGTTGTTGATGGAGTGTTATAACGCCAATATTTAGAGATAAAGTTGAGTTATTTTCACTGCAAAATTTTTCACGTCTCGACAGGCCGGAAGCGGAAGTCTTGATATTAACTTAAAGCAGAGACATAAATAAACATATTATGTATTCTATGTCTCTGCTTAAAGACACTAAAGGCTTGTACAGGTAATTGATTGGCACATGCCTTTAATTTCATAATTCACTTAATTACAAACTTACTTCTGTCCGAAAGATGATATTTAAAGCCAGGACTGGTGTTAAAAACAAGACAAACAAGTAATTATTTTCACCGTTTGATCATTCAATATTTGCTTTTTCATTATAGTTGCTTATTTACAAAGTATCCAATCCAACAATACATATGATATTTCATATCTTAATCATTTATAATGCATTAAAATCAAATTTAAACAACAAAAACTAATAAAATACACAACATCAATTACATAAATATAACTTCGTAGAAAGAAAAAGTCAAATAAACAAATACATTTTCATCAAACATGATCTATGTCACAGTCATTTCAAATGAAGTGGGGCCGGTTTTACCATTTTTGGGGCCGGTTTTACCGTTTTGGGGGCCGGTTTTACCGTTTTTCTGAATGTAGGGGCCGGTTTAACTATTTTTAGGGGCCGGTTTTACCGTTTTGGGGCCGGTTTAACCGTAGGCCGGTTTCACGAGGGGCCGGTTTTACTGGTTCCCTAAAAATCTAGCCGAGGTTGAAGCTCACACAATTTCGACCGGCAGATAAATGTTCGTAGAGGAGCATGATTTTCACTCTTTTTTTATCGGAAGGGGCGAGCAGGGGGCCGGAAGGGGGACCTGTTACCTCTAAATTTCGGAAAAAAAGCCGAATTTTCATGTCTTTATTTTATACTGAAGAAAATAGGGAAAATCTAGGGAAAGTCCCCCCCACATCTTTATTCAGACACTGGCCCGGAGAGGGGATTAAGCCCCCTTCCCTATATGAAATTGCTTTCTATGGCCCTGTATAACTTAGAAATATGAATATATGCTGAGTCAAAAAAGAAAGTGTGCACAGAGAATAACTGGAATTTCTATCATTATTTTGAATATTGATATTATAATATTGGTATCAAATTAAAGATAATTCAATTGCCTATAAGTAGGTGTCTTTTTAAATTGTGTGAAATGGAATTTTTCTTGTGTTTTCTTAAGATTTTTGAGATATGGGTCAATTTCGAAATTCACATAACTTGCTGGCGAACGTGATGAGATCAAATAATGCAAATTTCTTGGGGTTTCTACATCAATTTTTATTGTGGCATGTCTTCAATGAATGGTGGCAAACATGTGCTGTCTCTCTGATCGAACATAACGTTTCATGTAATCATTTGAAATTTTATTGCGTTCATATTGCAAAACGTATTCCTCGTCGTTCAAATTCTTTAACTGGACCCTAAATTTTGCGAAACTCAGGCAGAAGAGATGTTCGGCCCTACAACACATCCATGACTAAATTTCACGAGTCCCGTGCCGATTACGTTGTGCCTAATGCAGGCGTAACGCAAGATTTATGTGTTATGATAATGTGACAAACGTTTGGTCTCAAATCTCTAATGAGCCGTCTATCTGCCTTCGTCGATTTCCAATGTTGCTTACATATGCTTGCTTTACTGAATCGGCATAAATGGTGTAGTTTTGAAACGTTTGCGTAAGGGCGTCAACGTCATATAACAATCTCGCCTAGTCGTTGCTGCTTTCGGGATATCAGACCGAAGCCTATCAAAAATGTATCCTTTGTTTTGGAAACAAGATTGTAGACGCCCAATTTTAGACGATGGAATTTTAAGGGCAACGACACGTTTTACGCCGGTCCAAGACACAAGGGGGTTTTACTAGAGATACGGGCCCGTAGCTCTAGCCCCCATGGGCTAGAGATACTAGCCCGTATCCCTAGTCACTTCCTAAACCATTTACAATTAGGGGGTTGTTTTCCTTTTATTATAAAAATTGACTGAATTTCTGCATGAAAATGAAATAAGTATTAGTAGGCTTCAGAGGGGGGTTTGTTTGAACCCCCTCTGGATCCACCACTGAATGTTTGAAGTTGTATGTCACTGGTCCCAGTCAATAATCAATATTCAGGCAGTTGAAGTCTCCAGCTAATATATTATTCTTTTGGCCATTTAGTGTGTCTAGAGAGTTTTCAAGTTGAACTATTCTTTTTTATATCTCTTGCATACAAATCAGCAGCTGATCCAGGATTTTAGTGAGGGCAGTTCGAGTATAGAAATGGGGGGGGGGAGGGGGGTGTCCTTATAGCATCCATTGCACAATATTGACCCCACATACCCCCCCCCCAACCCCTCTGGATCTGCCACTGAGAATGAAGAGACAAATAATCATACACATTCATGATATTCCTGAATAGACAGATAAAAGTTCACGAAAGCTTTAAAAAACATTGAGAGAAAATAGTTACCATATGTTTAATCCGAGTCTTCTCTGATGTAAATACGCTCTTTGATATTTTGATTTTTCGCTATTTACATCAGAGAGCGTTGCTCTTTGAAAACAGCGGAAAGTTCGGTAACGTTACAAGTAGTGAAGCTTTGTTTTTGTGTATCATATCGAATCACTCGGTAAAACACTGTAGGGTATAGATCAATAAATCATTTTTTGTCATACCTGACCAAAAATTTCATTTCAAATCGGCCTGCTGGAAGAGTATAGCCTTTGGTTTTGAATGGAAGGTCAAGGTAAACAAAGGCTGCTCAGGTGAGGGTTGTTGCAAAACATTGCCTAGCTATAAACCTTCTAGAAATACTTTTTGGTCGTAAATTTTTCAACATGTATGACAATGAATGGTTCATTGATCGATATCATCAGGGGTTTTAACGATGGCGTTTAAGATCGGACGGTGAACGATGTGCAGGGATTTTGTTACCTGCAAGTCCCGAGTCCCTGACTCACATTTTTTTCTCAGGACTCATTGAAAAATATTCAGTGAGTCCCAGAATGCTAGCATTTTCAATGCGTAATCGACATGGTCTTTCAAAGACTCGTATGTTTCAATGTTGGACTCATTGTTTTGGGAACAAGTGGGTCCCAGGACTCTTCAGCATAAATTTGTAACAAAATCACTGGATGTGCAACAATTTGTTGAGAACTTCTTGATTTTTTCAAAGAGCAACGCTCTCTGATGTAAATAGCGAAAAATCAAAATATCAAAGAGCGTATTTACATCAGAGAAGATTCGGATTACCATATGTTGAAGCTCCAAAGTGAGCCCTGCACTTAATACAGAAGAAGAAGAAGAAACCAGGAAATGTTCTGTAAAAATAATCCTGGTTGCTTTCAATGCTTTGTAGTTGAATTGTTTTGGATTGAAATATTTTTACAACAATTTTCATTATAGTAATCATTTGATTTAATGAATAAGAGATAGTGAATCCAGGAAATACAAATCATAGCTAGATGACGGTTAGTAATCAGAACAGTGCCAAAATGAAAATGTCAAATGGACAGGTACGAAGTCAGTATGGGACGAACTAACCACCCATGATTTTGACGTTAATATTCCACGAACGTTATTTCAAAGGAATGTGTCAATAAGGCAATAAATGAACTTACTGTTTGATCACAATTTCGACCTGTTGTTAAATGTTAGAAGTGCCAAAATAGGCAAAAGGTTTCTCAAAACAGAACAAGCTGTTGTAAACCGTTTGGCAATATTAACCATTTTAAAATGGGCATATCCCCATTTTAAAATTGTTAATCAGATCGCCCCATTTTAAAATGGGAAGGTCGGAAAGTACGACACTGAACTAGCTATACTTTGTTACTTAAACCTTTTAATTCTTTTACGAAGAATAAAAGAAGGTCAGAAAAGATTTTTATACAATAAATACAATAGGAAAAACTAATATTAAAGCATAATTATCTCAGTAAGCCTGCGATCTATTGGGAAATTTCGACAGAACTCACTTGGTGTTTCAAGTTGCCTAGAACAGCTACGAACGGCATAAGACATTTTATTTCATGAAAACTAACAAATTTCAAATGTATTTTATTGGCCTATGCACCTATCAATGTGTTCCCAGAATTTACTAATTGGTTTTAAGCACCTTACAAACGAAAGCCTTTGATAATGGTGCATCATCATGTTTTGACTTCAAGTTTAAGACAAACCAACCAGTCAAATAGTTTGCAAAGTCTTCTTGACCAGTTATGGGCTATCAAACCGTATACTCAGAAATTGTGAGTATATACACCGGCTTGTCCAGATTTTTGATTTAAGTCATTTGTATCCCACCAATGGATGTGAATCATCTAAGTGAGAGAGCAGCTGGAGTCTTGGATTGGTTTTTGTGATACTATTGGTTAGAGAACATTTCAATCCAAACTGACGTGTCGACTTAAGATGAGTCAATATTCCTGAAAAAATTGAAGTGTTTGTTAAGTTCCAACTTTGTCCCTTCATATAAATTTTGATGTTTTAGTACACCACTTGAGAGATTCACATGGAAGATGCCAAAGGCTCAAAGGGATTAGGAAGAGATTAAATCCCAACTGTGTTGCCTCTTAAAATTAAGTCTTTATTCCAAGCAAACATTTCAGATTGGCCTGATATTCACAGAAATGTCGGCCCAATGTCGTCTCTGTAACAGCAATTAAACGCTATCCGTCCAATATCGGTTTTCATAATCGGCCTGATATCGACTCCTATGATCTTCCCAATATCTACGCCTGTGATCAGTCTGATATCAGCCCTGTAACATCAAAAGCTGCCTACCCAATATTGGCTTTCATGATCGGACCAATATCGTCTGTCAAAATTGGGCATATATCGGCTCTGTAACACCAAACGATATCTGCCCGATATCGGCTTTCATGATCAGACCGATATCAGCTCCTTTGATCTTCCCAATATCGACTTCCATGATCAGTCCAATATTGGACCTGTACCACTAAAAGCTGGTTACTTGATATCCGCTTTCATGATTGGACCGATATTGTCTCCTATGATCGGCCTGATATCCTCTGTCAAAATTGGGGATATATATCGGCTCCGTAAGACCAAACGACATCTGCCGACATATGGTAGAATGATACATGTTATTGTAGGCTTTGCCAACTGATCAAGAAATTGCTGGTAATTGAATTGAGGTAGTCTAACCCTAATGAGATTCTTGCAACTTCAAAATTTTTCGAGCAACATTGTTAACATTTGTTATGTAATCAGAATTTATTTGTGCGACGTTGTAAACATTCCTCGGCGAAAAGTTCCTCAGCCACATGTTAACAACATTACCAAAAAAATTCCAACATCACATGAATCTCATTTGGGATGCCTACCTTTAAAGGAAGATGTTGGAAATGTCGGCTCTACTTTGTCAGATGAATGGCTGTATTCTGGTATTTTACTTTGATGGCTTATGGCTCTCACGATGTACAGTAGAATGATACATGTCGGCTTTTACAACTGAACAATAGAATGCTGATGATTGAATTAAGGTACTCCACCGCTAAAGAGATTCATGCGACATTGTTAACATTGTTTAACCTAATCCAAACTTATACGTGCAACATCATTAACATGCAGTGGTGGAGAATTCCACGGCTGAATGTTAACAACATTACCGGAATACTAATCTGATGTCGCGTGAATCTTATAAGGGATGGACTACCTTAAGGTTTACAGACCCTGAAAAAAAAAACCACTTTCTAGCCATGCGAAATGCATCAAATTACACACACTTGTAAATACACTTCATATAAGTTGATTCACCGTGCGGGATTTCAAGATTATATGCTTCAAGAAGAAAATAAAGTACAAATATTATTTTACTCTATATTCATAGGCAAGGGAGGTAATTTTGAACATTTTGTCAAATATTTCCATAATTATGCATTAAATCAAAATTCTAAACCGTGCAAAATGCTTATGTTTGTATTTGGAATGGAAATGTACCACAGTATAGGAAATATTTGCACTTTTCGTATTTTGCCTCTGGCTCTTTGGTGCTTTTGAGGGTTTGGATACCTTAAGAACATATTGGAAATATTGGCTGTACTTTGTCAGATGAATGGCTGTATTCTGGTATTCTACTTTAATGGATTATGACATCTGCAGACATATGGTAGAATGATACATGTAGGTTTTGCCTACTTATAAATAGATTGCTGATAATTGAATTAAGGTAGTCCAACCCTATTGAGATTCTTGCAACTTCAAAATTTTCGAGCTACATTGTTAACATTTGTTATGTAATCAGAATTTATATGTGCGACGTTGTAAACATTACTCGGCGAAAAGTTCCTCAGCCACATGTTAACAATATTACCAAAAAAATTCCAACGTCCCGTGAATCTCAGTTGGGATGGACTACCTTAGGGAGATGTTGGAAATGTCGGCTCTACTTTGTCATATGAATGGCCAATTCTGGTATTCTTCTTTGATGGCTTGTGGCTCTGCCGATGTACAGTAGAATGATACATGTCGGCTTTTACAACTGAACAATAGATTGCTGATGATTGAATTAAGGTACTCCAACCCTAAAGAGATTCATGCGACATTGTTAACATTGTTACCTAATCCAAACTTAAACGTGCGACATCATTAACATGCAGTGGTGGAGAATTCCACGGCTGAATGTTAACAACATTACCGGAATACTAATCTGATGTCGCGTGAATCTTATAAGGGATGGACTACCTTAAGAACATGTTGGAAATGTCGGCTGTACTTTGTCAGATGAATGGCTGTATTCTGGTATTCTACTTTAATGGATTATAGCTTTGCTGACATATGATAGAATGATAAAAGTGTATGTCGTTTTTGCCAACTTATAAATAGATTGCTGATGAAAGAATTAAGGTAGTGCACCCCTTATGAGATTCATGCACCTTCAGAATTTTCAAGCGACATTGCTAAACTTTGTAACGTTATCCAAATTGATACGTGCGACATTGATATTATTCCGCTGTGAAACGTTCCACAACTGCATGTTAACGACATTGCTGGAATAATTTTGATGTCACATGAATCTCATTTTGGATGGACTACCTTAGGAAGATGTTGGAAATGTCGGCTCTACTTTGTCAGATGAATGGCTGTATTCTGGTATTTTTCTTTGATGGCTTATGGCTCTGCTGATGTATAGTAGAATGATTCATGTCGGCTTTTACAACTGAACAATAGAATGCTGATGATTGAATTAAGGTACTCCACCCCTAAAGATATTCATGCGACATTGTTAACATTGTTACCTAATCCAAACTTAAACATGCAACATCATTAACATGCAGTGGTGGAGAATTCCACGGCTGAATGTTAACAACATTACCGGAATACTAATCTGATGTTGCGTGAATCTTATAAGGGATGGACTACCTTAAGAACATGTTGGAAATGTCGGCTGTACTTTGTCAGATGAATGGCTGTATTCTGGTATTCTACTTTAATGGATTATGGCTTTGCTGACATATGATAGAATGATAAAAGTGTATGTCGTTTTTGCCAACTTATAAATAGATTGCTGATAATAGAATTAAGGTAGTGCACCCCTTATGAGATTCATACACCTTCAGAATTTTCAAGCGACATTGCTAAACTTTGTAACGTTATCCAAATTGATATGTGCGACATTGATATAATTCCGCTGTGAAACGTTCCACAACTGCATGTTAACGACATTGCAGAAATAATTTCTTTGTCACATGAATCTCATTTTGGATGGACTACCTTAGGAAGATGTTGGAAATGTCGGCTTTACTTTTTCAGATGAATGGCTGTATTCTGGTATTTTTCTTTGATGGCTTATGGCTCTGCCGATGTATAGTAGAATGATACAATACATTGTCGGCTTTTACAACTGAACAATAGAATGCTGATGATTGAATTAAGGTACTCCACCCCTAAAGAGATTCATGCGACATTGTTAACATTGTTACCTAATCCAAACTTAAATGTGCTACATCATTAACATGCAGTGGTGGAGAATTCCACGGCTGAATGTTAACAACATTACTGGAATACTAATCTGATGTTGCGTGAATCTTATAAGGGATGGACTACCTTAAGAACATGTTTGAAATGTCGGCTGTACTTTGTCATATGAATGGCTGTATTCTGGTATTCTACTTTAATGGATTATAGCTTTGCCGACATTATCACATATGGTAGAATGATAAAAGTGTATGTCGTTTTTGCCAACTTATAAACAGATTGCTGATAATAGAATTAAGGTAGTCCACCCCTTATAAGATTCATGCACCTTCAGAATTTTCGAGCGACCTTGTTAAAATTGTTACGTTATCCGAATTGATATGTGCAACATTGATATTATTCCGCTGTGAAACGTTCCACAACTGCATGTTAAAAGACATTGCAGGAATAATTTCTATGTCACATGAATCTCAATTGGGATGGACTACCTTAAGAACATGTTGGTAATGTCTGCTGTACTTTGTCAGATGAATGGCTGTATTCTGGTATTCTGCTTTGATGGCTTATGGCTTTGCTCATCACGTATGGTAGAATGATTCATGTCGGCTTTGCCAACTTATTAATAGATTGCTGATATCTGAATTAAGGTAGTCTATCCCTAATGAGATTCATGCAACATCGTAAGCATATGTTACCTAATCCGAACTTATTTGTGTGACGTCTTTAACATACGGTGGTGGAATGCTGCAAATTGTCGTATCTTAACCACATTGCTGGATTAATTCCGATATCTCATGAATCTCATTAGGGATGGACTACCTTAAGAACATGTTGCAAATATAGGCTGTACTTTGTCAGATTAATGGCTCTATTCTGGTATTCTGCTTTGATGGCTTATGGCTTCGCTGACATATGGTAGAATGATTCATATCAGCTTTGCCAACTTATTAATAGATTGCTGATAATTGAATTAAGGTAGTCCACCCCTATTGGGAATCATGCGACATTGGAATTTTTGGAGCGACATCGTTAAAATTTGTAACCTTTTCCGAACTTATGCCTGCAACATCGTAAACATTTGGTGGTGGAACATTCCACTGCCACATGGTTTTAACTAGCAGAATATATTGGCTGACACGCTTCCGATCATGAAAATATTCTGTTTTGTTGACCAATGCCTCTATCAATCAACCAAATAGGCCTACCGCCAACTAATCTAAGATAATATCTCTGATTCTACAAAAAATATGCCAATACCACATCGCTGGGGCGTCAGAACGTTTATCTGTAACCCCCTTAAGACTCGAAGCGACGCCTGCGCAGACACAAGGGCTGTGACATTAACTCCCGGACATGGAGTCCCGACTCACTTGACAAGGCATCTCGGACTAATTGCTGTAAATTCTCATTTCAATAATATGACCAAACCAAAGACAAAAACATCACCTGCACGTCCGAGTACTTCTGTGACATTATATCACTCTATTGTAAAATCCATATATAGCGAGAGAGGAACTGCATTGGTTTTTATTTGAACATCAAAGACTGCAGGGGTGTGGAATTCACATGCCCGACTTGCCCGACCTGGGTTTTGTGGTGGACGGGCAAGGACTTTTTTCAAGTAAGCTTGTCCGTGGGCAAGTGCATATCAAGGGGATCAAAATGTGATAAAAATTAAATTTCAATCTTATTTTTGCTCATGATCCGTCTGAAAAAATCCATTTCAATCAAATCACATTTTAATTTTAAAAGGTAAACGTGTGTTTGAATTATGTTCATTCAG
Organism: Fragum sueziense; assembly: GCA_963680895.1. Classification (NCBI taxonomy): domain Eukaryota; kingdom Metazoa; phylum Mollusca; class Bivalvia; order Cardiida; family Cardiidae; genus Fragum; species Fragum sueziense. The sequence goes on along the minus strand of OY804606.1, from coordinate 30,636,490 downwards.
TTTTATATGTTAACTGAAAATAGAGTTAAAATAAAGTTTAAATATTATTTTCCTGTCTAGATGTTTTATCTGGACAAGTAAACTTTGCCTTCGGACAAGTAGAAATTTGAGTTCAACTTGTCCGAGGACAAGTGGAAAAATTCCATATTTCCACACCCCTGGACTGTATGTAATTATGCTTTGTGTATGTGCCACAGCGTCATGTGGCGTCAAGGTAATGTCAAATGACATCATCAATGATGTCACTAAACCGCAAATGTGTTTCCTATGCCGAAAACTAGATCATGGCAGAATTTCCACAAAATAACACATTTCGAATGTGCGTTTTCTAATTAATCGTGTTATAATGGAGATGATATTAAATTTAGAGGTCTTTATTTGCCAAATAAAAACCTCTCTGCTCTGAACTACATGTTAAGGCAAATACCTCGGCCCTGAGCACCTTGGTTTTTACCTACACATGTAGTCCGTCGGACATCAGTTTTTACTTGGCGATTAAAGACCTCTAAACTTGTTAGTATTCATAACTAGTAATCGATCAATGAAAATCAACAGATCAAACAGTGATATTTCTTGGATACAATAAAGTCAATAAAGAGTTGGTGACTACTCATCGGCGATCAGGCAGAATATTGCTACAAGTCTAATAGCCAAACGCAACTTTGTACACATCGCAAACATGTCTGACCCGTTTAATTTTGTCTTAAGTTATTTTAGATCTGAGCTCTAGCTGCTGGCTTTAAAAAAGCAGAAGATTAGGTACCCCCAAAATTAGATGTCGCAAGAAAATGTTAAAGAAGAAGAATCTTTAGAAATATGTATTAATCTAGGCATTTTTGATTGAATGGAATTGGCCCATAGTAATTTAAAATTGCTAAAAAGTGAAACATGTACATATGAAAGTAAAAAGGAACAAAACAAATTCATACTTCAACCTACTGTCGAAATTTGGATTGAAATAGTCTTTTAGCTTAAAAAATATTGGTGGAAAAAAGAGAAAAATGCTATTTATCACCAGTTTCCAGCGGCGGATCAAGGATTTCTGTGAAGGAGTTCGTTTTTACACAAAGGGAGGGTTGTTTTACTAATATCACACACTTTTGACTAAATTTCTGGATGAAAATAAAATAATCAGGCTTCATATGGGGGTTCGTTTAACACCAGCCCCCCCCCCCCCCCGAACCACCTCTGGATCCGCCACTGGTTTCTCATTTGTTCTCTTTGTTTTGAAAAGATTTTCTCTGAAATAGATATTAAAATAAGTTATTTCTGGGGAAAAGGTATATATGCATCTTTAGTCACAAAAGCGGCCGTGGCAACATAAGACTTCGTATCATATCACACCACCTCTTATTTCACATACAACTCGATTTTAAGCTTATTTGATAGTTTCCACTTTTAAAAACATTACATTTGAAGAATGTAATAGGATACGATGCCATGATATTGTAGAAGGAACTACTTTGCCACGCACCCTTCCCATTGACCCGGTCGGCACAATTCTTTCAGCCAATCAAAAACGTCGTCAGCGGACCTGCACTCATTCGGTGGAGGTGAAAGCTTCGGTCTTTTTCGTTGAAGCATAACCAACTTTCAGCATTAATATCTCGACGACTACGCCTGATTATTAAAAATGCGTTGGTAGTTAGAAAGTTTAAATCACATTCTTTAGAGAAAGAGTTTTGTTTATGAATTTTAACGATGGATTTTTGAAATAATCTGCCTCAAAGTTGGTATCCCGTAACGATAAAGACCGAGGTTGTACCCTCGATGAAAAAATGAAAGTGAGGCTATGACGTCATCCCGACTGATTCTATTTCCAAATGGATTGAGCGGATTCGCAATACCTTGAAATTGCCAAACGGTTTGGTTTACAACAAAGCTGTCCATCCTGAATGAACGGTGTCGTAATAGTAATAATTTTATGAAGTTTACTTTCTTCGTCATTCACTTAGTTAAAGTTGCTCTGACGCAGATTTTTATTAGGAAATTCTTTGAGATCGAACGAATTATATATCATTTTAAACTCCATAGGAACTGATTAAATGCTATAAGTCAGATGTTGAACCTTTTTCGCCATTTGATGCAAAACGCTGTGCAACAAGTTCGACAGTTATGAATTCACATAGGCCTAGATCTAGGCCTAGTATGAGAACACATTATTGCATGGAACAGATAGACTTCATTGAAAGAAGGAGCCTACATACCAAATTTGAGCTTTGTATGTCGAATACATTGGGAGAGAAGGCCAATGTTAAGTTTTTGGACAGACGTACAGACAGACAGAGTCACAGCCGGGTTGGGCTTTAAAGCGACACTTCCTTTGAATTCTTAGGCTACTTCTTCTTCTTCAGACGTTCCTTTGAACGTATTTATTTTACATCGATTGGGAAGCAAGTTTTTTTCAACTTGTTTTAATCCCTCTCGATTCTGCTTCCTGGAAATAGGCCTACACTTCATACACCACGGGTGGTAAACAGAGAAACTAGCTCCAAAAAGAGGTAGTTGCATAGAGCGAAAATTTGTAGGTCACGAACACATTTTCTATTTAATTATTTCTTTTAAAGCGAGTTTTTGAGAAATCCGGCGATGCTGTAATATGAAAAAATGGTCGAAGTTTGTTGTGCACGGGAGTATACGGTATTAGTAGCAGGGTTTTAATACAATCGTTGAAAAACATTTCAAAATTGAAAGTAAAAATGTTTTACTTTCGATTTTGAAATGTTTTTCAATGATTGTATTCAAACTCTGCCTTATAACATCGAATATTCTCATGCACAACAAACTTCGACCATTTCTTCATATTACAGCATCGCCAGATTTTTCAAAAACTCGTTGTAAAAGAAATAATTGTAGAAAAATGTGTTCGTGACCTACATTTGTTTACAGATTTTCGCTCTATGCAACTACCTCGGTAGAGGCCGGATGTCACGAGGAAACAAAATACCGTTGACTCTTTTTGGAGCTAGTTTCTCTGTTTACCACCCGTGTACACATTTACGATCATGTGGATTCAGTCCGAGCAACGCATTATCCCAGAAAAATGCAACGAATGGCTGGGAACCACGTTATCATTCCTTTCTTTTCCAAAACTATGTATCATGCTTGAAGACTTTTTTCTATGTAGTTTTGGCGATTCTTTAGGAAGTGGTCCTTTATTAGAGAACTCAAACATAGGCTATTCCGGAACAAGAATGCGCTAAATGACTGAAATAGAGTTTAGGTGTCTACTAACGCATTTCTTTTGACCACAGATTTCCCTTTTGTTCGCCAATTTCTGTCGTACTTTCGAGTCGTTCTTTGTCTGAATCACGTTCTGTTACTAGGCTACATGTAGGCCTAATGCAACTTAAAGTGACCAGCACGAAAGGTTTTCCCCAATTTGACAATGCGCGTTGTTGCAGCTTTAAAGAGCCCATATACTAGATATTTCAGGGATCAGAACAACGTCTGAGAAATTAGAGTTTGTATCGCTATGAGGTGTAAATAATATCATCTAGGGCAAAAAAAGAAAGGAAATCCAGCGCTGGTTAAAAGTTTTCACTTTCTATCGGGCGCAGCTTCCCAAAACTTAACCCATTAACACACAGTGACTCTTTTTAACTCCTCAACAGAAAATGGCTTTAGAATGCTTTCTACCACGACAGAAAAAATGTAAAATTTCCTTCACTTGAAACTTTCGTCTGCAACATTTTTGAATTTGGACCAGTCTAAAATTTGCCGTCTGTTAATGAGTTAAAAAGTGTTACTAAATTCATAATTCTAAGTGCGGGAAAATAAAGTTAATAAGACTTGGTTTAGAAGGACCAAATAAGCTCCATTCGAATATTCCTTGGAAAGAAATGATTTTATACTGGTCCAAATTCAAAAATGCTGCAGACGACAATTTAAAGTGAATGCAATATTAGGGCCTACATTTTTTGTCTTTCTGGATACAAAACATTGTAGGAAATGAAGAAGTTGCTTGTCACAAGTAATTACTTCATTTGCCACATTGATTTCCAAAGTCATTAATTATCTTGTGGAGAGTCAAAAAGGTCATTAATGTGGGAAAGGGTTCAAGTCATCATTTTGGCTTGCTCCCCTCTTAGAGAAAAAATATCCGTATTAGGAAGATAGCCTAGGTCTAATCTCTAGGTGGAATCCCATCGTTGTTCATAACACTTGTTCATGGAATCTTCAAACCGGCTAAACCGGTAACCCTCTCTCAAAATTAAAGGGTAGTTCAATTTGAAAAAAGAGTGGTGCTGTAAAGGACAGAATTTGTGTTAACATAATATACTACAGAAAACAATAAGACATAGGGAGAAAATGATGATTATAAGCATTTTTTCTTTAGCTTCGATGTTTTCCCATGTTATTACTGTAAGGGACGTCAGAACCAGATCTTGTTTCGGGAAAGGGTGAATACATGGCCGATTTGAATTCGGTTTATAGAAGAGAAAAAGTAATAATAATGTCAGTTTGTTCGAGCGTCTTCGGCCTCATCTGTTTTTGTTAACCCTTTCCCAAACGACAAAAATTTAGGCTTATCAACTTCAAAAGCTGCCACAAATGACAAAATGGATGTTATTAAAGATAGGATTTGTGTACAATATAGCACAGAAAATATTGAGACAAAAGGAGAAACTGCTGGTTATCAGCAGTTTCTTCTTTTGTTTCAATGTTTTCCAAAGCCTTTTCTATTAGGGACGTCAAAACCAGGTCTTGTTTGGGAAAGGGTTAAACTCCGAATACCCTCTTCAATTTCCATTGTCACCGAATATGTCGTAGCTACAGGCGGAATTGCGCGAATAATTTGGTACAATTTGGCCCGTAGGAAGCAATCTGAAATTAGGGTGGCTCAGGCCCCAGTGTCTGAATATTGTGGGGGCTAAATTGGATTTGTACTTAATCTTGGTAGTAAAATAAGGTAAATACGGCATTTTTGGCCAACTTTTGGGAATCCCCTAATCCTACGGACCTGTATCTAATGGATTGAGAATGTTTAAATAAGGGTCGTGTCAATGTAGCAATGCAGCATTCCAGTTCCAAACGTCATTTATTTACAAATGAGACTTTTTGCACTTGACTGGAACTTTTTCATTATCTCAGAATCTTGTGTTTACTGCCTCCTCAATAGACCTGTAAAATAATAAAATGTGAATCTTCCTTTAGAATGGACAACCACTGCTTTTCAACAAAAATCTCGTAACTGCTGCAGTTACGAGGTTTTTGTTGAAAAGCGACGCAACTTTTCCACAAAGACAAATTTCAGGCGAGTCCAAACTGAAATTTCATTGAACGTGTGTGTATTTTTCTGTTTTTCTTTTTTTTTTCTTTTCTTTTTTTTTATGAAACCCTCTAGTGTCACAAGGTGTGGGCAATCTTTGAAATAGTCTCAACGAGACGATTGCGATTCCATTGTGTACCCACAACGCAGGATTTGAATTTGAATTAACAAAATTTAATTTAGAAATACTTTAAAAGTTCGAAAAGTAAAATATCAGCATTTTGTTATCAAATATTTAATTACCCGTATGTGTTTTTTCAAGCACACCAAAGCCAGTAATATTTCTTTTGGTGAGGTTGTACTAGGTTCCCACTACCGATCGGACCAAGTCGATCGCTTGAAAATTCCTCCGATCACGCTCGACCAAATGATCACAACTCCATCGTACACGAATATTATTGACACATGAAAAGTCCTTTCAGGAAATCCGAGCGATGCAGATGACAAGCCTTGCTTTTTAGCGATGTCAAATCCCAGTCTTGTCTGGGCAGGGTTAACCCTTTCCCAAACAAGACTTGGTTTTGACGTCCCTAGGAGAAACGATTGGGAAAAAATTAGGCAAAAGAAGAAAGTGCTGGTAACCAGCACTTTCTCCTTTTGCCTCAATATTTTATTGGTCATAACAAACATACTTTCTCCTTTTGATATGATTTATTTTGCAGTCTGTATTGTCCAGCAAGATTAACCCGGGACATCTGCATAAGTAATGACCCCACTTCGGCTTTGTTTTGTTAAGACGCATATAACTAACGGACTTTGCGCACGAAAATTAAGTTGTCCCGGGTTAACCTTGTCGGACAATAACACCTTTCAAATTTAACCACCCTGAAATGTTGTTGTTTGGGAAAGGGTTAAGTAATGGAAATGAGTTTCAAACCTCCATTGAACCTCTTGACGCACGAAAAGCACCGGTATCGCACGAATCGTTTATAACCTTTGATAGGCATAAAGGAAATGAGTTTCTAACCTCTATTGTAACCTCTACTTAACCTCTTGACAACATCTCCCATGTTGACTTTGGCCTTGAATGGTTTTGGACAGCTGAGACACAGAGGGCCGGGGAACGGAAAGGGTTTTGGTCTGAAAGAGAAAGAGGAGGGTTAGTATGTGTTTAGACACGGTGGGGATAGGGCATCATAGGATGGATAACGATTCCTCAAATGTAAGACTAGTAATGATTGTATTATTCGTTTGTAGAATAGTTTTACTTTTTTCCAAAATAGATCTAAATCGACCGAAAAAAACCCCCAAAATTCAGATACTTTTTTCTGGTCGGTTTGGATAATGTTTTACGGAGAAGTACAAGACGTTAAAAAAAAGCAATGTGCGTCTGAGGAAAGAGCTCAGTAAGGCGGGGTGCATGCGACAAACCGTTTGAGAATTGACGCAGAAATAAGAAAGTTTTGCACAATTTCTTACCTGAAGCGGGGCTAGTTTGGCCGCAGTTGTTATCCATCCCATAAAGCAAAATCCCGACCGTGTTAAAAACATAAATATATTGCAACGCAATCCTGGAACTCGACTTTTACATAAACAATGGGGAGAATCACGTGCTTGACAATGGTATTGAACACGAAAAAATAGCGACGAAATGACCGCTTCGGCGTGAAAACTCAAACTTTAGAGAGGTATGTATTAAATCTATGTAGTTTCTCAGACAAGCCACCTATCATAAAGTGCCCGCTGTTGTCTAGAGGGTTTTCACAGATACCCAACTTTCTCCTATTCGGTCGCTGTATTTAGAGAACACTAATAGAATATTTCCAAAATTGCGAAAATTTTGGATGTGTGTTAAGCACGTCGAATCATATTTACAGCTTTATTTCTTACACAAAGAACTCTCTGATTACACGGTATATTTCCAGACCCTTTATGATAGATGTTATTTCATTCTAGTCCATTTACAGGGCCCGTTTTGTCTTTTTTAAGTTTATTTACGAAAAAGATGTTAAACACTCGTACAGTGCTGTAGTGTTTGTCACGCCGAGTTCTATTGAGTGTGATGTTAAACACACACACAGTTGCTCGTGTACTAGGAAATCCACGGATATTAGACAAATTGTTTTTTTATCCATTACCCAATATGGTTGAAATACAGTAACATTATGACAGACATCGTTAGGGGTGATCTTTGATGGATTGAAAAAAAATCGACTATAATTGCTCAAACTTATCAAGTCTCATGTTATATATCATTTTCCATGACAAATACGTGCAAACACAATGAGTCTTAACTGAACTGTGATGTCCTCGTTGCCTAGTTTACGGTTAAAATCGCTTTCAGAATCTTGAAAGAGTTTATCTAATTGGCCAGAAGAAAATCCTGTAGAAGATGAGCATTGATTCGTCCCTGTCAGATTTTACTGTCATACCCAAACAAGATTTTAAGTGGATTGTTCATAACCTACAAACAAGTGAAAGACGGAGTTTTCCCATTAAATATCATTTCATTGCTCTTGTTTGCAGACACAGTAACGTGGTTTTAAAATGACTCCAAAAAAGACGAAAACCTTCTGGAAACTAGAATATAGACTCTTTGGTGAAAGGTTGATAAATTTTATGAGTGGTGCTAAGTGTTAGGGTGAAACTGTCATGAAAGTTTGTTGGCGTGGTCAGTACGCTCCTGCATATAGATCTGCAGATATTAATTTTGTCGTTCCAATCCGCAGATTCTCCGATCAATCAATCTGTATGATGTCACTGGAGAAAAAAAAACACAAAAAAAAAACAAAAAAAAAAAAAAAAAAAAAAAAAAAAACAACAAAAAAACAAAAAAAAAAACAAAAACAAAAACAAAAAAAAAAAAAAAACAGGTATATATGGAGACTCTGCGGCAGTTTTGGCGGAGAATGTTCAAAGGAAATCAGCCTGTCTGGCGTTCGACGGCAAAAAAAAAAAAATAAAAATGGGTTGACAGGAAAATTTGTAATTTGCCATTTTTTTGTGTTCAATACCATTGTCAATCACATGATATTGGGATAATTTGATACAGAGTTTTTTCGTCATACTAGATCTAGATCTAGCTGGAAGTGCCACATGTCACATTCCTGGCATTCTAATTAGGCTTATTGTCATACATGAATTTAACGTAGTCCACTCCCAATGAGATTGACTTTACGTGGGAATTATTCGGGCAAAATCGTAAACGATATTGTGTGGAATGTTCCACCGCCGAATATTTACGACATCGCCCGAATAGGTTCGGATATGTAACGAATGTCAATGACGTCGCACGTCCTAAATAAATTAAAGACACTGTCTACTGTTTACCTTGGTTGCCATGTGAACGGTTTAACCGTGAATGGTTTCCATGTGAACGGTCTCAATGTCAGTGGTTTCCTTGTAACCGGTATAAGTTTGATCGGTTCTAGATTAACTGGGTAATTGAGATTAACCGATGGTAATTGGAGTTTCGGCTGGGAGACAGTCACCTAAATTAATAGGGAAAGATTTGATCCAATTAACTATGACGTAATTTCGGACAAACAAACGTATTCTCGTAGGTGCTGTTATAAAATCTCGTGACTACGGCTTGATTCAAGCCGTAGTTACAAGATTTTATAACAACGCCGACGGGTTATCAAAGCATAACCAAGTCTATTTTTAACACAATATACATTGCTATTACTGCGTTTGGATAAACATCGGTATAGTCAGCTAAAAAAAAACGTAAAAACGTCAAGGATTTGCTGTGTACATGTAGTGGATCTTTTAAACCACTGGTGGTGAACTCGGCCAAAGCGAGGGACGTTTTTTCGCGATCAATGTATTCTGTCGGTGTTGTTATAAAATCTCGTAACTACGGCTTTATCGAAGCCGTAGTTACGAAATTTAATAACAACACCGACAGCTTGTCAATACAAAACGGTAAACCCGGTCTGTTTATAGAACAATTTCATTGTCATTAGAAAAAAAAATCTATAAACTCACATTTAAACGCAAAATATCATTCTATACCTTGTTGTAGCGAAAATTGTTTTAGTTTACCACCAGTGTTAAACGGCACCTTGCAAAAATACCGACAAGCGACTATAATCTTACGCTGTGCGGCAGCCGTCTGCTTAAAAAAGATTTACCCCATTCAACAAAGTTAACGTTTTCTGCCTTTTCTGCTACAAACATGTTTCAAATTGGTCACGTATTCACAGATTTATTTTCTGTTAATGTCGTTAAATGTTGTTTAGCAAGATTCCTCCCAATGGCTTATACAGGGAAAAACTAGCCAAAGGCCTTTAATTACTACCAGAAATCGTATTACACAACAAAAACGTTTGGAAAATTCCATATATTATATTATTTGCTTACTATATCTCAAAGTACTAATTTTCCCAAACGATAAAATTTTAGGGTGACCCACTTCAAAAACTGTCCCAAAAGACAAAATGGATGTTATTGAAGATTGGATTTGTGTAAAATATGACATAGAAAATATTGAGACAAAAGGAGAAACTTTTGGTTATCAGCAGTTTCTTCTTTTGTTTCAATGTTTTCCCAAGCCTTTTCTATTAGGGACGTCAAAACCAGGTCTTGTTTGGGAAAGGGTTTAATATCATAGAAAAAAGCAAATCTTACCGCGAATAGACTTGAAAGAATCTGAAATACAAAACGAAAATAAAATTAGGATATTAAGGTATTCCACCCATTTTTTGATACGAAACACTCCGCGCAAATTCGGTGGCATCTGTGACAACGGAGATAATAAAAATCCGGATACCATCGTCAATGTCGGTTGTCAAGGAAAATTGCTTCGTTGGTGCAAAGTAGCACGAATTGTAGCATGCGTACTCTCCAAAGCCAAGGTCTATTGATTAACCATTAAATATGACCTCTGCCGTTTTTAGTACACAAACAGCCTATTTGGTCGTCATAATCTAATTATAGCACATCATTTGAATTATCGAATCAAAATCATTCAGTTTTAAATTGCATGATCATTACGTATACATTAAGTCGCTTCTATTTTTGGCTGAAGCCGGTAACATTTGAATTATCGAATCAAAATCATTCAGTTTTATCTTGTTTGATTACGTATACATTACGTCGCTTCTATTTTTGGCTGAAGCACGTAATTTGAAGCGTCAGCCAATGAAAGTTTGTATCAGCTTTTTAAATTGTTTTGTTGTGTAAAGCCAACGATTGGAAACCGAAATCCCACAAAGGCCCCGAGATTAGACGTGAAATGACCCCGCGGGAACAGAGCACCATTATATCATAATGGAATGAAGAGAGAATGTGCTTAAGAGAGTTCTTAAGAGAGTATATATAGCGTGCGTAATGATGGGTGGAATACGTTAAGACGTGATTTTGTACGTACTTATGGTCTTGTTTGAACAAAGTCAAAGTTTTGACTTTGTGTAAACACCATAACCGACAAACAATTAAAAATTGCTGATATTTTTAGGCCAAATTTAGAATGTGGTCTATAGGGAAAAAACTGAACCCAACCGTGGAAAAACGTAAAAATGTTGGAAATATAAATAAATCAGTGGCGAAATGTACTCCTTTTCTGACAAGGTTGGGAAAAAAACGTAAAAATGTTGGAAATGTATTTAAAGAAAAGAGTGGCAAGATGTACTCGTTTTCTGACAAAATGGTTTCTACAAAGTCGTGATTTCGGATTCATACATGATTACGTGGCTAACTGACATTTCACAATTATTTTTACACAAATTTTACTTTTATTCTATCTGAAAGGGCATCTTTTCTTATGGAAATTCTGAAAATTTCAAGCCAAAATATTGAACAGTTTACGAGAAATATATATTTTTGTGCTAAAATTAAACAAATTGTTATGGACAACAGTTCAGATTTATATAGAATTTGTCGTTTCTGTCTCAACTTTTAAGGCGTATTTTTCGCTTATAAATAATTTCAAAAAACTGTTAGCATTTCTACGCATTAAAATAAACAATCTTTGCATCAAGACATACTTGTAAAAATGAAATAAATGTGAAATGTCACCTTAAATTGAATCGTTGGCTGCGTTTGAAAACGCCGTAACTACAGCTTGTCCAAGCTGTAGTTACGACATTTTCTAACGCAGCCAACGTACGTATAAATCTTTCATGAAAGTAACAAACCGTTAATGTATAAAATAGTTCCATTCTAATACAACTTAAAAACTTCAACAAAATGTTGTTATTCCTAACGTCGTTTATCCGGAAATAAAGTTGACGTTATATGTATGTGTTCCTAACTTTTTAGCATAAATTCATGAATCCGGTTTAACACCTGTCTTATTAAAAATTCCACATAATTATTTCGTAAACATTTTTTTGTGATTTAAAATGACAAGTGAAACCGATGAAAAATTACACTTGTTTCTTTTGTTTAACCCTGTTAAAATTGTTTAAATTATGATGGTTGCTGATGACGACAAATTGATTGTTGTTTAAATGGGATTGTTTTACTTTATTTATATAGGCCCTAGAACATTTTCAGTCAAAAGGAGAAAATGATGTGGAGAAAACGCTGAATATAAGCATTTACTTCTTTTGTTTCAATGTTTTCCTATTTGTAATTTAGACCAGTCTAGAATTTTGCCGTCTGAGAAAGGGTTGATAGTGCTGTTCAACAGAATATCGTAACCTTTCAACAATAACCTCGTACCTGCACCTTTAAACAAGCTGCAGTTACAAGTTTTTGTTGAAAAGCAGCGACATTGTAAAATTTTGTTCAGTCTAGAAACGCTTTTTATGAGGTTTTCTGGTCTTGGTATCATCGCTAACCAGGAACCACGATATAGAGTCCATGGTCGAAGGTCAAAGTGTCGGCCTTACGACCTTATGAACCAAGCAATTCCGAGCTCGATCCCCGGTAGCGGATATCAGATGTAGTTCTTTGATTTCTTTGACTTTTCATGGGCTAAATCTGTCAGTCAGCGCGAGTAGGCCTACTAGTAGCCCTACAGTTTCTAGGAAGCAGAATCATAAATGAGCGCTGTCCCATTCAAAAAAAAAGTTTTGACTTTCTACAAGGCGTGTATGCAAAGTCGAAAGTCAAAAGTAGAGAGTCAAAACTCAAAATGCAAAATGACCCTTCAGGGCTTCCATTTTCAAAAAGTCGAAAGTCAAAAGTAGAGAGTCAAAACTCAAAATGCAAAAATGACCCTTCAGTGCTTCCATTTTCAAAAAGTCGAAAGTCAAAAGTAGAGAGTCAAAACTCAAAATGCAAAAATGACCCTTCAGGGCTTCCGTTTTCAAAAAGTCGAAAGTCAAAAGTAGAAAGTCAAAACTCAAAATGCAAAAATGACCCAGTGCTTCCATTTTCAAAAAGTCGAAAGTCAAATGTAGAGAGTCAAAATTCAAAATGCAAAATGACCCTCCAGGGCTTCCATAATTATAAACGTGCAAATGTATAAAACAGTATGCTCACGTGTTCGGTTAGATCAACGAAGCTGGAGTGTTTTATGTAAAAATTTGCATATTTTTGGAAATATTTCAAGTTCTACATAATAGAATTTGATAAAACTCCCTCATTGTATTAAGCAACATGTCCTGGTAATATTTCAAAAAGACAATGTATAGGTCAGCGCACTTATTAGCGAATTACAGCAATTTTTATCAGCTACACATGAATAAAATGACGCAAAACAGTGATAACCGCATACACACTTACGACTAGCTTGCTCTTAATAATCGATTTTCATCTTGAGGAAACCAGTTTCGCATAGAAAATACGCTTTTACCGCCGAAAACTGGTAAATTGTAATGATGTGTTATATTATTGAAAATACGGTAGCGAAACATATTGGTACGAAACATTTAATTTCCTACAGTAATGACCGAGTGTTCCCAAAAACTGGAGCATTCCCCCTTAATCCATAGGGGTCTGTAATTTGACTCCAAGCACCCAATGAACCTTTTTTACTAAAGAAAGTTTCATTAGGTGCTAGGAGTCAAATTACAGAACCCTATGGTTTAATCTACAAACTCGCACAATAATCTTGACCAGACTATAGTTTATTCCACATTTAGCTTTTTAAAAGACGCGACTTCCTTGTCTACCGGCTTTTCTTCACGTCTGCGTCATATTTGGATGAAGAAACGTCTTTCAAGTAGGGCCTATTTTTATCTTTAAACAACAAATCAAATTATTATGCTTTAAAACTCGAACAATAATCTTGACCGGACAATAGTTTAGTCCACATTCAGTTTTCTAAATGACGCAACTTCTTCGTCCAGCGGCCTTTTCTTCAAGTCAGCGTAATATTTTGATGATGAAATCTCTTTCAGGTAATTTTGAATCTTTGGTGACGTCAGATCTGCTATCATGTCATCTGAAAAGTCAATAATTATAATTATCACATTAGATATACTATAGTCTATAATACTTAGATTGTGCCTAATTTGGAAATGACCAGATATATTAACGTACAAATTCCCATAGAACTCATTTGTGCGTTTCGGTAAAAGAGGAAATTGCACAAAAATTTTGTTGTCTGTGTTATTGTAAAACCTCGTAACCACAGCTTAATTAAAGCTGGAGTTACGACATTTTGCAGTAACAACGACGGTATTTATTGTCAGTTTGAAGAAGTTCAGTCAAATTTTTGTGCAGAACTCATCTTCAATGTACATTTATCGAATTTGTGGAATTTTGGTTTACACAAACAAAATCAAATTTTAAGTTTTTTTTTTAATTTGATGAATAATTCGGTAAAAGGGACCTTATGGAAATTCCATGAAAGTTTTGAGAATCGGATAAGACAGATGCTTACCAGATGTCGAAATAGATGAACATATAGTAAGATATGAGAAAAATCAATAAAGACCCAGAAAATTACATTAGAGTGAATAGTTTCGATCAGTGAGTTCGTGTGGTGCGCGCAGACTGACGAGGGTCGATACTTTTCACACTTCCCAGAGGGTGCCATTTAGCGTGACGGGCCACGTATGCACATGTTTTTTCATTAGGCCTAACCCTTTCCCAAACGACAAAATTTAAGGGTGATCCACTTCGAAAACTGCCACAAAAGGCAAAATGGCTATCATTACAGATATGATTTGTGTAAAATTAGCACAGAAAATATTGAGACAAAAGGAGAAACTGCTGGTTATCAGCAGTTTCTTCTTTTGTTTCAATGTTTTCCCAAGCATTTTCTATTAGGGACGCCAAAACCAGGTCTTGTTTGGGAAAGGGTTAACATATAGCTCACGATAAATGACCTGGCAGAGCATCTCATTCGATTGTCATGGGCTGCTCTGCCAGGTCATTTATCGTGAGCTATACTAATTAGCGATAAATGAAGGGGAAAAAGAAATTCAAAAAGCAGAAAAAATACCACTTACCGATGACTTGTTTTTCTGACCCGGCACTAGGTCCCGTATGATCGTCTGGGAGATATTCGTTAGGTAGTACACCCGTACCTAAATACTCGTACACCTCGTGTAGGTTCGGACCGACCGCCGTGATCTAAAATTACAGTTAAATCTCACAGAAGAAAGTGAATGGGTCGAGACATGGAATAATTTCCACTACGAAATTTAAGACCAAAATGGAGTCAGATCTATAAGACTGCGCGTTCTTTAGAGCGGGATTTCTTGAGATATCTCGAGATTTCTTTAGATGTTTTAGGATAAAGCGTTTTAGAGAGGCGCAATTATCATATACTTCGTGCGGAACCGCTCGGTTAACTCTGAAGAAACAATATTACAGAGATTGACCAAGTTGTTCCGAGTGGTCCATGGTACCATGGTAATGCTCAATACTTCATACAAAATTTTAGGGTGTTCCAATCTGAAAGTTGTTTAAGACGACAAAAGGCATGTTGATGAATATTGGATTGTTGTGCAATACATGTATATAATTATGTTGAGGCAAAAGGAGAAACTGCAGGTTATCCCAAGCTATTTCTATCAGGGACGTCAAAAACAGGTTTTGTTTGGGAAAGAGTTGAAGCAATTCATTATGTTGTTAGTGTATTTTTTTTTAATCATCTCGAGGAAAAAGCTTCCGAGGAGTACTCACAACACAGAGTTTGAAGAACGAATAATTTAATTAAATGCATTTTGGAAAGTTACTTCCCACTTTCATCTGAAGTTCTGCCTAAACACTATAATTCCACAAGCAAAAATTGACAGTGACGTAGTTTTCTGTTAACTGTTTCTTAACCAATAAACTCTTCTCATTTGTACCGTTTACAATGTGCACGTGATAAATGAACAGGTTGATTGGTTGTAAACGATAAACACAAAAGTACGTCACTGTCATTTTTTGCTTGTGGATTTGTAATTATGAGGGATGTTCTTTGTCTTTATCGTAATGCTATAACCTCTGACAGGTCTTATCCAATTTAAGTTTCTTTGTGTAGCCCACCCGTAATTTGATTTAGGCGACGTCAGAAGTATTTGGCGTAAGTCGTAAACATTTTGCGATGGAACTTTCCTCTGCCGATTGTTAAAATCGACGTCGACTGAATAGGTTCGGATACATGACGAACGTTACGTCGCACGAACAATTCCGACGTTGCGTGAATATAATTACGGGTGAACTGCATTATAAATGTATTACAGGACACACGATTTGAAAACATATATTTACCATCGGTGGGGAGTCAAAACCTCGTAACTCCAGCTTATTCAAGCTGTAGTTACGAGGTTTTGACTCCCCACCAGCGATATTTACCAACGGAGGGACATCAAAACCTCGTAACTACGTATTGAAAAAGCTCGAGTTACGAGGATTTTACCACCAACCGACGTTATGCTTACTCGATCTTGAAGTTTCTTGGACATGAACGGCGTAAAAAGGACTAGTATAGCTTCGATAAATAGAGGCTCGTTGTATAGGTACATCATCTTGGTTCGTGCAGGCATACATTTCTGAAAATATAACCGCTTTTCAACGAAAACCTCGTAACTGCAGCTTGTTTTAAGCTGCAGTTACGAGGTTTTCGTTGAAAAGCAGAGAAATATGGTTATTTACAGTGGCGGATCCAGACGTTTTTTCCAGGGGGGGGGGGGGGGTTAAAGCCCAAATGATGGCTAAAGATGTAAAATTATATACTCAAAATTCAATTTTCGGTCAAATCCAGGGGGTTCATGACCCCTGACCCCGCCCCTAGATCCGCCCTTGATTTATCAAATGATCATTAAAACTTCTTTCTACACAATACATACCACTCTGTTTGGATATTACTGCGAACAAAAATTATTAATTTCGTCCTATCTACAAAAAGTCTATTTCATTTTTGTGGCTTCCTCTTTTGCAAGCGTCATGACTGTTTTTTTCCAAGGCACATGAACACGAAGACCTAAAGAATCACGTTGACAAATGATTAATTTAACTAGCAAACTAATTTAGTCAATACCATTTTAAATTGTAAAGGAAATACGAATGTTTCAATCAGTGATCCTTAGCAACTTTTGAATACTATATTTCGAAGAAGGAACTAGTCTGGCTTACTTGCCCATAATACTGCGTTTTTGGGTCAGGCATACACCAACAATGGCGGCGCCCACGGGGGTAATATTTTAACAAAGGTGAAGGACACGAATTAGCGTGATGGTCGTTTAAAACTGTTACTGCTAGTGTCAAAAACCTATACCGAAACCTATCTACTCTTCTAATGACCCTTCCCTGCTCACATTTTTTTTTTAAAAAAAGTTCTTTGCCTTTGTAAAAATATTACCCCAGTGGGCGCCGTCATTGTTACTGAATGCCTGACGTACTAAGATACATAGTACGAAAGGGAACCAGACTAAGAAGGAACGTGCCACTTACGTTTGATAAAAATCTGACTATTTCCCTGAGCAGTGAGCAAGGTGACGAGACCCACATCTTCGCAAGCCAAGGATTCTACTTCCACTTTGTTCGTAAGGAACAAAGTGGAAGTAGAATCCTTGGCTTGCGAAGATGCGAGACCCATAGTGTTGTTGGTGTATTCCCAGATTATTTTGATTCCATTGTTTGAGTAAATTAATTCAAATTTTGAGTATTACATTTTGAATAAAAACAAATACAAGGTGACAGGTATCAATAAATGACCTGGCAGAGCATCTCTAGCAAAAAGCTAGAGATGCTCTGCCAGGTTATTAATCGTGAGTTATACTTACGTCTTGATATTTGATAAAAATCTGACTGTTTCCCTGGGCAGTGAGCAAGGTGACGAAACCCATAGTAACGTTGGTGTATTCCCAGATAAATTTGATGCCGTTGACCTGTGACCTTTCATCCAGAAGCAGCCATTCAAATACAGTAAATAAAGCCTTATACAATGCTTCCATTCCCCAGTCCTTCTTGATCTTTTCCACGGGAATTGTACCTGGAAATTTACCCATTACCAAATTTAGTGTTCGTCCTATTTTTTGGACCAATGAAATATTGCAGTATATTTGAAAATTTCGGCGCTAAGTTTCACATAAACGCACTGACGGTCAGTTTATGTCACGGATATAGATAGCCACGCCCCCGTTTTCTGTGCAGTTATGAAAAAATGATGTTATTTTTGGGAAAATGGTGTAATTTTTGGGAAAATGAAGTTATTCCAATAAGATCCGCTCGATAGTGGCGTGGTTTGAAGAATGACAGTAGAGGCGTATGTTTTCATTGGTTGACGAACACTAAGTCAGATAGAGTCTGTATAGTAGATTCTACGCGACATAAACGTTCAAAGGCTGCGCCTAAAATTGAACGTTTATATAGCGTAGAATCTACAATACAGCCTGTATCTAATACGTAAACGCCTTTTGACGCCTCACTAGGTAAAGGCTTTGGAAAACATTGTGGAAAATAAAGAAGAAAATGCTGATAATCAGCATTTCCTCCTTTTGCCTCAATACTTTCCTTGCTATATTGTGCACAAATCCTGTATTACTCAATGTCCATTTTGTCGTCTGCAGTAACTTTCAAATTGGACCGCCCTAAATTTTTTCCGAAACGTTCAACCGAAAAGAATAATCATTGTTACTCTGTTTGTCGCAGAAAAATTAAATTTTGCAAATCAATGACCTAATAACAAAGAATATATATGAGCCAGGATCTGGAAAAGGGTCCCTTAAGGCTTTTGGACCTAACATGGTTCCAGATCAGCCTGCGTATACACGCAGTCTGATCAAGAACCATGTTGTTCTCTGTTAGCTTCTTTATGACCTGTAACAACAATAGAGGAGCAGTATTTATCCTGGCCAGACCGCACATGCGCAGATGGTTGCCTCGAAACATAACTGTCTCAAGGGGGGGACCCTTTTCCAGATCCTGGCTCAAATATAGATAAAAAAACATACATGCTCTAGCAATTATAAGTCGGCATCCATCTTTGTCCGGTTGCTTTGGAATCAAAACAGCCCTGAAATACCAAAGTTAAAATTTTTAATCATTACCGTGCAGATGGGAAATGTAAGAGTTGTCCTTATTCGAATATGTTGTAGAAAACGATTTAAAATGATTTTAACTTTGATTTATTCATCCTTTTTTGGGTAGAGAACATTATTGGAAATGAAGAAATTGCTTGCAACAAGCAATTTCTCGATTACCCACGATGTTTTCCAAAACATTTTCTTGTGGGGCATCAAAAACCGCCAATATGTGGGATTGTTTTGTTCATGTGCTTCAGATTACGTATTAATCCAGGCCCGTAGGAAGCAATTTCATATTGGTTGGGCTAAAACCCCAGTCTCTGAATATGGGGGGGGGGGGGGGGGGGGCTAAATAGGATTTTCCCTACATTTTCAGTGTGAAATAAAGAAAATTTTGTATTTTTGGCCAACTTTGGGGCCACAATGCATTTTGGCCCCACCAGATTTTATGACATCCAGAAAGATCGAATCAGTCTATTTTAAGCTCAAAATTCATTACTATTAGCCTCACCCGGATTTTATGATATCCAGAAAGATCGGATCGGACGTGTCCATATCGCGAAGAACTTCCTGCCACTCATCTTTGACCGCCCAGTATTTTTCTATTGTCTTTCTGGCTTCTAGTTGACTGAACTTTCTCACACGCAGGAATCGCAACAGAAAAGCATAGTCTGAAAATGAGTATTTTATTGATACAAATTATATTGGTATCACTATGCATTTAATTTCACACGATAGATTCAATAAAAACAAGTCTGATTTTTAACACTACAAGTACTTGTATCCAAAAATGTAATCATTATGATTGATTTGTTTTAGATCTCATAAAAACATCTTTCATGAAAAGTATGTAACTATGGCAACGGTATCATCATTTTCACCGATTATCTGATGTTGTCTAGCAATCATGTCTTCGAGACATTGTTAAAAAGTTTTTCCGTGCAAGCTTTGTCCGAAATTTGTAATATTTTTTAATCACATCAACCATAGTATGTTGTGTATTAATGTATATAGAATACCCATAACGTACAAGCGCGGATCCAGGTATTTTTCCCAGGGGGGGTCAACCAATCTTTAACCCTTTTTTGCGAAATGCCAGGGGGGGGGGGTCAGGCGTTTACTATGGATCAGCGCATACATATACCATGAAGGACTAAATGTAACAACAGTTTGTGGTGGCACACAGGGACGAATGACGCAGCTATTTTGGGACATAACCAGTAATCTTTTTGATAACCGCTTTTTTCGCCAAATTCCAGGGGGGGGGGGGGGGGGGGTCATGACCCCCAGACCCCCCCTCTGGATCCGCACATGACGTAGCCATTTTGAGATTCATATATTATCGGATTTCTTCGAGCGTCGTCCTAACGTATCCGAACCTATTCGGGCGCGGTTGTAAAATTTCGGGGGTGGAAAGTTCCACCGCCGTATGTTTTCGACGTCGCCCGAATAATTTCGACGACGCACAAATCTCATTATGGGTGGACTGTCTTAATAAAATGATTTTTGTATCAGTTTTCTTCTAAAACTATGAATCAATCTTAAAAATAGATCAGCAGGCTGGCGAATATTTATGGCCTAATACATTGGTTTCTGTACCTGTGGGTGACTTCAACCAATCTTTCTGATCCAACACCCATTTTCGTAGACTCTGCACGGCCAAATCTCGGTCTTTGTCATTTTTCTCAAACAGCTCGTCTTTAGCTCTCTTCTTACTGATTTCGTCTAGTTGACTTTTGAATTGAGCATCTGTCGAAGGAGAAATATGCATGTTAATCCATTCTCATACATTCTCGCTTTTTACGCCCAATAAGAAAAGGCTTCGGAAAACATTGAGACAAAAGAAGAAACTGCTGATAACCAACAGTTTCCCCTTTTGCCTCAATATTTTCTGAGCTATATTCTACACAAATACTATCCTTAATAGAACCTATCGTGTCGTCTGCTTCAGCTTTCAAATTGAGCCACCCTAAATTGTTGTCGTTTGGGAAAGGGTTAATCCATTCCCATACATTAACGCTTTTTACACTCCACAAGATGAAGGCTTCGTAAAAGATTGTAGAAAATGAAAAAAAAAATGACACGCCTTGGAATCACTTGACACATCATTTTCGACAATTCAAACAATTGTATTAACCCTTTCCCAAACGACAACATTTTATTGTGATCCACTTCAAAAACTGCCACAAATGACAAAATGGAAGTTATCAAAGATAGAATTTGTGTAAAATATGGCATAGAAAATATTGAGACAAAAGGAGAAACTGCTGGTTATCAACAGTTTCTTCTTTTGTTTCAATGTTTTCCCAAGCCCTTTCTATTAGGGACGTCAAAACCAGGTCTTGTTTGTGAAAGGGTTAAGGTAGAATACCCGTAATGTCGCCATTTTGAGATTCATAAGATATCGGTTTTTTCGACTGACGTCGTTACGTATCCTAACTTATTCGGGCGCAGTCGTAAACATTCGGCGGTGGAAAGTTCCACCGCCGAATGTTTTCGGCGTCGCCCGAATAATCCCAACGTCGAACAAATCTCATTATTTGTAGACTACCTTAATACTCGTATATGGCCGTTTTCAAAATGTTTGAAGTAGCTCGGTGATAAAACGCACTTGGGATTTGCTAAATGCGACGGATCTATAAGTAACTAAAAGTTCTTGGCAATCAACCAACATTTTGTTTTGCCGCCAATAACTTTTTATCAGGCGTTGTTAAGAAGATCACATAGATCCATAAATTCCCTACATTAATTCCTTCTCTTCTGCTTCAAACCATTTTCAAATCAGTCTCGTATGAAATCATTGAATATTTTTGCAACTGTTACTGTTGTTGTCTCACGCGATTCACCACCGTGTCGCAATCATAGATTACATAGGGCTAATTATGTAAAATGTCGCTATAAGCCTCCGGCAAATAAAGTAATTTTCATTATTATAAATTATTAAGTACGGCGGTATCTTTATGAAATATCGGTTCAGCTTTACAGTTTAATAGCTTTTACAAAGTCTATTCTTGTATGTCAGGGGGGGGGGATCTGATTAGAGTCCGGTGTTAACTTACATTAACATCTGGCAGGATCCAGTTAGGGATAATCTCAAAGAAACAAAAATAGATTCAAAAACAATGTGTCTGTTACTTAATCTATGGCAAAGCTTTCACAATGCTCTAGATAGATACCAGTTACCTGATGTTTCTCAGAAAGTAAATTACATAATCAAGTATTTTGCCGTAAAATGTTGTTTTGATGGAAAGTAATCAGCTAACATCATTGAATTAACGTTCATCGTTATCTTTAATAGGAGTCTTGTTGCGTTTACCTGAATCTTCAGGTAATTAACCCTTTTCCAAGGAAACCATGGGTTCGACAACCATATACGTGTAGAGTGTTATGTTAGAAACCATTGAGGGAAAAGGAGAAAATGCTGTTCGTGGAGCGTTTTAACCTCTTCTAGCTAAGACCTGGAATTGAAGATCCATACTAGAAAGGGATTGAAAAAAAAAAAAAAACAAAAACATTGAGACAAAAGGAGAAAAATTATGCTTTAATGAGCACGTCCACATGCATAAATACTTCGAGGTTTTATGTACATAAACCCTATCCATATCAACATGTATTATGTTGACTAGAACAACATTTAATTTGGACCTATTTTATGCTTTTTTGCTCTCGTTGCTGCTGCTGCTGATTCTGCTACTGTTGTTCTTGTTGTTCGAAATGTTTAAAAAGTTTAACCCTTTCCCAAACAGCAAAACTGACTGAGGGTAGTCAAACTCAAAATCTACCGATCGTGGCAAAATGGATGTCAACAAAGATTGGGTTTGTATATAATGTAATTAGTTACGTTGAGGCAAAAGGAGAAACTGCTGGTTACCAACAGTTTCTTCTTTTGTCTTAACGTTTTCCCAAGCCTATTCTCTCAGGGAAGTCAAAACCAGGTCTTGTCTGGGAAATGGTTTTAATTGTTCAAAACCACACAAATGCATCAAGATAGGTACATTGCCTATGAAGAAGATGTCGACAGGGTTAACAAAAAGTGGTAAGTAAAAAACATTTTGTAGATCAACAAGGTAAATTTTTGATGGCACTACATGAACATGAAAAGAATCTGCAGGTTTGGAAAGGAAGTTGCACTACGTGTACAAGTAGCACTATACATGTATAGTCCAGACACACTATTTTGGCACATATTTACAAAACTTCCTTGTGTAAACAATGGAAAGAGATTTCCAAATTTTCCATACAGTTTTGCATGCGTTCGTTATTGGTTCAAACTTTGTAGGTGCGAAAATCTCAGAATATGAAAAATTCGAACATTGACACGCAAAGTTAAAGTGACATTTCACATTGATGTCATTTATTAAAAGTTATGTCTTGATGCAAAGAGTGTTTATTCTAATGAGTAGAAATGCTATCAGGTTTTTTTTGAAGTTGTTACTAATGAGCGAAAATACGCCTTTAAAGTTGAGACAGAAATGACAAATTCTATATAAATATGAACTGTTGTCCACAACAATTTGTTTAATTTCATCACAAAAATATATATTTCTCGTAAACGGTTCAACATTTTCATTGAAATTTTCAGAATTTTCATAAGAAAAGGTGCTCTTTCAGATAGAATAAACTTAAGATTTATGTAAAAATAAATGTGAAATGTCACTTTAAAGTAGGTCGATATTATGTTGTTTAGAAAGGTAAATTTTGTAAACAAGTCTCAAAATCGTGACTGGCTAATTGTGAGATAGAAGGATGATCCAACTGAATTAATTACTGTTTAAGCCAACATTAACCTGGACTTGACTTTTTATGAAAAGAGCCGCGAAAACCTTGTGAAAAAGAAGAAAATATCGATAGCCAGCTGTCACTTTTATCCCGAGCATAACTCAAAAAATACGCAAAGTAGAATCCTGAAACTTCTTAGGTGAATAGATAACATTTTTCTGGCGTACGCGTATAAACTTGACTAGCCGTTACAAAAGAGAAATTATTTTAGTTTACAAAATATCAAATATGTAGGCCTACTATGAAATTCTGATGTAAAGCTCACGATAAATGACCTGGCAGAGCATCCCTTACTAATAGCTAGAGATGCTCTGCCAGGTCATTTATCGTAAGCTATAACAAACTTAAGATGTCTCGAGTTATCGACATTCCCTTTGATACTGAGACTTCGAATGTCAACAGTAAATAATTCGAGACAACAGAGAGAATTTCACTAACCTTCTTCTGTTGCCATTTTGAATGATATCCTTTATAATCGAACACTGTATTAAAGAACAGAAATATAGCTATCAAGCTTTACTGTTCAAGCTTTTCGAGCGAGTGTGTTACATACCGGTATTCATAAAACAATATGTTGCTGGCGTTTTCATTTGATAGACGGCATGCTCTCCAATTTGAAAGCTGTTACAGACGACACAATTAACGATAATTTAGAGGAATTTTTAGTACATTATATAGCAAAGAAATTATTGAGGCTTGTTAACATCATTTTCTTCTTTCGTCTCAATATTCCCCACACTATTTCCATTAGATGCTCAAAACCATTAAGCGTTGTGACCTGTCAGGCTAAAAGGGACCTAATAGGAAATGTGAAAAATATCGATCCAAGTCAGTCTGCGTAGTCCGCACAGACTGACTAAGATCGACACTTTTCACTCTAGGGCAATTTTCTCAATTTAGAATGTTTTCCTGGTCTTATCATATGCCCAATTTCCAAATAAGACATCTGGTTAACCTATATCAAGCCTGACCCGTTTCTAGAAATGTGGATGTAAGTAGGTCCCTTTTAGTGTAACGGGTCACATTTCTAAGGATGGCACCGGCCATAGAGAAGTTGGAAACACACCACACTCTTAATCATGGGGTCTAGAGTTCGATACTCATCCTCCCACTGATAAACCGATAAGCGTAAGCGTTTGTTGGATGGACAGTTGGAGGCGCAGAAATTACGTTGAGTGAGAGTGTATAGCTCACGATAATTGACCTGGCAGAGCATCTCTAGATAGTCAATAGGGATGATCTGCCAGGTCATTTATCGTAAGCTTTACCTATTGGTGAGAGCAAAGAAATGTATAGGTCACGATAAATGACTTGGCAATGCATACCTATATCTAATTGCTAGAGATGATCTGCCAGGTCATTTGTCGTTGGCCATGATTTGGCAGAGTTTCCCTAGCTTGCAGCAGGATATGCCCAGCCAAGTCATTCATCGTGAGCTATAGCAATGTTTGGTGCTCCAGCCGATACGATATTACCTAGATAGTGACATTTCAGAATTTTTTGTCATAAATTTAACTTTTATTTCTATCTGAAAGAGCATATTTCCTTATGAAAAGTCTGAAAATTTCAAGCCAAAATATTGCGCCGTTTACGAGAAATTTATATTTTTGTGTTAAAATTGAACAAATTGTTGTGGACAACAGTTCGGATTTATATGCAATTTATCGATTATGTCTCAACTTTAAATGCGTGTTTCTCGCTTACTTGCAACAACTTCAAAAAAATAATAGCATTTATACTCATTAGAATAACCAATCTTGGCATCAAGACATACTATAAAAAATTGAAACTGGAATGAAATGTCCCTTTAATAAACATGTTCATTCTGTTTGATTGCTCTGTACAAATTTCTGTTGTGACCAAAGCCTTGACAGTAAGTATAGATTAAGATAAAAAAAAATGCACTGACGTGCAGTCTGGTCTTAGTCTACACTTTCTGCTTTTTACTCTGATTTTGTGGGGAAAACTTGAAAGGGATTGATTGAAATGACTCTAAAATTGATAATATGTTGAAAAACAAACTTTCTATAAGACCAGGATAATCGTATAGCAATGAATTTTGTGCTAGAAATAGAATTGGTATAGATCTACTGTCATGTTTTGACAAACCGTTGGTGTTGTTATAATATCTCATAACTACGGCTTGATTCAAGCCGTAGTTACGAGATTTTTTAACAACACCTACGAAATCCTATTGTTTGTGTAAAATTACGTCACGGTTAACTGGATAAAATCGTTCCCTATTCTATCAATTTAATATTCTCCTTAAACAAGGGAGGCAACACGCGTACATTATAGTTGTATGCTTAATGGCGTTATTTCTCTTTTGAGACTAAACCCCCGTATTTATAAATCAAGGCATGTCCAAATTAAAAACTGTTAAGACTGATAAAGATAAGATAGCTTATTTTTTTGCGTTGTACAGTTTTGCAATAATTTGCATTCATGTTTTGCATAGATTTTGCTTGGGACCCATTCTAGAGTATTATGCGCCAGAACAACGTAGGGAATTCTGTAGTTGTGCGGTGCATGACCGCCTTATACTGCGGACAATTTTAACACGTGAATTTTAACCCTATTACTAGAATGTCTTTCACTTTCTATCAAGGATCAGTTTCCTATAAATGTTATTTCTAATTAACTCATATGCGCAGGAAGGTTTATAATATTGGGGACCAAATTTTAAGTGAATGGAACTCGAACAAGCGTAACGTTGCTAGGGGGTCTTGGGGCATGTCCCCCTTAGAACATTTTGAATTCTAAGAAGCCATTTCTTGGAATCTAAGCACTTTCAAACAGCATTTTATACCTGGACCTTTCTTGAACGAAAATATGTGTGTATTATTGGGGGGGGGGCATAGGATATGCTGGCCCCCTTCTTATTTATTTGGGCCTGCCCCGGCCCTCCTCTTCCTACACCAGTGTAACTATGCGGGTAGGTAAAGTTCGATACAGACATGACTAAATGAACTTGATTTCCCCTGGACAGATATGATCTACCCATGTAGGTTTACCAATTAAGGTAGAATACCCTTAATGAGATTCGAATGGCGCCCAGATTATTCGAGAGCGATCGAAAATATTCGGCTGTGGAGCTCTCCACCGCCGAATGTTTACGACCGCGTCCGAATAGGTACGGATACGTTACGACGCCGTTCGAAAAAAAAAGCCGATTTTTCATGAATCTCAAAATGGAGACATTACGGGTATTCTACCTTGATACAATGTAAATTTTAACCGGATTGATGCACTCATTCCCTAGTATGGAATGCATTGAGAGAAAAGGAGAAAATGCTACTTGTCAGTGTTTTTGAAACTTGTTATTTTAAACTTTCTAAATAATTATTCATCTTGATAAAACGTCAAAACCGTGGATAGTTTGAAGGAGGTTTGAAACACGGTGGATTATCACGTGACACAATAAATTCAGAAAACTGTCAATAATGTTGATGAAATACCTGACCAATCTTAATTCAGAAGAGAGAATGTTGAGAACGCTAGGAATACGTCTCAGTTGCGGATCTAGGATTTATGTGAGGGGGTTTGAATATATATACAATACATTAAGGGGTTCGTTTTCTTGTTATTTCACAATTTTGACTGAATTTCTCTATGAAAATGAAAATTATTGGGCTACAGAGGGGGGTATGTTTGAACCCCCGACCCTCCTGGATCCGAAACTGTATGTGACCCTTAAATTTAATCAAATTATAAGCAAGTCAAAGATCATAAATCAATGTCGAGGTCAATTCCTATAATCGTTGTTTTTCAACGAAAATCTCGTAACTGCAGCTTAAAACAAGTTGCATTTACTAGTTTTTTTTTGTCGAAAAGTGACGGTATGGAATGTCGTTTTGGCGGTTTCTTTGACAGAAAGTTGTACATTTCACGTGCATTTCGTGTCAATTTTAACGGACTGCCTTGTGGATTTCATACTCGATTTTGATTGGTCAATTTGAACCATAACAAGTGATGGCGGTCATTCCATTTTTTAATGGGCAAACCGAATTCGAAATTTAATGAAAATTTAAATCTAGACTTTGTTAAATAGCATAATATTATCCATTTTTTTTTATAAAAAAATGTGTCGTATGATATTTACATGAAAAGAACACGAGACATTTTCAAATTCGACTAAATTACATCATTTACACCTACCTTGCAAACCCGAGAAATTCACCAACTTGGATTCGGCTGAGCAAATCGCACGGGGTGCGAAGCGAATTATTTTCTTTCGCGATGGACACGGGGTCAACAATGGCGAATGAAAGGACAAAAAACGAAGAAATGAAGAAGGAAAAGGGAATTCTCAGGAAATAGTGTGTTCATTTCAATTTAGGACATTTAGCCTAAGTGATATTTCAAAGAGACACTGGAAGATTATAGACTTTGAAATAATGTCAACTTTTAGGACAATTACACCATGATTCGCGACAAAAGTGATTTTGCATTTAGGATTTCCACAAAAGTGGAAATAGTAGGAATATTTCGCGTATACAGGTATGGTGTAGCTAGTATCTTCCTTCTGTCTATCCAGTTTGCAGTCTTTGTCTTTTTGCAGGGTCCAGTTTTGTCCTTTTCAGCCCCCTCTCCCACTCCCGACGAAGAGTCCGACCCTGTTTTAGACAGTTAGACTGTTCCAAACTGACGGGCCGAGCCCGGATAGCTCAGTCGGTTACGTCGGAGTCTGTCAATCCAGGGGTCTCGAGTTCGAACCCCGGCTCGGCCAGTATCCATTCTGACATTTGACAAAAGTCATTTGTCTCTCACCAATGGGTGTGAATCATCTATGTGAGAGAGCAGCTGGAGGCTCGGTTTGGATATTGTGGTTGTACTGGTGCAAGAAATACCAGGAACCCACGGTTAGGTGCTCCAGCCGCCGCGATATGACCCTGGTAGTTGAAAACGGCGTAAAACCCCAATAAACTCAAACTCCAAACTGACGGTAATGCTCCGTCGCTTTTCTTTCAAAACCTCGTAACTGCAGCTTGTAAAGCTGCAGTTACGAGGTTTTTAAAGAAAAGTATCAAAATTCAAAGGTCTAAATTCATGAATAAACGTTACTGGAAAAGGAACATACGCATGTCATAACGTGGAAAACGTTGGTAGAAAAGAAGGCAATCGTGCTTCTTTATACGTGTGTACATCTGCTTTCACTTCTCGGCCGCTCTTAGACCCTTTCATCCTTTCCCAACACCCCTTTCCCAGACCCCTTTCCCCCAACCGTACAAGTCTGTCTATAATCCGAGTTTTCTCTGATGAAATTCGCTCTTTGATATGTTGATGTCGCTCATTTAATGAGTGACATCAACATATCAAAGAGCGAATTTCATTAGAGAAAACTCGGATTAGTCTGTCTACATAATAATAACTACGCCGGGAATATCGAACTATTCGTTCTCGTACACAACGACGGGGAAATCGGACAAGAAGGTATCATTGTCTTCTCCCATTTTCTGTCTTTTCTATCAGTAGTTAGGTTAAAATTGTGTTTGTGAATCGACAAAGGACAACTAGATTCTCAGCCGTTTAGGACAGGACCATTTAGAAGTCCGGTGAGTCACTATGCATGTACCAAAACAACTCTGACAAAGCTCTGATCCTCTGTTTTATGCAGGCAGTAAATTTATAATTAATACATCAATGATTTGTAATTACTCGAATTTGGGTTATCTTTTTTACTTTCTTTGGCATATGACTGACGGTCTTTTATGGGGTTTGCTTTTTTGTTTATTTTTTGTTGTTGTTTTTTACATGTACCCCTGAGCGATCATATTTAGCCCAGATTTCAGCACACCAACACAGAGATCCAGTTTAGAGGTGACGATTTTCTACATTCGAGTGGCAGAGGGAAACGGTTTCAGAAAAGACAATGTCAAGGATACACATTAGGTAACCCCCATCCCATTCTAATTTGTCCCCTCTAGAACTACCCCGGTCATAATCCGAGTCTTCTCTGATGAAAATTCGCTCTTTGATATTTGGATGTCGCAAATAGCGACATCCAAATATCAAAGATCGAATTTTCATCAGAGATGAATCGGATTACCCCTGTCATAATCCTCTCTTGATTTTTAGCTCGACTTTTCGAAGAAAATGAGAGCTTATGCTGTCACCCGGGCGTCGGCGTTGGCGTTGGCGTTGGGGTCGGCGTTGGCGTTGCAACAAAGGTTAAAGTTTTTTTCAAACATCAATTAACTTCCATACTATCAAAGGGATTCAACCCAAACTTGGAATACTTATTCACCATCACACCCTCTACCTTACTACTTGGGCCCATGACCCTGGCTCCACTATATTTGGAGTAATGCCCCCTTTATACTAAGCACCTTAGAAAGTCGAGCGCGCAGTCTTCGGACAGCTCTTTTATTTCAAAGGGGCTTCATATTGTGGCGCTTGCAATGTTCGTATGCCTGTTCGTATGAAACTTTGTATAAACTCTCATATATACTAGTCAAAAATTCTAACCGGCCACTTAGTTTCTGCCATTTATGACACATTTATTGACGAGATAACCATAATCATTTTTAATCATTGTATAGAATAATCATTTTCGAAATAAAAAAGATGAAAATGTTACCAATATTCCGTCATGAATGTTTTCAAATTGGCATAAGTTTCACTATACCCCTAATTTTGATTTACATCGGTTTTAACATTGGTGGGTGGGGTATTTCGTAGAGAATCGGTTCATATTTGGGCAATATTGAACAGAATTAAATTCCTTCTTTGAAAATTATGTTTCTTTGTCAATTTACTAGCAATGTTTATAGAGAAAAATGATAATATGAAGATTTTATTTCATCCTAAATCTGAATTTTTGTCGAATTTCTCCGTTTTTGTGATTTTCAAAAATGGGGGTCATCGTCTTTCAGGTAATATCAAAGAGTCAAATTAACATTTTAACACGCGATGTTTGTGCCAAATGATCTTCAAATGACCACCCTTTCCATAAATGAAAACTTCTTTCCGATCAGATTTTTGTAAACATTTCAAAAATTCGAAAAAGAAAGTGGCCGGTTAGGAGTTTTGACTAGTATATATGCATGCATTCCTATTGAGTCAAGTTCACTTTCCTTGATTGGTATTCACCAACCTATCTAGCATTTAGAATTATTTTGAAATTACAGAACAAGCGATCTGATTGGACGAGACTTAAGTCTCGTCCAATCGGATTGCTTGTTATGTAACTTACAAAAAGAAAATATAATATTTAGAATTTGTTGTCAAATACAGACCCATCAGTTTTATCACATTGACCATTAAAATTTTGTTTATTCATAGCTAAAAATATAGATTTGGCTACAATGGAGCCTATATAAATTTCAAATACTAAAGGATCGGAGCTTTGTCGGATATTTCTGTCTTCTGTGAAAGGAGAGGCAATTTGTTACCGGCAAAAAGACATGGACGTTGTTTTACCTAATCCGAGTCTTCTCTGATGAAAATTCGCTCTTTAATATTTGGATGTCGCTATTTATTTGTAAATAGCGACATCCAAATATCAAAGAGCGAATTTTCATCGGAGAAAACTCGGACTATCTTTTACCCTGTTTTGCTTACAACTTACAAATTGTCTTTCCTTGAATATTAATCAACCAACCCTTCCTGTTATCTAGGATTTTATGGCTCGATGCAAAACTGTTGTAAGTACACACAAGTCTGTGTACACTTACGATTGTTTCGCGCTGAGTTATGGAATTGCATGTCATTTTGCGTGTAGTTCATGATACATGACCTGGCAGAACTTCTGAGTTCTCTATTGTTTTAGCTAGGGATGCTCCGCCATGTCATTTATCGTGAGCTGTATTTCTTCTGATTGGGAATACTTTACAATACAAATACGAAATATTACGATCCATGTCAGGCTGCCATTTTCGCGCAGCTTGAACTTTTCTCAGCTACATCTGTTCAAGTGAACTAATACAGTCGACACTCGTTGTGTCGAAGTCAGAGGGGCTATCAAAATACCTCGACATATCCGAAGTACGACTCATCCGATTTTCGATTTACCGTAAATCACATTTCACCACTTTTTGCTGCTCACCAAGTGCGTCATGCAATTTCTATCCTTTTCCTACTATATTTCAATGGCTTTATTATTTCAAAAATCATTTCCTTAAAATTTTTGATGTTCATTTATGAGGACGTGACCAGTCTTTCACTTTGACTTAGGTGGAAATTCGACTCATCCGATGTCGAGATAACGAGTGTCCACTGTTTTTCATTTTACCATGATCGAGGATCTGGAAAAGGGCTCTGGTGGCATACGAGACCAACGCAGATCCAGATCAGCCTGCATATACACGCAGTCTAATCAGAATCTATGCTGTTTTCTGTTTGATTGCTCATGACCTATAGCAAGTGTTAGACGTCACTTATAGCATACGAGACCAACGCAGATCCAGATCAGCCTGCGTATACACGCAGTCTAATCAGAATCTATGCTGTTTTCTGTTTGATTGCTCATGACCTATAGCAAGTGTTAGACGTCACTTATAGCATACGAGACCAACGCAGATCCAGATCAGCCTGCGTATACACGCAGTCTAATCAGAATCTATGCTGTTTTCTGTTTGATTGCTCATGACCTATAGCAAGTGTTAGACGTCACTTATAGCATACGAGACCAACATAGATCCAGATCAGCCTGCGTATACACGCAGTCTAATCAGAATCTATGCTGTTTTCTGTTTGATTGCTCATGAACTGTAGCAACTGATAGACATCACTTTGGATGCTGATCACATACATTTTCGGGAATATGTGAAAGACTATGGTAACTACGAGGACAACTGGAGACCAACATGGTTCATGATCAGACTGCGTGTATACGCAGGCTGATTTTGAACCAAATTGGGCTCCAAAGCGGACACATGTAGTTACTACAGCCTTGCACAAATCCCCGATTGAATTCAAGTCTTCTTTGTCTCTTTGATATGATATTTGCAATTACTTTGCAAGTTTACGCTGAATGGACAATGTTTTCACGAAAGCTCAATCTGTTCCTTGATTATTCCTTTAAGGTAGTTCATCCCTAATGAAATTCACGCTACTTCGGAGTTTTTTTTCATGCGACGTCGTTGATATTCGTTACGTCTCCGAACCTTTTTGGGATCTTTCGGGGTGAGACTTTAAACTGAGGTCCCATCTGCATTATGACATTGGCTGTTGAGTGGGACGTAAAGCTCCATTCAATCCAATCATTTAAGCCATTACCACACAGTTACTCTTTTTGACGCCCAACAAGATAACTGCATTGGAAAACATTGTTGAAAATGAAGAAATTATTTCTTCATTTTCCACAATATTTTCTACACGAAAAGATAAAAAAAAAAAAAAAATGTTAAATTCTATTCAGTTTAGATTGTCGTCTGCAACATCGTTCAATTTTGATAAATCTGAAATTTTGTCGTTTGGTAATAGGTTATAATATTGTGCATGAAAATAACAGGAAGGGTCTTAACATAATCTCTCATACTAAGTACTGACACAGTTATTTATCCCATCATTAGACTTACTAACTTAAACATTCGGAGAAAAGGAGTACATTTGTGATTCAACAAAAATATTCTTGATTCTAAGATTGATTTTAAAGGGTTCATCCAGCGTTTGATACAAAAACTTCGGGCAACGGACATTGACGATCACATGTCCTCGTCAATTTCCAGACATCATCCTTGGCAACGGAAATTGACGGATACCCTCGTCGATTTCCGATGACACCAATGACGCCTCGTAGATACCTTTGTAGATTTCCGATGCAACAAATGACGCCCGAAGTTAGACGAAGTGTTTGGTATCAAATGATTGTTGGTATTCTGTAAGGGAGATTACAATTACTCAAACTTTGGTCCTTGTTAGAATGACGGTTTTTTACCACGGTGGTTATCACGTGACTCAGAATTTCAGAAAATCATCAGTATTTTTGTTTATACTTGACCAATTTGGATTCGGTTTGAAGCAGAGAAAAGGGAAAATGCCAGGATTAATATGGAAGTGGTGCATTTTTAGCTCGACTTTTCGAAGAAAATGAGAGCTTATACTGTCACCCGGGCGTCGGCGTCGGCGTTGGCGTCGGCGTTGGCGTTGCAACAAAGGTTAAAGTTTTTTTTCAAACATAAATAACTTCCATACTATCAAAGGGATTCAACCCAAACTTGGAATACTTATTCACCATCACACCCTCTACCTTACTACCAGGGCCCATGACCCTGGCTCCACTATATTTGGAGTTATGTCCCCTTTATACTTAGAAAATAGCGTCTAAGCAACTTAGAAAAGTCGTATGGACAGCTTTGTTTTTTTTAAATCCACTACGTCCATCGAATGCGTGACGTCTGTCCAACTTCTCTGCTTTATACCGAACTCCAATCGATCCCGTTTTAACAAATTTAGTGAAAAATTTCTGAAATTGTTGTATTACGTGATTATCCGCCGCGTTGACTTTGAAGTGTGAATTCGCAGATCTGGTAAACATTTTGTCTTGTTTTGTTTCTTTCTTTCCACTCTCTCGATCCTTTCTTCACATTTTTCTCTTGTTTTGTCTATCTTTTATTCTGTCTGTGTATATAGGCATCGATAAATACCCTGGCAGAGCATATAGGCATCGATAAATAACCTGGCAGAGCATCTCTAGCTATTAGCTGGAGATGCTTTACCAGGTCATTTATCAGGAGCTATAAAAGCTAAGCTTGTTTCTCTTTCCATATTTTTGTCTTTGCTGTATTCATTGCCTGGCCTTTATATTATATTATGTTTCCTATCGTTTCAATTCAGCATGTCTCATTTTCCTGTCGCATTCCACGTTTATTCTCTAAAGTAAGAATCTAAAGCTCTACTGCGACCACTATTTCGCGTGCTTTGTTATCGGCGGTTCTCTTTTAGCGGTATTTTTGGCGAGTAAAACATTGTCGTTTTGTCTTCGATATCCTCGTAACTGCGCCTATAGCTTGTTTAAAGCTGTAGTTACGAGGTTTTCGTTGAAAGACAGTGCTTTTTCTTTTCTCGCGAAGTTTCGCTTTTCTTGGAAAGTTTCAAGTTCTCTCGGGTGAATTTGAAAACACAGTGTATTTTTCTGCGAGTTTATGGGAATTTTCTTACGCGTATTTGAAGGTTCTCTTTTTACCTTTTTCGAGAAGTTTCGGCGCTTTCCTACAGCAAGTTTGATGTCGTTTCGCGCGAATATCTTTTGTCGCGAAGTTTCGGCGCTTTTCTAGGAAAGTTTCAATTTCTCTCAGGAGAATTTGAAAATATCGTGTATTTTCCTGCGAGTTTATGCGAATTTTCTTACGCGCATTTGCAGGTTCTCTTTTACTCTTTTCGCGAAATTTCGGCGCTTTCCGCTGTTTGAATTTGAAGGCTTTTGTATTTCCCTGGAAGATTATTAATTCTCTTGCTCGTATTTGAAGATGCCCTATCACTTTTTTCGCGAAGTTTCGGCGCTTTTCTTTGTGTTAAGTTGAAAGCATTTTGTATTTCCTGGAAGATTATGCGGATTTTCTTATGCGTATTTTACTCGTTTCGCGAAGTTTCGGCGCTTTTCTTTGTGTTAATTTGAAGGCATTTTATATTTTCCTGGAAGATTATGCGAATTTTCTTACGCGTTTTTGAAGGTTCTCTTTTACTTTCTTCGCGAAGTTTCGGCGCTTTCCGTTGATTGAATTTGAATGCATTTCGTATTGTTTCTGGAAGATTATGCGAATTTTCTAACGCGTATTTAAAGGTTCTCTTTTCTTTTTACGCGAAGTTTCGGCGCTTTCCGTTGTGTGAA
The DNA here is from genome assembly GCA_963680895.1 of Fragum sueziense. Taxonomy (NCBI): domain Eukaryota; kingdom Metazoa; phylum Mollusca; class Bivalvia; order Cardiida; family Cardiidae; genus Fragum; species Fragum sueziense. Next base: position 30,601,368 of record OY804606.1, on the reverse strand, counting down.
TTTGAAGACATTTTGTATTTTCCTGGAAGATTATGCGAATTTTCTTACGCATATTTTACTCTTTTCGCGAAGTTTCGGCGCTTTTTTTGTGTTGAAGGCATTTTGTATTTTCCTGGAAGAGATGCGAGTTTTCGTACGCGTATTTGAAGGTTCCCTTTACTCTCTACAGCAAGTTTGATGTCATTTCGCGCGAATATCAGAATGAAGTGTATTTTCCAAACATTCCTAGCGAATAATTTCTTTGCTTAAAACCAATAAATGCGTTCTGCTTATTATTCTTTATGGATAGACAGTCACAGTTATTAGTTTGCGTTCTTTTCTTCTCTTAACCAACTTGAAAAGGATCTTTGGTTGATCAAGGCTTTGAATATCTGTTAAGTTGTTTGAACTTAAACTATTCTCTTTTATATTTTCAACGAAAACCTCGTAACTACAGCTTATCCTCTTGTCTCAATGTTTTCTCAAATTATTTCTGATAGGAACGTTAAAACCAGGCCCTGGTTTCTCGGAAAAAAAAACAAAAAACAAAAAAAAAAACAAAAAAAAAAAAAAAAAAAAAACACACACTTAAGTACATACTCGTGAGTACCTGCTCAACTTCAATGGAATACTTTCCAGCGTTGAAGGGTATTCGATTTAACTTCACGTGGATTTCGTGTGATTTGAGTACGGTGCTCAGACTTGAGTCTGAAAACGTATTTAAGTTTTTTTCGAGAAACCGGAGCCAGGTCTTGTTTGGGAAAGGGTTAATACGAAAATGCACAGAAAATAATTCGACCACAGGACAACAGATGTGTACCATAATTTTTATCTTTTGTCGAACAGTGTCGCCTAGCATTTCGAAATTAAGTACTTCAAAACCAGGTGTTGTTTAAGATAAGGTTAATATGCCTTTAACCCTTTCCTAAACAGAACATGGTATTGACATCTCTTGTAGAAAATGCGTGGTAAAACATTGGCGCAGAAGAAGTAAAATAGATAATCAGTATCGTTCCCCTTTGCCTCAGCTTTCTGACAAAAATGTCACCCATCAATGGTTTGATAATGTGAACCTATGTGGGGGAGCAGCTGGAGGCTCGGTAAGGGTGGTGTGGTAGTAATGGTATGGGACTGGAATCCATGGTTATGTGCTCCAGCCGCCCGATAGGACCGTAGCAGTTGAAAACTGCGTAAAACCCAAATAAACCAAACCTCTTTGCCTCAGTATTTTCTGTGCTATATTGTTCGTAAATCATCAAAAATTTATCAAAATCCACTTTGTAGTCAGAAGCGGTTCCAATCGAACCACCCTTAAATATGTCGTTTGGAAAAGGGTTTTGTCAAAACACCTGATACATGGATGCTGTGAAGTTATATAACGTCGCTTTTTTAACAAAAATCTCGTAACTACAGCTTATTTTAAGCTTAAGTTACGAGGTTTTTGCTGAAAAGTAGTTATAGGCTAAAATATTTCAGAAACAAGTCCTTGCTTTGGCGTTCCTGACAGAAATTGCTTAGGTTAACAAATATCGATTCAAAAGAAGAAAATAATGAAAATCAGAATTTCCTACGTTTGATCCAATATTTTCTGTTCCACAGTTTAGACAAATTCTTTTGTTTTCAGCAGCATCTTTCAAATTGGTACCGTCGAGTTTTTACAGTCTTAGAAAGGGTAAACTTTTACCCATTACCAAACGACAAACTTTTAAGGTGGTCCAAATTCAAAGATGTTGCAGACGACATTTTCTAGTTGATGAATTTTTTTAAAATATTTCCATTATAGGTAAGAAAACATTGTGTAAAATGAAGAAATTGCTTGTGACAAGCAATTTCTTCATTCTCCACAATGTTTTCTAAAACCATTATCTTATGAGGAGTCACTGAGTGGTAATGGGTTAAAGTCAAAACATCTGATACGTTGCGTAGTAAAATAATCTTACATGACAAAGCATTTTCGATTTTCCTACTTAAAATATACGCTTAGACCCTAAATAAATTGTAAAAACGCCTCTTTAATGGATTACTACATCGTATATTTACCCTAGTTTTGCCATACAAATGCGTATGTTATTCAAATTACATTTTACTGCATTAGGGGTATCATCTGACAATTTACAGTACTGAACCTGAACAGACTATTCCTTAAGTATACCTCACGATAAATGACCTGGCAGAGCAGCCGATGCTCATCGAATGAGATACTCTGCCAGGTCATTTATCGTGAGGTATAGGCCTACTAGCATGGTTGTATTTTCAGCTTTTTTCTCGTTTGTATGTTTGCATTTGAAGTATTTTCTTTCATTTTATTTATTTGTAATATTTACTTACTGATTTGGTGGAAAAATAATCTATCCAAACAAACCATCAATGCAGGTATAGTCTATAGTAGTAGTTACTGCCAATCTGATTAAGGTACAATACCCATAATGTCGCCATTTTAATATTCATAAAACATCGTATTTTTTCGAGCGCGGTCGAAAACATTCGGCGATGGAAAGTTCCACCGCCGAAAGTTTTCGACGTCAGCCGAATGATTCCGACTTCGCACGATTCTTATTAGGGATGGACTACCTTAAAATCAGGTTTTACATGACAGTAACATCTGACGGGCACAAGCATTGGATTATCTTCTATGAACTTGGAAAACCCGAAATAAGCTGTATTTATATCCTAACTTATCAAATATCTTCTTAATATAGTTTTCCATGGACGCATGTGCACACTGTTCTGTGCTGAAATGTGATGTCCTGGTGGAGGACAACATTTTGAAAGCGTCTTTTTGATTGGTCAGAGGAAAAGGTCATAGAAGATGACCCATTTCTAGTGTCTGTCAGATGTCGCCCTAAAATTTGAACCATAACATATTATTGTAGTTACAGTTATTATCCGCGTTTTCTCTGATGAACTTCGCTCTTTGATGTGTTGGTGTCGCTCATTTATAATCCGAGTTTTCTCTGATGAAATTCGCTCTTTGGTATGTTGGTGTCGCTCATTTATGAGCGACACCAACATACCAAGAGCGAATTTCATCTCATTTATGAGCGACACCAACATACCAAGAGCGAATTTCATCAGAGAAAACTCGGATTATTACAGTTACTGCCCTTTGCATAATCGCTGTTTTGAGTTTAGCCGTGTGCGATTTAGGCCAGAAGAGCTCTTCCAGAAGAGGGTGGTTCCCGCCTCCGATACACTACGTTGTAGAAAAAATACGACGTAATGTATCAGAGACGGGAACCAGACAAGCTCTTCTTCTTCCAGAAGACAACTTCTGGCCTAAATCGCACGCGGCTTTTGCCATGGTTTGCCACGGTCTATCAACCAGCAACTTCGCAGATGATCAATCAGAGTAATTGTGTATCACTAAATCAAATTATAGCTCGGTATAGGCCTACTTTATTTTGTAGTTCATATTTTGTTGAGGATTTATCAAAAATGACCCGAACACAAGGTAAGCCCCTTTTCAATTTTGGCATCAACACTGGTGGTGAACTAAAACAATTTTCGCTACAACAAGGTATAGATATTTTGCGTTTAAATGTGGGTTTATAGATTTTTATCTAATGACAATGAGCTTGTTCAAAAAATAGACCGGGTTTATCGCTTCGTATTGACAAACTGTCGGTGTTGTTATAAAATCTCGTAACTACGGCTTCGATAAAGCCGTAGTTACGATATTTTATAACAACACCGACGGAATAAATTGATCGCGAAAAAACGTCCCTCGCTTTGGCCGAGTTCATCACCAGTGATCAAATTATACTTTAAAAATGAAATGGGAATATGATGTCTCTTTAACCCTTTCTCAAAACAATAATAAACAATTAGGTTATTGCAAATTGGAAGAGGCTGCTGCAGACGATAAATGTATTACAATAGGATTCTAGTTGTAAAGCAAAGAAAATATTGAGACAAAAGGAGAAATGAGATCATTTGTTAATAATTCCCTACTTCTCCTTTTATCTCTAAGTTTTTTTCGAACCTTTTCAGTAAATACTAACACGACTAAAAGAAACATTGTGATTAGTTAGTGAATTTATTATTTCCCTTTCTCTTATGTCTGACATTCTTGTTTTAGGGCCTACGGAAAAATTCAATTCACATTTCGCATTCTTTGTTTCCTTGTCGATTCTTACAACTGTAGGTTGGACAAAATTAGTCCACAACTGTTTGAATGGTCTGAAAATTCTTTTTAAAGTCATCCAATTTTTACTTAACATTGCACTTCATATATTTTGCATAATTTGAGTGCAACCATTATTCAGCATATTTGGTTTTAGTTAGTAATTGTTTAGTTTGCGTTGGTGGTGTTTTGTTTGGATTCTATCAAAAATGATACGACCGGAAGGTAAGAAGTTTTATGTCCAAACGACAATTTTTAGACTTGTCTGAATTGAAAGGATTTGCAGACGACAAGATTCTTGTTGATAAATCAAGCCCTAGAAAATATCGAGGCAAAAGGAGAAAATGCTGATCATCTGCATTTTTTCCTTTGCCTCAATCCTTTTCCGAGCCTTTTCTATCAGGGACGTCCAAACCAGGTCTTATATTTGGAAAGGGTTAAGGTATTCCATCCATCATTAGATACCAAACATTTCATGCAACTTTCGGAGTTATTCTTGGAAACGGAAAATGACGAGAAGTCCCTCATCTATATCCGTTGGACATCGCTCGGTAATTGACGAATGCAAGTTATTGTCAATTTCAGTTGGCACGAATGGCACCCGAATTTGCACGAGGTGTTTGGTATCTAATGATAATAAATGGAATATACCTGAATCCTTTCAGAAACGGAACATTGTTATTTCAATTTCAAAGCTGATGAATAAGATGAAGGAACATTAAAAAATAAGTATTGTTTGGCAAAGATTAAATAAAAATTAGTGTTTTCAAGGTCATGATTTTCTAAAGGTATTGTCCCAATTTTTAAGCCCGATCAAGCTGTAACAAAAGATACAATACAGTTTGACCTCTTTCTTATTTGACAAACCAAAAACTAACCTACAAGTTCTTAAAAAATCCTTAATGTTAAATTTGACAAAAGATGCTGTCGAACAGAAAACAAAATTATTGATGATGAGAAAATTCTTGTAATCAAGACTGTTTTTCTCTCGAAGGCAGTTGGAATCAGATTTCGACATTTTTATTTCAAGATGTATTATAGGGTTAATTCACGTTTTTGAGGTCGTAAACATTCGCAGAGGCCCAAGAAATACATTAACGCCCGAGTGCGAAGCACGAGGGTCGATTTC